>LR812540.1:34770542-35370542 GCA_903798195.1 Danio kyathit
ACTGACCCTGCTGGGACTCAAACCAGCTCTTCTTGCTGTGAGGGTGACAGTGCTGACCACTGAGCCGTCAACGGATGAACTTATACGTTATTAAAATAAAAACTATGTAAAGGTGATGTGAGCTGTTTAATAACATCCTGCGGTTGCTAATGCTACAGTCTATGCTCTTTCTAATGTCTTTTTCATGCTAATGCTAACCAGGTCTCCTTCTTCAGCCTTACCAAGCTAACCATAACTATTATTCAATTGACCCTAGTAGCTAAATACAAACAAAAAGCATTTCTAAATGTCTAATAGCAGATTCACACCTTTTCCAGTGACATGATTCAAACCAGTGAGATGATTGCTAATGCTAACAGGTTAGATTTTCTTGAGATGTTTAGGACATCCTCACAAACCCTAAATGAGCTAAAACATTGACTGTCCAGTTGGCTAATGTTATGATCACCAGCGATCTAGCGGCTGCAAATCGCTGCTAAACACGCAGTTCACAGGAGAACTACAAATCCACCACATTACTGACTCCATATCCAGTCATGCACCGCTCACACACACCTGTTCCGGATTCTGTTGATTACACACTTACACGGTTGGGTGCTGCTCATAAACTGATTACATGGACTTTATAAACAGTACACACATGGACTTCAGTATCGAGTCTTGTTAAGTCACACTTTAGTTTGAGCTTGCAAAATTCTGTCGTACGGCGCTGTGAAAAGGGGCAGGATTAAACAAGATGATTAGACATTTAAATAAGGGAGAGATTGGTCCATATTTTAAATTTCTGTCCATAGAGAGGATCTTGTTTTGATCTTCGATTGGTCTCACACAGTCAAGTAATGCGATTTCGCAGGTCAGAGTTCACCAAGCTTGAACTTTCCAACGCATTGATCTGCGAAACTTGACGCAAGAGCTTACGTTTCCGGTCTGACGCATTTGCGTGCGTATAAATTGAAGTGTGTGGGGAGGAAAGTCCACTGTGACTGCAGTTTTAATCTGTCAAGTTAACATTACGACACATTTTTCTAGCCTTGTCTTTCTGTTGCCGACCTTCGTTTTGTTTGTTTTATGTTGTTAGCCACCTGAACCGGCCACTTGCCTGCTTATTAACCTTTCTTCTGGATTTGCCTGCATGTTAACGATTGCTCCTGATTGTAATCATTGCCTGCCTGACCATTCCCTTTATAATAAATCATGCATTTGGATCTGCAACTCAGTTGTCAGCGTCTCCCATTGTGAGAGCTAAAAAGTCCTAATCACTTAATCTGTAAACATTTAAATTTACCAAACAAATGTATAGCATGCTAATCTCACTTTTCTAGGAAGATCTTATCAAGCTAAATCATTCTTATCAATCTAATGCTTTGAAGAGGAGTTGAAGTTGAAGCAAGAATGTTCTCTTTAAACTACAACCCTTGCAATGTTACTTCAAGTAAAAATTCTGTTTAATTAAGGATAGTTGTTTACTATGTAATATATGTAATATGATACAGAGTTGTACTAGTTATCCATTATTATTTGTAACTGTGTACTGTTATTTATTATCCTGTGTTGTAATGCTAAACTGTTCTTGATGAGAAAATATTTAATTGAGACCCTGGAATGTGATTTAATACACCATTATAATATGATACACTAATTAAACTCCTGGGTTGCACAATTGTGATGATGGTCAATGATGTGTTAGCTAGTTCACTTCCAGGACAGAACTTGCTAATTTTACTGTAACACCTCATGCTTTTATTAATAACATTAGTCACTAGGGTAAGAACGTGGGTGGAAAAGCTTTGGTTTCCTCTTAAAAATATATTAATTATAAATGATCACTTATGGTGAATTGTATGTTTAAGAGTTTTGCTGTCAATGAGATCACTGGAGAGACATAATAACATGATTGTCTATGTGCGGTAGTGGAGGAAAGGAAATGCTTAATTGGATTTACCAGCCAAACATAGCACTCTCTCAGACGACGACTCAGTCTGTGAACTCTGAACTTTTCCAGGTGCTTTCCCATGCAATGTCAAACATATTATCAAGCTGACACGTGATTTGACAGGCAAAACTTTATTTGTCAAGGCTTGGGAAATAGTCATTAATTACCAAGAGCTTAACATGAATGCATCAAACCTGGGGATTAAGTATAATCATATGTACAATAATCCATAATCCAAGCATTCTAAAGTTCTGAATGATAATATTTGACATGGCTATGTGATAATATTTCATTCATTCATGCATTCATCCATTCATTCATTTTCTTTTCGGCTTAGTCCCTTTATTAATCTAAGGTCGCCACAGCGGAATGAACCGCCAACTTATCCAGCATATGTTTTATGCAGCGGATGCCCTTCCAGCCACAACCCAACACCGGGAAACACCCATGCACTCTTGCATTCACACACATACACAGCCAATTTAACTTACCCAATTCACATATAGCGCATGTCTTTGGCCTGTGGGGGAAACCGGAGCACCTGGAGGAAGCTAGTCAGGCTGAGAGTTGACCAGCTAAAACCAGTTTGACCAGCCAAACCCAGCTATGTCCAGCTTAAACCAGGCTGGTCAAGCTGGTTTTAGCTGGTTTAAGCTGGTCAACTCTCAGCCTGACCAGCTAAGACCAGGCTGGAAATGGCTGGAGACCAGCCTGGAAATGACCAAAACCCCTCTAAAACCAGGCTGGTCGACCAGCTAAAACCAGCCAACCAGCTTAGGCTGGTTTAAGCTGTTTTTTTTTCAGCAGGGTATATGCATACAAACATAGTATAAACATGCTATAACCATACATAACATGTTAATTTACGTATAAACAAGTTAGCGTATACAATTTGATCAAATTGTCTAGAAACATGCTAGCAACATTGTGTCATCTTTGCAATGTGCTAATTCACATAATGAAGACACAGTGTGGTAAATCATGCAACAAACATGGCTAATTCATGCTAAAAAAACACATAAGCATCTTGCTAAAACTAAATAGTATTAAAATGATTAGTATTAGAAAAAGAATGTACACCTGAGGTTGCGATGCAGCCATAATGCTAAACGGAGTTGATGTTTGTGCAATGTTTATTTTTTCATCTTAATATTTGAAATAACAGTAGTCAGTTTATAGTAGAAACTCAGCATGCTGTGTAAATGTAGCATTTATCAACTTGCAACAACAAAGTAGCTCAGAGGCTGTAACTTAACTGTAGCTACTCTACACAGTGTGTATTTAAGCATGCCAGAAACAGCACTAGATGCTAATTAATAAGTGGCCTAATCAATGAACTTTCACTAACAACCATGTCACACCTGTGCTACATGCTCACACCTTTCAACAGGACGCTAATTATAGTGCTAATCAGCTATTGTTTTCAAAGCCAGTGCCTTACTGGGAAATTTCACTTCCGCTTTAGTCCTAAGCAAAATTAAGGATTCGGTTGTCTGCCATTTCTGCCCTTTTCTCTGGCATGTATTTATTTGTCTATGGAGGACTGCCGTAGGTAACTGGAGACATTTCATATGCACGTGATTGTTGAGTCATTATCAGCTGTGTTTAACTATGACACAACATTTTAACTTGATTAGAGCAAAAGGAAAATTAACATTGATTTTAGCCTTCATGATTGTTTTCTTGCACAGGCTAATTTCATAGCTAGCATGAATTGCAGCCTAAAATACTCACAATTAATTTATATTCTTAATTTTTTTTTTGTGGCATTTTGACAATTTCAAAGTGGTTTTCATTTAATAAAAATCTGTACTGTTTGTTTTGAATGAACCTGCTGATAAGGCTATTTTCATTGCTAGCATGTAAAATATCTTAAAATATACAAATATTTTCACACTCTTTGAAGTACTTTAACAGTTTTAATATGACAAGCTAAGCTTTTAAATAATATTTTCACTCTTTTTCTGTATTTTGACAGGTGTAACGTGACCTATTGTATGTGTAGCTATATGCTAATTAGTTGGAATAATGGCCAGCACCCTTATTTTGGTTTCATAGCTAGGTTGTTGTGTCGCCTAAAACAAACATTTAAATAGAATTAAATTATATATTTTTACATTTTTCATTGTATTTTGACAGATAAATTCTAAATCAAATTAAAAACATTAATTCACTTCATTTACTTCTAATGGTACTGATAAGGCTAATGTCATTGCTAGCATGTAGCACATCTTAAAATATACATATATTTCATAGCTAGGCTGTTGTGTGGCCTAAAACAAGTACTTACAGTAAATACAATTAAATTATATTTTTGTTGCATTTAGACAGATAAAATCTAAATCAAATTAATGTTTTTAGTTTTTCAAAATGCCACAGAAACATTTTTGTGGCATTTTGACAATTTCAAAGTGGACTTCATTTAACATAAAGCTAATGGTACTGATACCTCTTGATAAAGTTAATTTCATAGCTAGCATGTAAAATATCTTAAATTATCATACAAATATTTTTATACTTTTTGAAATACTTTAACAGTTTTAGGCCCAATTCCAATTCTATTTTTGTACCCCTACCCCTTCCCCTTGGGCCTTGAAACAGTGTGAAGGGGAAGGTTTTCAAAATTTACCCCTAAGAATTGGGACAGCACTAAAGCACCTGCACACGTCATCATATGTCATCGCGATCTCTTGCTTCATATGAGATCGATGATCACGACTGATGTAGTTATTCCAGTTGCGTTTGTATTGGATAGTTACCTTCAGGAAATCACTGAAGGCATATATCATGTTGTCATAACGATGTCACAATAAGCTCGTAACTGAAGTGTGCATTTACACCATGGCCATATTCATCAATGTAAACACACAAAAACAACATTAACATTATAGCAGACACTGTGAAAAGCTCATTCCCAGCCACTAGACTTTTCTGACAGAGTATTTGAGTGTCATCGAGTGTCAGAATGTTGTGGGACTGCTATACAGGAGTTATTACTAGGGATTATAGATGGGAATTTTTTTTTTTTATTTTAGCATTGTTTTTTAAAGCATGACGGTAAAAATGGACGTCATTATGAATGTATTAAAACATATACTTGTTTGTTGTAAAAATTTGTAATAATGACAAAAAATAGATGGTGTAGTCTGGGAAATTTTCGAGTTTCGAGTGTGGTCCTGAAAAATCTTTGTTTCAAGGGGTATCTAGTCCTTCCCCTTAGCCTTAAATCTTCAAGCTAAAAAGAATTGGGACACCCCTACCCCTTCACGTGAACACACACAAAACGTGGTAGGGATAAGGGGAAGGGCTATGGGGTAGAATTGGGATTGGGACTTAATATGACAAGCTAATTTACTTAATTTACTACAATACTAATGGTACTGATAAGGCTAATGTCATTGCTAGCATGTAACATCTTAAAATATACATATATTTTCGTACTCTTTACAGTACTTTAACAGTTTTAATATGACTAGCTGAGCTGTTAAATAATATTTTCCCTGTTTTTGCTGTATTTTGACAGGTTTAACGTGACACATATGTAGCTAAATGCTAATTAGTTGGAATAATGGCCAGCTCCCATATTGTGATTAAGCTAATTTCATAGCTAGATTGTTATGTGGCCTAAAAACAAGTATTTAAACATAATTAAATTATATGTTTGAACTTTCCATGGTATTTGGACAAATAAAATCACATAACAAAATCAAATTAATGTTTTTAATTCATATTTCCCCCCATACCTTATTAACGCTAATGTGTAAATGATTAGCATCCTTGTGTTTCAGACAAGTCAGACTGCTTGTGTAATCTTAGACCTGCTCTAGTGGAAAGAGGACACTCAGATGTTGTGGGAACACAGTTTGCATTGACATTGCTAGAGTACTTCTGTACAGAGATGAACCAGAGCGTAGAGGGGACAGCCTGACCATGTTTGCATGTGAGCACAAAGAGGATTACATCCAAAAGCCTTAGTGCCTTTTCAGGCCTCTGAACCCAAGGTCAAGGACTCTGTGATAGTTTGCATGTGGGACTATAAACACTGAATGCTGCTCTCCATTGTGTTTGACAGACACTCCAGCCACTGCAGGTGTGTGCACTACATCACCGCCTCTATGTTTTGTATTTGGCCTAAACACTGTTTTGTTGTATCAATGAAAAAGCCTACAGGGTTCAGTCAGTCACCCCCAAATAAACACATTCACCTTCATGCCATTACAAACCTGTGCATTTGGTTTCATTTAGTGTTCAACCTGCTTTTTTTGACTCTGTTGTTTTGTTAAAATGCTGATTTCATTGCTAGCATGTTATGTAGCCTAACATTGATGATATTCCCACACACTTGTTTTAAAGTGATTATAAATGTAACAAAATGTTTTTATTTTGCTTAATAGTCAACTTCCTGATCTTGCTATAGCTAATTACAAAGCTAGCATGTCTTTATTTATCTATTTAGCAATATTTTGTCATCCTGTAACACACTTGTAAGTGACATTTAAACTTGTAATTAGATATTCAAGGACCTACTGCCCTGCTTGCTAAGATTAATTTCATAGCTAGCATGTTTTGTAGCCTAACATAGCTACATGATATTTCCACACGCTTGTTTTAAAATGATTATAAATGTAACAAAATGCTTATTTTGCTTAATAGTCAACTTCCTGATCTTGCTATAAAGCTAATTACAAAGCTAGCATGTCTTTATTTATCTATTTAGCAATATTTTGCCATCCTGTAACTAGGGTTACCACTTTTAATACAAAAAAATAAGGGACTCATACTGCAGCGGGGGCCACATCCCCAATCACAGGCCCAATAGCATGCCGGTGGTGGTAAATCGCAAGTTAAATTATGTTTTCAGGAAAGTATGAACACTTGGACATTAAAATAAACTGTCTTTTATTGAAATCTGTAAACAGATTAGATGCAGTCAGTCTGTCTCTTTTACAACTCTGCAGCACTGTTATAGCTGATGTTATGTTTAATAGTGTGGTTAACTCAGCTGCTGTAACCAGAGGAGAGGAGAAAATACTAATGAACCTAATTTTAAAGGGTGGTATTAACAGATTTTGGCTAAAATATTTGTCATTATTTGCAGTAACACCTATCCAAACATGCAAACAGGACATACATAAACTAGCTACAAACAGCTAGCAAAGATTTTATATAGCCTATTTCTAAAAATATGGAAAGTTGCAATTTACTAGTTTGTTTTCTTTACATGAGCATTATGTTGTTAATTATTGTAATAAATGTAATGTTTCATGTAATAAATTAATGCTTATGTGTCTGACTTAATCTTAAAAAGCAAACCATACTATTACATTGGACCGTGATCCACTTATTGTATTTACAGAATTTTACAAATTACAATTTGTGACCCAGTGTGTGAAAACCAGGCCAAATCTAATTCTGAGAGAAAGTTTGATTGTAGCCATTCATTTCACTGTGATTTCAGTTGTTGATATGGTTTTACTCAGTTAATATTAAATACATATATTTTTATTATTTTCACAGACTGTTCTTTATTTCATGTAGAAAACAGTAAATTACAAAAATAAAAAAAAATGACTCCAGCTAGATTTTCACAGACTGGATCACTGTCATTACCATGTCTGCTTCGGGAGAGACTTGTGGTACGAAGAACTGTCTGACTGTGCATTGATTTTTGTTATCTCTGTCATTGCGGGAATGCTGCTTTCCAGAGGCATGTTGTCGCACGTCCCGCATGAGCCACAGAAAACGCTCTCCGACAAATCGTGCAGTTGGCTTGATAACAATTTCTACCACTCTGCAGCCAGGTATTTGTTTACTCACACTCTCTGCAGTACTTTGGCAGCCGCTTGCGTTTAAACTCTGAAACTTTAAGACGTGGGGGGTTACCTGGAGAAGCATCTGCCATTAGGCTACTCTCTGTCACTTGACAGACTCTGCTTAAAAGACACGCTCTCCTCACTGGACAAAGACCAATCAAGCTAACGATGACATCAAGTATTACCCAATCAAAAGTAGGAAATAAGGCATCTTCATAAAATGCGTGTGGAATGATTTGCATGAAAAGCTACTTTAAAAAAAAATTATAAAAAATACGGGACAAAACCCGTCCCGTATTGATTCAAAACGGGACGCGCAATTTCATTCTCAAATACGGGCTAATTCCGTATTTTAAAAGACGGGTGGCAACCCTACCTGTAACACACTTGTAAGTGACATTTAAACTTGTAATTAGGTATCCAAGGATGTACTGCCTGCTTGCTAAGGTTAATTTCATAGCTAGCATGTTATGTAGCCTAACATGCAAAATATTTCCACACTCTTGTTTTAAAGTAACTTAAGTGTAACAAAATGCTTTTATTTTGCTTAATGGTCAACTTCTCGCTATGAAGCTAATTACAAAGCTCATGTCTTTATCTATTTAGCAATATTTTGGCTTATATTCCTGTAACACGCTTAGAGACATTTAAATGCTTAAATAGGTATCCAAGAACCTACTGCCCTGCTTGCTAAGGTTAATTTCATAGCTAGCATGTCATGTACCCTAACATGCATAAAATTTCCGCACGCTTTTTTAAAAGTAACTTTAATTTAACAAAATGCTTTTATTTTGCTTAATGGTCAACTTCCTGATCTTGCTAATTACAATGATAGCATGTCTTTATTAATTTATTTAGCAAAATTTTGGTATTTATTCCTGCAACAGGCTTGTAAAATACATTTATACTTGTAATTAGGGACCCAAGGACCTACTGCCCTGCTTGCTAAAGATAATTTTATAGCTAGCATGTTGTTTTTGCAGCATTTTCATACTGTCCCTACTGAAAAAAACAGCTTGAACCAGCATAGGCTGGTTGGCTGGTTTTAGCTGGTTGACCAGGCTGATTTTAGAGTGGTTTTGGCCACTTCCAGACTGGTTTCCAGCCATTTCCAGCCTGGTCTTAGCTGGTCAAGCTGGGAGATGACCAGCTAAAACCAGCTTGACTAGCCTAGCCTGGGAGCCCAGCCAAAACCAGCTATGTCCAGCTTAAACCAGGTTGATCAAGCTGGTTTTAGTTGGTAATTTTCCAGCCTGACCAGCTAAGACCATGCTGGAAATGGCTGGAAATCAGCCTGGAAAGGCCAAAACCTCTCTAAAACCAGGCTGGTCAACCTTGGTCTCTAACGTTAAAGACCTTTTGTGAGGGAGCTGTAGGTGACGACATGGAAACAGTGTGACAGCGTGAATGCTGAAGGTTTATTAAACAAACAGCAATGCACATGCAGAGTCGTAGTCATATACAGGCAAAGGTCGGTACAAACGATAAGGCAGTCCAAAACAGGCAAACAAAGCAGAGTCCAAAATCTAAAGAAGCAGTGGTCAAAAGGCAGGCAAATGATCATAACAAGGCAAACACAATAGTAGAGAAAAACGCTCAGTAAGGCAGTGGTACTGGCAATACTTTGCAAAGAGAAGGTCTACACAGTGTGTTTACATATGGTGGTAACAGGAAGTGCCACCGAGGAAGTGCAGAGTCAAAATACTGGAGAGAGCTCCCTCTGGTGGTGGGATGAATGAGACTCATTCATTACACCTTTATGCAAAAAAATGGTAAAAATATTTGTTAGCCAAGGCTAATTTCACAGTTTCATTCAAATCAAACTGTATTTTCACAATTTTAACAGCATTTTGACTATTTTACATTGACATTAGTGTACAAAGTCTTAAAAGAGGGTATATAATTGTCTTTCTAAGGTTAATTTCATAGCTATCATATTATGTGGAGCCTATATTTTACACATTTGCAGTATTTTGACCATTTTAAAATGACATTTAAAACGTAATTCTCTTACATTTTACATATGTAAATATATACAGTTGTATAATATTGTCACACGTTTGCAATCTGTAAAAAGCCAAATATATACTGTATTTAATGGAAACTCTTGCTAAGCCCAATTTCATAGTTAGCATGTTAGCCATACACATAATTAAATGACATTTTCACAATTTATTGTAGCACTTTGAGAGTTTCAGGTAAAAAAAAAAAAATGTTTTTATGTATTGCTAATGCTAATTTCACAGCTAACATGTAGCCTTATACACACAATTGATTTATTTTTCTGTTTAATCCTCTTTCTGTGGCTGGTGAATCATTAAAAACAGACAAAGTTTCACCATTCTGTTTAGTCATTTAAGAATATTGATGCAACACAGTGCAGGTGTCATAAGCTTGCGATATGAACACACTCAAGTCATGCATTTCTGTGGTAAATACAGGATTTGTGTCAATGCCTGCACTCGGGTCAAGGATAAACTAGTCTACAAAAATTAAAGAAAGTGTTCATTGTCAAATTAAATGTGAAAAACAGAACATACTGACCTATGTGTGCTTTAAAAAGGACACTGCATCTGTAGTTCTCCTCCAACTTCCTTATTTTAAGAGTCATGTTAGTTCATGTTGACTTCCTCTCTTGTGTCTATCTTGGCCAATAACATCCATAAATTACTCAATAAAACATTAATCTCTTGGTCAAGTGACCATATAATAACTTGGCTGTCCTGTTTTTCTGCTTGTTTATGCCACTGAGATTAAACTGTACATTTTTTTCCTTTGTGAAATGCAAGTTAAAAGTTGTTTTTTTTTATGTAAACATGGCGTTACATGATTTGTTACACCTATTAAGAAATCATGCTTGCATTAATTGTTGCATTGAACTGAATATTGTAAGTTGTAATTATTTTTATTATTATTAATAAGACACGATTTTAAAATGAAAGTACTTTGGCCATTCATTAACATGACAATGCATTTGGGGGAACTGAAAATGACAATTTCGGGAAAAGAAAACCTTTACAAAATATATATTTTTTTCTGAGTATGTTTTAGTGCATTGTTGTAATCATACAATTAGTCATTAATTATAGAATTATTAGGAATAATGCAAATGATTATGTAAATAGTTTAAATGACTGTTAAATTTTACTGTTCACAAAACAATTAATGTTAAATTCTGCATAACATCATTATCATTTATTTAATTCATTGATTGATTTATTGATTGATTGATCAAACATCATACTTTTGCAATTTATCAGAATTCATAATTCACTGTTACAGACCAAAATCAAAGTTAGTAGCATCAATAACCACATTTAACTAGTATTTTTGTTTGCTTTTATTAAGATTTTATTTATTTACTTTTATACTTATTTCATGAATATCTAGCCTGATATCACGAGGAAACATAACTATTTTACGTTTTGTCAGTTTAGTGGCTAATTCGTTTGAGTTCGGTCATACAAAAATTTAGGATTTAAAAAAAAGTAGGCGTGGCACCAAACACTACCCCAAAACCCAACCATCATTGGGGGATAAGCAAATCATACTAAATTGTACAAATGAGATTGTACGAATTAGCCACTGAATCAAAAGTTTACGAATTGTCATGAGGTCACGTTGGTACATCACAATTACACTGGAAAAACCATATGCATTTGTTTAAGTGTTAGTGAGCAGACTTGCTAATTTTCAAGACCAGACCAAGGGAGGCTTGACATACAAAACAACACTATAATTAAAATTGCAATACATAAAAACAATACATACTGTATACACAACATTATAATACTTCACATACAAAAGCTACAAGGCAATGACCACTAGGCCTGTCATGATATCTATGTTTTGTTGTATGATATATTGCACATAAATATATTGCAATAAATTATATTATTGTCATTTTAAGAGCATTTTATGCCACTCATTATATAATCCCAGAATGACAAAATAATAGCATCACAATGCAAGTACACTCTTCCAAAGAACCATACTGACACTAACAGCTCCAATAGAGATAGAGAGTTTGCACAATGAACTATTGTATAACGATGTTTTTTTCTGTAGACTATCGGAAAAAAAATATAGCTCAAAGGGGCTAATAATTTTGACCTTAAAATGTTTTTAAAAAATGTAAAACTGCTTTTATTCTAGCCGAAATAAAACAAATAAGACTTTCTCCAGAAGAAAAAATATTATCAGACATACTGTGAAAATGTCCTTGTTCTGTTGAACATAATTTGGGAAATATTTAAAAAAAATAATAATAATTAAAAGGATAATAATTCTGACATCAACTGTATATTGTTTCACCAAAAATGATTGAGGTCATGTCTAGTGTTGATAAGTCAATATATTGATTATTGTGACAGGCAACGTGATCAACAATAAATTTATAATAGACTATTTATTTAAAGTTAATTTATGTATTAAACCTGAAACTATCCTTAAAAAAATAAAAGAAGGGTTATCCAGTCAACTCTGTTCAAGACTCAGTATTTCTTATGATTAATTTACAAATCAACAAAAATCTAGACAATATTTTAAAGAAAGAAATGAACAAACACATAAATCCATTGAAACTTATTAATGTCTAATAATTAGTTGAAACTGAATTTTTACAGGCGAGACAGTAGCTCCAGTGGTTAGCACTGTCGCCTCACAGCATTAAGGTCACTTGTTTCCAGTCCCGGCTGGGTCAGTTGGCATTTCTGTGTGGAGTTTGCATGTTCTCAATGTGTTCCCGTAGGTTTCCCCCACAGTCCAAAGACATGCGCTATACTGTAAAACACAAAAAGCTAAGGTAACTCAAACCATTTGAGGAAACCAATTGCAACAAACCATTTAAGTTAAAAAAACTAATCCTAATGAGTAATGTGACCTTAATCCATTTGAGTAAATTAAGCAATTTGAGCACAGTAAAACCCGATAAATGAACAGAACTCAAACCAACTGAGTACTGTAAAACCCAATAAGTTAAGGCAACTCAAATCATTTGAAGAAACTGATTGCAACAAAAACAAACCATTTGAGTTAAAAAAAATAATCTATATGAGTACTGTGAACTTGCTCCATTTAAGTTGAAGTAATGAGATATTTAATTAGATGGTTACCTTCAACACTGAGTTCAAAACTGTTTTTAAATAAGTATAATTAACTTTCAGTCAATTTGGAGTTAACTACACTTATTTCATTTGATAAAGTTGACTGTTGGGTTTTACAGTGCATAAGTGAATTGAATAAGCTAAATTGGCTGTAGTGTACGGGTGTATGGGTGTTTCCCAGTACTGGGTTTCAGCTGGAAGGGCATCTGCTACGTAAAACATGCTGGAATAGTTGGCAATTAATTCCGCTGTTGTGACCTCTGATAAATAAGTGACTAAGCTGAAGGAAAATAAATGAATAAATTTTACAGCGTTTGTAAATGTATTTTTGTGTAATCAGTCACCACCACTGAATGTTTGATAAAACAACTCAAATTATTGATTATACACTGTAAAATACACATTTTTTTAGCTAAATCAAATTAAATTTTCTATTCATCCCAACTTCATCAATCAAACTGACCAAAAATAGATTAAACTTAAGTTAAACTTTGCATAACTTAAAAAAAATGTTGAAACCTGATTAACTTAATAAATAAATTAAAACAACATGAAATTATTGGTTGTCTTGACTTTTTGTCATTACATTTTTGACAGTTTATAGTGTTCTTATGCAAATTGTATTGAACAAACCACATAATAATGCTTTTTTTTTTTTTTTAACTAATTCCACATGTACATACTTTAGACCAAAAGGCATCTCAGTTGTGTTGTGGTTAGGTTCACACTGCTTACCATTGCAAACAAGATCAAATTTGTTTGCTTATGATGGTAAATATGAAGAAACCATCATTCGCCGTAATGTGGTTAAATAAAGCGAATGCTGACACATCCTGTGACAGACACACAACCTGCAGCTCTTTACTAGTACATTTTCTACCAATTTAACAAGTTCTGTCGCAGCAAGGAAACAGTGGGCGTGTGTGTTTTTCACTTTTTGCTATCATGTTACACTTTCATCTTTCTACAAAGCAATTGCAAAGGAAATGATTCGTATTTTTTTTTTTTTTTTTTTTTTGGAAGAGGAAATGTTTTTTTTGTTGTCCTTGTTTTTCTTTCCTTGTCTTTTCTTTGGCTGTAAACGTAAGGGATTGCGCCGCCACTGAAACTGTGAGAGATTTTGTCACAAAGTGAACGTGTGAAAGGGAACGTTGGATAGAAATTAACGAAACGGCGACAGATCTGTCATGTAAACACGTTTGATGACAAGCGCTTGACTTCCTCTTTTCAACTTCCTCTAGACAGTGGAAAAGTACTGAGCGGTTTAGCCAAACAGACAAGCATTCACATGTTTCAGATGCTGTCGCTGTGTGGAGATCCTCTTTTCCACACATGCATACAAGCCTTTCTGCAAGTGAAGTCTGATATTTACTCTAAAAATGTGCAGAGATGTAAAAAGAATGTAAAAATATGCTAAAATAAATAAATAAGTAAAACTATAGAAACCATCATCAACCAAGTTTTTTTTATGGTTTTGTAATGGTTTTAATGGAAATTATATTGGTTTTAATATAAACTCTACTGGATTTTTTTTCTATGGTTCTATTAGTGTTATGTTAAAACCAATAAGTCTTAGTGGGTATGTGCCAAAACACATCAGAAATCATTCAAATGTACTGGTTTTATTGGTCCAAATTTGATAATGGCTTTAAAAGTGTTTGTAGTGGAAACATTACAAATATTTGTTACAGTTTTTAGGTGACCTTCAAGTAACAAAAAGCTATTTAGTTGGTATGTAATGCTAGATCTACTTTCTTGATATGGCTAATTGTAATGCTAGCATGTAATGTAGCCTAAAACACACAGGCAGTTAAATTATATTTCATACCTTTTGGTCTGTTTACACAGTTTTAAAGAGACATCTATTAGTTAGTATGCACTGTAAGAACAACCCAGGTGAACAATCATCTAGTCTTGATAAGACTAATTTCAATGCTAACATGTTTGCTAATCACACACAATTTAATATTTTCATGCTTTTGCAGTATTTTTACAGTTTTAAAGTAACCTTCAAGTAGCAAAAAGCTATTTAGTTGGTATTTAATGTTGACTCTACTGTCTTGCTAAAGCTATTTTCAATGCTATCATGTAATGTAGCCTAAAACACACACACAGTTAAGTTATATCTTGATACCTTTTGGGCTATTGACACAGTTTTAAAGGGGCATCTGTTAAAGGGCACCTATTTTACCCCTTTTCAAGATTTAAGATAAGAGTTTTGTGTCTCCAGAATGTGTCTGTAAAGTTTCAGCTCAAAACACCCATCAGATAGTTTATTATACCTTTCAAAATATTGGATTGTTCTGCTCTGAACACAGTGTAGCTGTTTTTGTGGCCTGTGCCTTTAATGCTAGTTCTCCCCACCCACTGTTCCCACGTGCCTGTCAGAGTGCGCCTCAATCTTAGCTGCGTCGGATAAACAGCACAGTGACAGACATGAAGGAAACAGATCTCACGTAACATTTGTGAGAAATACTACAGTAAGAACTTTCCCGATGATTGTTTGATGCATTTGTTGTGGAGTTAATTTAAGCCATTCTGCGATGAGTCACACACAAAGTCGTTATAATGTTTACGTGCATACACACACAGCAGACAGTGTGCGCGTGTAACTTTGCACTGTTTGTGACAGAATACACGTTAATATCCACTGCTGTATGTATATCTGTTATGGTAATGTACAAAATAAACCTGATTTAACGTTCACAAACCGGGATGGAAACATCTTTGTTTATAATTGTTCTGACACGTGGCTGTGGTGATAAAGTAAAGACGGAAAAATTGTTGTAATTCATTACAAACATGCACTGTTTTAAAAACTTGTAAAACTTATTCTTGATCACATTTGATGATTATTGATGATCACAGCGAGCTCAACAGATCTTTTAATCACAGTTGCTTTGCGCACTTCCTGTCTTGTTGATATGATTAAACGTGTTACTATGCAGACATGTTAATACGCGGCTGTCAATTAAATCTGTGGGTGGGGAAACCGCACTCCTAAGTCACTTTGCGTTCGGCCTCAATTTGGTAGGGATTTGGATTCTATTTTTACGTCAGGAAATTAAAAAAGAGAGACTTATTGTCTTTATATCACCCTAATATGACAGTGGACACACTATAACTACACACAGTTCTAACCAAACTGCTTACAAAAGATGATTCATTTAATTAATTAGTAGCCTATGTACTATAAGCTACAATCAACTTTTTCAGGCTAATTTCAATGCTAACATGCTATGTAGTCTTTTGCAGCATTTTCTTTACAGTTTTAAAGTAATCTTCAAATAACAAAAATGTTATTTGAAACAAAAATCTTGGTATGATAGCAAGTATGTTACGTAACCTAATGCACATACATCTTCCGGGCTATTTTCAGTTTTAAAGGGACATTTATTAGTTAATTAGTATGTACTGTAAAGTATTTCTTGTCTTGCTAAAGCTAATTTCAATGCTAGTTTGGTAATTTCAATGTTCAATGTTTGGTAGTTTGAAGCACAGACAATTTAATTATATATTTTTTTACAGTTTTAAAGTGACCAAGTGACTCTCATGTAACAAAAATCAAGTAATTTAAATGTAACAACAACTCCTTTGTCTTGCTTATGCTAAACACATGATATATTTAGCATAAAAAACCTTCAGTGAAATGATAACTTTCACATCTTTTGCTATATAAAAGACAGCCGTTGCAGCTATCATTACCAACCTTTTTGCAAAATTAGTGACATTTAAGAAATGTACTGTCTGCATTAAAATAATGTGGCTATTTTAGAAATGCCCAAAGCAGGTAAGTGAACTGACGTGAATGGATTCTGTGCTGAAATCATGCAAAAAACATTCACACAGCATGTTTGCATGACAAGCAGATGCACTTAAATTGATTGACAGCTGATTCTGATCACCTCAGGCGATGGGCTGCGCAAGACTGCTGTTGTGACACAAAATGTGAAGAGAACAAAAGTGATCTTGTGATCAAATGAGAGAAGTGGAGCGCAGGCGAGGACTGGTGGAAAATTACAGAAACTTTAGCTGGATACTAGAAGCTGACTGTTTTGATACCCGGCAAACCTAAGGCTGCAAATCAGGCTGGGTAGCTAGCTAGCGTCTTAATTCAGTCAAGCTGATGTAAACATGGGCCAAAACACGAGCCGCAATCACAAAATCACAACAACCACAGCAGGACTGACTGCACACGCAGAGGCAGAACACAAAGTCAACCACTGAGCTGTTTACAGGCAGTTTGGGGCTGTATTAATGTTTTTTTTTTATTCCCTGAAAAGCAGATGTCCACAATCAGTTATGAAGCCACTTGGCCTAGCTGTGCATTTTAGCTAAATTGTGTGATTTATCATGCCAGATTGAAGATTTCTCTCTTTTATAGTCTATGAAACTGTACTTCGAGTCCAATCAGTCATTTCAGATCATGAGGAATTACAGATATTTAAATGTCTTTCTTCACAAGCATGGATTTGATTAGAATTTTTGCTAAATTGTGTGATTCATGTCGTTTATTATGCTATTTAGCATTTATCATGATTTAAAGTTTTATATATATATATATATATATATATATATACACACATACATGCATACATACATACAGTATTGGGGTAACGCATTACAAATAACGTGAGTTACTTAATATTACTTTTCTAAGTAACAAGTAACGCATTACTTTTAAAAATAAGTAATATTTGAGTTACTTTTTTTTTTAAAAAAAAACAAGTTTTGAAAGAGATCAAGCCTCAGCCAGGTAAAAAAAGTAACGCAAAAGTAACTCAGAAATAACGTAATGCATGACTTATATACACATTATTAATATATATTTTATTTTTTTTTAGAATCAAGATTTTATTTAGCATTTTATATACATTTTGTGATTTACTTTGTCACATTAATTTCTAAATTGTATAATCTGGTAAAAAAAAACAACTTTAATTCTATTTTCATTCTCAGTAATTTCAGTTAAAGTTAAACTTTGAGTACAATTTGTTGTTTGTAAATTATTTTGCTTTAGGATTTAAAAAAAGAAAAATATTTGTCACATAATGAGAAATTTGTGGTTTTTTATTGGATTTTCCATAGAGTCCTGATTTTTATTTTAGCTAAATTATTTATGAAACTTTTAAATTTATACATTTTAGAGTCTGTACAACTATACTTTGATATACTTTATATTCCTCAATTGTTTCAAATAATTCTGATTTTGGCAATAACAATTGACAATCCAGGGCAGCACAGTATGAAAAACTGTTAATCATATGATTTTATAATGGAAAAACTCTCCAAATTAAAAAGCTCAGAAACTGGCAGTGAACAAATAAGGCACAAATAATTTTAAATAAAAAAGATGAGTAAAATAAAATAAAAAGACCAGAATCGTAACATATAAATCATAAAGAAATATTGTAAAAAATACTTTAATGATTTTTCATTTTTCTCTCATAAATTTGAATGTCATTTAAAAAAACAAAAATGACTAATTTATCTTGATATCACACCAATTAGATACACTTTAAAAAAAAAGTTTCTGCAATTTGTGTTTTCTGTTTATTTATGGCTGTGAATTGCATTGGAGACTGATCTTTGCTCCGTCGACTTTTGATGTTGAAAATTCAACTCTACAGTTTAACAAAGTGACTTTTATAAACATTCTAGTCTGAAATAATGTAATGTAAAAAATAATATTTTATACAGAAATAAGTCAAGACAATATATCACTTTAAACTAATAAAATTGTTAATAAAAGTCGCTTTTTCAAAATTTTCAAAGTTAAGATTTGTTAGAAGACTGATCAAGGTCTTACTGTGTAAAATAAAATAAATAGTTACATGAATCACAAAAAAACTGCTAATTTACAGATATATTTACAGTGTAGCATTACAAAATACATTATTTTATATATTCTAAAGCTAGTCTCCTGCAGGATAATCATAATATCAGTGATCAAAAACCGTTTTCTGACATTACTGCCCTAACATCAGCTATAAAAATGTATAAACTTCATCTTCTTTACTCTGTTACGCAGTTAAATGAACATCACTGCACCTTTAATGAGACCTGAGAGGTTTACAGTTACAGCGGCGCACTTGTGCAGACAGTGATATTAAAGTACAGATGTTCTTGTCTGAGGTTCAGGTAAAGTCCAGTGTAAACAGCCATGAAGTGCTGTGATCTTCTCCTCACCTATTAATATGACTGTTTTTGGCAGCTGCAGCTCTCCTCACGATGCAAAAGCATTCACAACGTTGCCATGGCTGCTAAAGTTTTATATTATTGGGTGAATTCAGTGGGCCATCTGGTAATAGAGGAGTGTGTGTGTGTGTGTGTGTGTGTGTGTGTGTGTGTGTGTGTGTGTGTGTGTGTGTGTGTGTGTGTGTGTGTGTGTGTGTGTGTGTGTGTGTGTGTGATAACATTTGAAGTGTCCATTTGCAAAAACAGATAATGCTGTTTTTAGAATTTTTAAAATAAATGTCCAATTTCAGTAATTTTCCATGAATCATGTTTTCTTTTTGCCAATGTGCTCTTCAAAACACAAAATAAAAACATAATAATTAAAAATGACAAAAAATGGAGTTATATTTTTGCAAATTAACTTTTCATTTGTGTGTTTTTTTGTATTTTTATTATATTTTTAAATGTGATGTTAATACATTTTGATGAAGTTGTTTTGCATATTACTCGACTCAGTAAACTCCTGGAATTTAAGCATTGCCTCTTTTGTGTTTGCTTGTTTTAGACTTGCATTTGGTAAATGCAGCTGTTGAATTATTTTAATATGCATTTCTGGTATTTTTTAACAATCAATGATATTGCAAAGATCTAGTTAAATTGCAGAATTATTTAATAATATAAAAATGAATGAAAAAAAATGTGTAAGGAGTGCATGATCTTAAAATGTTGATTGGTGTATCTAGCAAATAATATAATATATAAACTAGTCTAATAAATTAGAATACAGATTTAGAACTTGAATTTGAAAAAAAAGTCAGTTGGCGTTTCTGTGTGGAGTTTGCATGTTCTCCCTGCATTCTTGTGGGTTTTCTCTGGGTGCTCCTTTTTAAATTGTCCCTAGTGTATGAGTGTGAATGAGTGTGTATGGATGTTTCCCAGAGATGGGTTGGGGCTGGAAGGGCATCCGCTGCGTAAAATATGTGCTGGATAAGTTGGTGGTACATTCCGCTGTGGCGACCCCGGATTAATAAAGGGACTAAGCTGAAAAAAAAAATGAATGAATGAATGCATATTAATAATCAGAAAATTGCCATTTCATTTGTTTACAGTAGAAAATGTACAAAATATATTCATGGAACATGATTTTTACTTACAGTAATATTGTAATTATTTAAGCATAAAAATATATACAATGTACTTTTGGCTATTGACAAAAATATAACTGCAACTTTTTTTTTTACCTTTTTTATTCTCTGTTCTTTTTATCAATAATCTTATATTTCGTTAAATTAATTATATCTCTGCACTATGTCTGTGTTTTCTATGATTCTTTACCTGAATTCGCCTTTTATACGTGTATCACAAAGAGTGTTTTCTTGAGGCAAAAGTATTGAGGGTGCAGCGTTACTGTTGGCCAAAGGCGGCGCTGTGGAGCGCAGACTGACAGACGAGGCGCGCTTTTCTGAACACAGGAAGCGGCCGCTTTAAGAAGACGCGCTGCTGCCGCGAATGGGAGGCAGGCCGGTGTTTTTCCACAACTGATGTCTAATGGTCACCCATGTTGAGAGACAAAGGTCAGAAAAAAAGCTCATAAACTAAATTTACCGCTGCTGCTGTTATTCAGCAGCCAGCCGCCGCACAATACAGAAGGGACAAGACCGTTTCAAAGGAATTAAAGCAAATAAACAGTAAAGGTAAGGCTATTTCAACTGTTTGCTCATTGTATTGAGACTAATACACAGATGCGAAAACAAGTACGCTTTTACTAGATTTTTTGCTCATTTAAGAATGTTTTCAGGGATTACTTAAGAAATTAGACATCTTGTTTTAGTTGTCATTGCATGCTCAAGTGAGTTTGACAAAACATCCAGGAAGTACTATAACAATTTATTTAGATATTTTGTCACGTTATGATTTTAAAACTGGTATTAAAAAAACTCCAATACTGCATTTTATATATATATATATATATATATATATATATATATATATATATATATATATATATATATATATATATATATATATATATAAAGGGTCATTCATTTTATAATGATTTGACAGTCCATTTAAACCCATAAGGAGAAAGAGCTCATGCGTTAGTGTTGATGCTGTCACTTGTCATTGAGTTTCTCGCACTCCCACCCCAGACAAATATAACCGTGTGCTGACTGCATGGAGTTAAGAATAGACCGCTTGATGGAAACCAGTATCACCGAGGGCTTTAAACACGGTTTTTACCTGAGATATTCACCGTAGACGAACGAATTAACGGATTTTATACTATAAATGAGCAATTCTCGTTCAGAAAGATGCAGCTTCACAGAGAAGCGCGTCAACAACCTGTTGGATGCGTTTTGAAGAAAAGCGAATTTTCGAAAAATGTTTGCTGTTCTAACGCCTTCTAGAAAGTAGTCGGATGCTGATTTTGTGACGTTGGTCTTGCACGCGGTTCACGCAAGGACGCGTTCAGATCAGAAGTGAAACGAAACGGCGTTTAAAATGTTATGAGGCGTTTACTAAAGTAATGATAATAATAACGTAATGTTTTCCCGTGTAAACGTGTACCAGAATGTTGTCAGTGTTTGTCTCTAAGCTCCTCGTCTATTAACCAAGTAAAATAAATACATAAATGAATAAATAAATAAAAACTCGTCACACCTGCGTCCATAACCCGTGTGAACGTCTCTAAAAAGGATAACTTAACACATCATGCTAACTAACGGGATGCTTTTCGCATGGACCAGCATCCTAACAGAGATGAACTGACAGAAATTTCACCGCGAAGAGTACTCTCTCGCAGAAGTTCACCTCGTCTTGTTCCCTTAGGGTTATGCGGAAGTCAGGCGGCTCACTAGCTGTCTAGAGCCCTCATCAAACAAACACAACACAGGATACAGAGTTTAGGTTTCTGTACACAAGCCAGCTTGCATACCTAGCTCACGGATAAGAGCAACAGTCAGTAAGTATTTGGGACAGATGCCATTCCCTTAGAATGCAAGTTATTCAGTGTGTTGTCTTTATCTTGAAGGCTATAAAATGCACCACAAATATGAGCCTATCAGCTCATTTTTAATTGATGTCAATAAATGTCACAAAGCCTCTGCCTAAATACCTCTGGCCAGAATTTGGTTTAGACTTTGAACTCCTTTCCTGCTTGTTCTCTCTCTCTCTCTCTCTCTCTCTCTCTCTCTCTCTCTCTCTCTCTCTCTCTCTCTCTCTCTCTCTCTCTCTCTCTCTCTCTCTCTCTCTCTCTTTGAAATAATTATTGAGCTAAATTTCCAGTGAGAACACCAAAATTGTTATTCAGTGCAATTTTTCTAGCAAACAAGTTGAAGTTTTGAATGCTTCACTGTGTTCGCCAGTTTGTTATTATGTTATTATCATGCAATAATAATAATAAATAATAATACTGTCTCATCCTTTTACCACTAATAAATCTTAAGAATGCCACATTGTGAAAGCTACACATATATAATGTTGTCCACAATCATTCTCTGTGCAGTTATTTAGCTGTTTTTGGCTTCCTTGTTTGTTGATTTGGTCTGGCGACAAAATATTTCACTTGAACAAGCATGACATTTTAATAGTCGTTAATACACAAGGGTTAAGGTTCTTGGTGGACACTGGAGACGTATGACAGAAACTGATCTGCTCTGGCTAGATTTTACTGACAAGTCTGAGCAATTGACTTAATTTATGGCATAAACCTTGAGGGGCTAAATTATTGTTTTTATGTTTTGAATACAAGACAGATCAAAACAAATAATGCTTTTGAAGCTAAATAAATGTTGGGATAGTAACAAAATCAGTATGCAACAGTGTTTACATGCAACTTCTTAATTTGATTTTGCTCAGTACGCCACAATGCATGTGGCCAGGTAAACACTGTTCTTTTTATCAGAATATGGTCATGAATTGCATAAAATAATCAGTACAGGTAGATCTTTGTCCGATACTGCAAATTTGCAAACACCTTAACCTGTGTTCTCTCTCTCTCTCTCTCTCTCTCTCTCTCTCTCTCTCTCTCTCTCTCTCTCTCTCTCTCTCTCTCTCTCTCTTTCAATTCAATTCAATTCAATTCAATAGTTGCTTTATTGGCATGACAAATTTTACAAATGTATTGCCAAAGCATTTATAAAGTTTACATAAAAAAGTAACATGCATATATAATTAAAAAAAAAAAAACAGCACACAATATAGTAGTAGTAAAAAAAAAAAAAAAAAAAAAAAAAGAATAACATAATAATTATATATATTAATAATAATCTGAATATATATATATATATATATTATAATTAAATAAAATATAAATAATATATCATATTATTCAATATATCATATTTATGGTGGCTTGAGAAAATCATAACTTTCCGCCAGACTGTCAAACAGAATTAAGTTTACGCTCATTTAACTCAGACTACCAATCTGCCAATCACTGATGACCTTTTAACTTACTAGCCACACCCTAGCAACCACTTACGCCACCCTAGCAACTGTCCCATAGACTTCTATGGTAAATTAAAAATTAACAAACTGCCATTGACTTTACATTGGACATAGTAACAACATACCAATTCATACTAACAATATACTACTCCATACCAGAAACATACTAATCATACTAGCAACATGCTAATTCATACATAAACATACTAGCAACATGCTAATTTATACTAACAATATACTAATCCATAATGGAAACATACTAACAAACATACTAATCATACTAGCAAACATGCTAATTCATACTAAATTCATGCTAGCAGCATGCTAGTTTACACTAGAAACATGCTAGTGACATGCTAAATCATACTCAATGCTAACGACATGCTAATTTATGCTAGAAACATGGTAATTTATGTTAGCAGCTGCCTAGCAACCACTCAGAACACCTTAACAAGCACCTAGCAACATCTTTTTAACCATCTAGAACACCCTAGCAACCGCCTAGCAATCACCCAGAACACCTTAGCAATGGTCTAGCAACGCCTTAGTAATGACTTAGAACACCCTGGCAACGCCTTAACAACCGCCTAGCAGCCACTCAGAACACCTTAGCAACTGCCTAGCAATGCCTTAGCAACCATTCAGAACACCATAGCAACTGCCCAGCAACACCTTTTCAACCACTCAGAAGATCCTAGCCCCGGCCTAGCAAACATACAAAACACCCTAGCAACCACCTAGCAACACCTTAGCAACGACCTAGAACATCTTAGCAACCACCTAGCAGCCAATCAGAACATCTTAGCAACTGCCTAACAACGCCTTAGCAACCACTCAAAACACCCTAGCAACCACCTAGCAATGCCTTAGCAACCGCCTAGCAACCACTCAGAACACCTTAGCAACTGCCTAGCAACAACTCAGAACACCCCAGCAACCACCTAGCAACGTCTTAGCAACCACCTATCAATGCCTTTGCAACGACCCTAACAGCCACTCAGAACACTCTCTCTCTCTCTCTCTCTCTCTCTCTCTCTCTCTCTCAATTCAATTCAATAATTGCTTTATTGGCATGACAAATGTTACAATTGTATTGCCAAAGCAGTTCTACAGTTTACATAAAAAGTAACATGCATATACAGGCAGTGCAGTATTATTAGGCAAATGAGTATTTTGACCACATCATCCTCTTTACGCATGTTGTCTTACTCCAAGCTGTATAGGCTCAAAAGCCTACTACCAATTAAGCATATTAGGTGATGTGCATCTCTGTAAAGAGAAGGGGTGTGGTCTAATGACATCAACACCCTATATCAGGTGTGCATAATTATTAGGCAACTTCCTTTCCTTTGGCAAAATGGGTCAAAAGAAGGACTTGACAGGCTCCGAAAAGTTAAAAATAGTGAGATATCTTGCAGAGGGATGCAGCACTTTTAAAATTGCCAAGCTTCTGAAGCGTGATCATTGAACAATCAAGCGTTTCATTCAAAATAGTCAACAGGGTCGCAAGCGTGTGGAAAAACCAAACCAAAAACCAAGGCGCAAAATAACTGCCCATGAACTGAGAAAAGTCAAGCGTGCAGCTGCCAAGATGCCACTTGCCACCAGTTTTGCCATATTTCAGAGCTGCAACATCACTGGAGTGCCCAAAAGCACAAGGTGTGCAATACTCAGAGACATGGCCAAGGTAAGAAAGGCTGAAAAACGACCACCACTGAACAAGACACACAAGCTGAAACGTCAAGACTGGGCCAAGAAATATCTCAAGACTGATTTTTCTAAGGTTGTATGGACTGATGAAATGAGAGTGAGTCTTGATGGGCCTGTGGCTGGATCGGTAAAGGGCAGAGAGCTCCAGTCCGACTCAGACGCCAGCAAGGTGGAGGTGGAGTACTGGTTTGGGCTGGTATCATCAAAGATGAGCCTGTGGGGCCTTTTCGGGTTGAGGATGGAGTCAAGCTCAACTCCCAGTCCTACTGCCAGTTTCTGGAAGACACCTTCAAGCAGTGGTACAGGAAGAAGTCTGCATCCTTCAAGAAAAACATGATTTTTATGCAGGACAATGCTCCATCACCACGCGTCCAAGTACTCCACAGTGTGGCTGGCAAGAAAGGGTCTAAAAGAAGAAAAACTAATGACATGGCGTTCTTGTTCACCTAATCTAAACCCCATAGAGAACCTGTGGTCCATCATCAAATGTGAGATTTACAAGGAGGGAAAACAGTCCACCTCTCTGAACAGTGTCTGGGAGGCTGTGGTGGTTGCTGCTGCACGCAATGTTGATGGTGAACAGATCAAAACACTGACAGAATCCATGGATGGCAGGCTTTTGAGTGTCCTTGCAAAGAAATGTGGCTATATTGGTCACTGATTTTTTTTGTTTTGTTTTTGAATGTCAGAAATGTATATTTGTGAATGTTGAGATGTTATATTGGTTTCACTGGTAAAAATAAATAATTGAAATGGGTATATATTTGTTTTTTGTTAAGTTGCCTAATAATTCTGCACAGTAATAGTTACCTGCACACACAGATATCCTCCTAAAATAGCTAAACTAAAAACTACTTCCAAAAATATTCAGCTTTGATATTAATGAGTTTTTTGGGTTCATTGAGAACATGGTTGTTGTTCAATAATAAAATTAATCCTCAAAAATACAACTTGCCTAATAATTCTGCACTCCCTGTATATAATAAAAAACAAAACAGTAAACACAGTAAATAGTAGTAGTTAAAAAAAGAAGAAGATATTTATACATAATAATTAAATAAAATATCAACAATACATCGTATTATTAAATGTATCGCAATATAATTCAACATATCATATTATTATTCAATATATCACATTATTCATAATACTTCTGAATAATATTCTCTCTCTCTCTCTCTCTCTCTCTCTCTCTCTCTCTCTTTTGTGTAGTGTTCTGCAATTTGGGAGAGGAAACATTTAGCAAAGTCAAAAATGTAAAAATATATATGTAATAATTAAATTATATATATATATATATATATATATATATGTATTATTATTTTTTTTTTTTTTTTTATTATTATTATTTTTTTTTTTTTGTATTTTGTGCAGCCACAGGAAAAATATTACAGCTGCAGAAATTTAAATATGAGGAGAGATCCCTTTAGAAAAAAGTATTTTTAACGCTGATTTAGCATCAAAAATTGGACAAAATATAACTATTAGCTATAAAAAAAATATAAAACAATTAACCATAAGCACAATACATCAACACATATGTTACCTGGTTTACTTACATTATCAGGTTACTGGTTTGTTGCATGCAAACTGGTAAAACTTGTTATTTCAAGTAGATCACAACATACTTGTATGTATGTCTTTACATTAAGATGAACACGGAAGCCTACAGTGAATACCACCAAACATCATCTTTGGTTTCCTTATACTAGTGCCTAACATTGCATCTCCAAGAATTTACAATATTTACTTAGATTTTCTCTTATTTATATTTCATAGCCAACATAATGACCCTGAATCCACAGAGACAAGTTTTTGTGTTTGTTTGTGATGTCATGTACAATAAAGCACGCCTATTAAACTTAATCCAAGGACTGCCATGGGACTGCAAGGGGGTGCTTGGGGGTCAGTTGAATTATAATTGTAAATGGGACTACCTCGTCAGCTGTTCCACCTTGGGAGCCCAGTGACACGACGCAAATATAAGTGTCTTGACCTTCAGCAATTAGTGGACTAGCACAATGCATCACGTCATAGATCGTGCACAAGTTAAAGGGATTTAAACTACGGTGCTAACAACTGACATTTAACGTTCATGACATTTACTGTTCATAACGTTTCATGCATCAACTGCTTCATTGTGAGGTTTACATGCACAGCCAAGGGTGTGCTTCTAATGCTCTGATCTCAGTTTATGTGCTGGAACGAGTGCGTAAAGACGGGAATTTAATGTGAGAGCACTCAGGAAATGTACATGGGTCTAAAATAGGGACAGTTACGTAATGAGCCAAGTGCCTCGTGCTGACACTAGACCTGAAGCCTTCCTCGATAGTCAAGACTATGAAGCAATCATTTCTGCCTTTCAGCTAGATGATAAAGTTGATGGTCAAACAAGCCTTTGACAGCCACAGTCTATGAGATGCACAGATGCGGAAGAACAGATCACTTCCATTTAGGGTGCTATACAAATTGATTGAGGATTCAGGAGTTTGAATTTGATATTGTGGACCAGTTCTGTGCTGTTATTTCTAAATGGGAATCAAACAAAACTAGTCAGTGTCTCAAAGTGGGCTGTATGAGTCAAAATTGTCACCACATTCCAGCAGTGTGTGCCATTTTTAGACCTTTTAGCACCAGCCGATCCTTTGTTCTGTAGTTGCCTCAATCAGCCTGATCCAAAATTTCTATAAAAAAGGGTCTTGCGAGCACAAATTGCCATTGTCCCATTATCAAGGCTGTTCTGCCAAAGGCAAAAGGCAGAGGAGAACAAGTCATACAATAGCCTTTTGTTGCTTGCCACATTTAGCCCTATGCAAATGCACTAGGCCTTGTGTTTGCTTCACTACTGACCGGAGTCTAATTCAGATTTGTCAGTCAGACAAATATTGTCCTCCTTTTTCAAAAAACCCCTAATTATACCTTGAGTCCTTTGACTACTTGGTAAAGCGTGCTCGTCTAAGCTGCTGGTCTTGAAAGGAAAAGCTATTAATGGCAGGAGGCTCAACAACAGTCTGGAAACCATCAGCTGTTCAAGTGAAATGCAGCGGAGGTGTGGATTGCTGTCCACATGCTCTTGTTTGTCGCGTCTGCGGCTCAGGTTGCCACAAGTGGACGGCGCACATACAAAGATAAATAGTTTCAGATAGACCTCTGACGCTTTCTGGGGAGTGGAAATTTACCATCGTGCCGACTGCTGCACAGGTTATCCTCTGCGACCAATCTACTGATTACTTTTAATTGTCTTAGTCTGTGGGCGGGTCGTGGTGTCACCTCGGCTTACACTGAGCTCTGGAGAGATTGAGGCTGTGTGGTCAAAGGTATGGTGTCTGCTGAGAGAACAACATAAACCTATTGGATTCAGCCATGAAGGACATGTAAGTGAAAGGCAGTTCTTGAATTGAGAGATTGTTTGGTAGTTTATTTGGAAAGTCGTTGGTGTTTGTAAAGGTAAATATTTAATGTTGTGCGATTATATTGTCAGAAATTATTGTGATATTTGGTATTATTGTCTTTTTAAGACTATTTTGTGCCTCTTTGTATACAATTATACAACAGCATGACAGTGCAAATAGGCATACACATTTTTTCTGAAGGTTATTTAGATTCTATAATTTAGATAAAATAAATAAATCTCCTAATATAAACTTTTGACATTTGTGATGTAGAATATAAATATTCATTAAAATTGCGTTTTCATCAATTTACTTATATATTTTACACATTTATTTTTTTACGCCATTCTTTTTTTTTTGGGAAGTTGACTGCGACTTCTTCCAATCCGTCAGTAGTTTTCAGCAAAATTTAAAAACTTGTATGGTACCAATGTAAACATGATGTATTACATGACAAGTTGATAGTCAGTGTCTCAAAGTAGGCTGTAAAATTGTCAAAACATTCGTCAAAATTCGACTTTAGTCAAAATTGTCACCACATTCCAGCAATGTGTGCCATTTTTAGGCATTTTAGCATCCTTTGTTCTGGACTTGCCTGATCCCAAATAAAAAAAAAAAAAAAAAATGGTCAAAATGTTGGTGACATTTAATGTAAACATGATGTATTGCACGATTAGTCGATATAATGACTATTGCGACAAACCTATTTGCAAATAGGTTTGAATACTAGATGCTATATTAGAAATGTTTCATATCTGAACAGTATTTACATAATATTTATATTACATTGTATACATTGTATTTGTTATTGGCTATATGTTATACAGCAGTTCAGTTTAAATCAAACCAATAAGGCACCTACTAGTTGAGTCGTGTTTTTTAAACCCAATAGTTTGCTTGCTTTGACTCCCGTCCAGTGACGTTTGTCATCACGGTGTTTTCAGTGGAAATGGAAAGTGTCTGGAGGATTTCGCTCTGGTTATGTAACAGAACGTGTTTGAGTTGTAGTGAGCTCCTAAGCTTTTGAAGTACACAGATTTAACCTACCTCAAGAGGATGATGGTAATTTCTTGAACTTTTTAGACCCATCTAAGTGCTTTCAGCTATTGTATAACTGTCTCGTGTGCTAAAATCAGAGATATAACAGAGATGCTTCCGTTACACGGAAACCATTTAGTGTTGTAAAAATAACACTCAAATTCTCATAGTATTAACCAACCTTAAGACATCCGCATGCCATTTAAACATTGTTTAACTGCTGTCTGGAAAACTGCTACAGATTATATTTGAAGTCCTGGCCTGCCGCCACACTAATTAACATGTTTATTAAAGCTTGTGTTTAGTAAAGCAACGGAAAAGAGAATACACATGTATTTACTGATTGTCAAACACACTGAGGATTCCACCCCCCCCCCCCCTTCTTTCGTCTCCTTGAGAGCGGTGGAAAAAATAAGCAGAGTTGTGTTGAAGAAAACGGTCTCACAGTGGGGCTATAGTTTGTTCAAGCATTGCCAAGCTGTAAGGGAGTCTGGAACGGGTAGAGATGTTGGAGCTGACTTTGGTATCTTACTCTGTGGGATTCATCTTGGGGGCAAGTTTGGCTCGTGCTTTGAAACAGAAGACGCCATGCCTGACATAATTACTCCATCCTTTGAATAGAATTCTGACAGCATAAACAGTGTGTTAGTTAAAGGAAACATGGGTCGGATAAACGCATGCAGCAAAAGCACAGTGAATGAACTAAGTCGTTTTTATTAAATCGGCTTTCATTTATGTGCGTGACTGCATTTGGGTTTTTTCCCAAGACATAACGTGATGTATTACAGGCTATTTATACATAGGGAACTGATTCGATTAGTCCTGTTTTACAGTAATGTCAAATATAAATAAAACGACTAAAGGACTTTCTTTGAAAACAAAACCTGCGTCAGTATTGATTTCATGCTGACTCCAAACTTGTTTGTGTTAAATGCTGATGTGTTTTCTTACTTATGGGCTATTGTGGTTATCTTTTAACATAATTTTGTGTTGACTACAGACATGCTTCACAAGCAGTAAAGAGAGCAACGATTCTTATCAGTTTAACAGCCACATTTATTATGCTATTAGTATAGCTAGGTTATTGTACCAAGTAACAAGACAATCTTAAAACAGTGCTTGCAGTTATGCCATACATGAAGACTTCCTGTGATCAAACCACACAAAGCCGCTGCTACTTTAATCACGTTAACCATCACGTTATCCTCTTGTGTGAACATTTCTCAGGCCTTGCAAAGCGACTGCTCTAAATAAACTATGCATGTTTGTCCCAGTTATAAATGTTTTAGAAAACAGAATGCTATGTGATCTTCTTGACGTCTGAACCCAAGGCCTTTGGGGTTCATTCAAGGATTTTGACCCTTTGTTCTCGTCTTTTAGCATGGCTCAGAAGGAGAAACTCCAGTGTCTAAAGGACTTCCACAAAGACATTCTGAAACCCTCCCCGGGAAAGAGCCCGGGCACGAGGCCGGAGGATGAAGCTGAAGGAAAACACCCCCAAAGGGAAAAGTGGGCTAGCAAGCTTGACTTTCTTCTGTCAGTCGCCGGGGGTTTCGTTGGTTTAGGCAACGTTTGGCGGTTCCCGTACCTCTGCTACAAGAATGGCGGAGGTGAGTATATTTGTTGATACTTTTGGACTTTGACCACCAAAGCGACAGTCATAATTTTGTTTATTCAGCTCCACAGGACACAAATAAAAATAGTCATCATTTACTCATCGATTTATTGTATGTAAGTAGGACAATTACACAACAGTTTGGGTACCAAGATTGTCCTACATAAGAACAATAAATCGATGAGTAAATGATGACTATTTTTATATGAAAGTTGCTGTTTTTAGGCAGATGTGTGTAGGAACTATGCTCTCATTTTGGCATAATAATCAAGAAACATAGCTGCCATACCATGGCTGCTGCAGGCGCAATATTCCACAGTGTTGTTACCTAGTAACTAGATGTGGACTATTTTCTGGTATGGCAGCAAAGTCAAATTTTGTCATTTTGTCATTTTGTCAAATGAGAGTATAGTTCCTAGACATATTGGCCTTGAAAATGTATTTTATGCTAGTCTTAGTGCACAGAACTACAGAACAGTCAAGCTTTAAATAGGAAACTTTTTTTTTTTTTGAGACAGATGCTAATGGTCAATGATTTATGCTAAACTAAGCTAAAAGTGCTCTTGCCAGACCCAGAGATCCACTAAATCAGGGGTGCCCAAACTTGGTCCTTGAGGGCCAGTGACCTGCATATTTATTCATTCATTCATTTTCGTTTCGGCTTAGTCCCCTCACCAATTCAGCGGTCGCCACAGCGGAATGAATCGCCAACCTATCCAGCACATGTTCTACGCAGCGGATGCCCTTCCAGCCACAACCCATCCCTGGGAAACACCCATACACACTCATACACTATAGGCCAATTTAGCCTACCCAATTCACCTGTACCACATGTCTTTGAACTGTGGGGGAAACCGGAGCACCCAGAGGAAACCCACGCGAATGCAGGGAGAACATGCAAACTCCATACAGAAATGCCAACTGACCCAGCCGAGGCTCGAACCAGCGACCTTCTTGCTGTGAGGCGACAGCACTACCTACTGGACCACTGCGTTGCCCGTAACCTGCATATTTTAGTTCTAACCCCAATTAGACACACCTGAATCGGCTAATCAAGCTTTTTCTAGGTATACTAGAAACTTCCATACAGGTGTGTTAAAGGAAGTTGGAGCTAAACTATTCAGGACACCGGCCCTTCAGGACTGAGTTTGGGCACCCATGCACTAAATGGATACACAAATGGTAAAACTCAACTGTTTAACTCTAGGTGACTTCTAAAATGAGCCTATTTCCAAAAAGTAGAGTGTTCTTTTTAGGGCAAAGAGTTTACTCACTGCTTTAAGTTAACTAGTAACTTTTTAAAGTGAAGAAGACGTCAGTTAGATGTTAGAAGATGAAGTTATCGAGTTGTCAAAGCTACTCTTTTCCACATTTAAAATTCAAGTCTGTACGACTCTTTATGCCATTCCATGTTTTTTATTATCATATGAAAATGTGTGATGAAAGGTTCTTGTTTTAGCTCATGGTATGGGTTATCATGTGACCCATGAGCAATAACAATGCATTTTCAATTAAATATATGAGCAATTGATATTCAAGACCTTTTATGGTGCTTCTTTGGAGTTTGATGGTGCGAGTAAGAGAGACATTCTTTCTATAAGGCTTAATTATTAATACACTCTCAGATTAGCAGATACACCTTAGAGATCTTCCATTTTGAGTATTTCCTAAAAGAGAATCCTTAGATCGTCCACATACTTCACACCACAGCAACAGAAGTACAAAATAAAAGTAATGAATAATAATAATAATGTGAATAAGTGTCAAAGCATTAGACTTGTTGAACTCCATGAGGAATAGGAGTTGAACACCAATCCAGCTAGTAAATTGTCATAATAATTGACAGAATTAAGTGAATGTCCTCTTGGCTCCATTTAGGTGCTTTTCTCATCCCATACTTCATTTTCCTGTTCGGCGGAGGACTGCCTGTGTTCTTCCTGGAAGTGGCTCTTGGTCAGTTCACCTCTGAGGGAGGAATCACCTGTTGGGAGAAACTTTGTCCCATATTTACAGGTGAGATTTAAGTATCTCTTTGTCGAAAAATAAATAAAATGATAAAATGTTAGTATAGTGACTAATTCTCACTATTAATTTGTGGCTTATTTCCTGTCTATTGTTAAGATATTGGCTGTGTATTAGTACTTATAAAGTACATATTCTGTATGATCTTATTCTACATCCCAATCCTACCCAATACCTAAACAAAACTGCTACCTTAATAACTACTGTATTAATAAGCAAACTAGGAGTTTATTGATCTTAAAGGCATAAGTAATGGTTTGTTAATAGATAGAACTGAATCTTAAAATAAGTTTTGACCAATAAAACAAATTGAATCATTCAATAAATCGGTTAATCTTGGAATGCAACAAAACTGTACATAGTTTATTGTGAAGATCAAATGGATCTTTCGACAGTGCTTTTTTTAAATAGCTGTCAATGGGGAACCATGCAGTATTTTTTTGCTGCCAGAGGGTGTAATTACAGGATCTACCAGTAGGGGCAGATGGGGCCATGGGAGCCACCTTGACCCCTTTGCTAAGGACACAGGGTGGGAGGTATGTCACAGATACCACCAGCTGTATCTGAAGATAGGCTCTGCGACACAGGTTTCATCTGGGGTGTCTGATAGGAAAGTCATATTTAATGCCATATCGGAAAAAAAGAAGAAGCACTTTAACATAATCTCATGACCGAGTTCAAGATCTGGTTAAGTTTGATAAAATAGATTATTTCTATATAGGTGATAGCTTTGCAATGCTGAGTGAAATGGAAACGTGTTAAAGCAGGCAGCATTAGTGTATTTTAATGTAAGCAGTCTGTTAATTGCAGGCTGTCTTCTTCCAACTCTAGGGACTTATAGTAGTTTCATTTTCAGGCTAGCAGAGGCAGGGTCACATCAGCAGCTGTCAGTCTGTGCATTGCTAGAACAGGCCGCTGCTCATGAACAGTAGCTTGCATAACGGGACACCTCTTCAGCTTGTGTGGTGAACTGACTAAAGCTGAGGTCTAATGATCAGAAGTTTGGTGGTTTGTGCCCCACAAAGAGCACTGTTGTACCCTTAAAAAGACACCATAACCAAGATTGATTCAGTGGAATTACCCAGCTTATTGCTCCAGTAAAATGTGTTATATAAGAGAGCATTTCAAACCTCACAATAATGTCTTTTGACCGCAGATTCTGCAGATTCATTACTTATTTAAACAGAGTTTACTGATGAGCAATCATTAAATCCAAAGTGCTGAATTACTCAAATCCCCCTGCCAGTGAATGAGGTGACAGATTTGGTCTGTTTAGCTTTTCAGTCAATCTGGCCAACATTGATTTACTCAAGATCAGACTCTGAACCAGTGTCTTACATCATGTTCCTCCAACCGTGGACAAGATTGTTCTATGTTTATATAGCAAGGACAAGAAGGTCTTAAATAAATTTGTGACTTATTTAACCATTCTCATGCTCTGCTGGAGCACAACTTATTTCATTGCTTTCATTAAGGTTGTAATAAAATAACACAATGATCACAATGATCTACCACACACTGAGGCAGGTCAGCGTGGCATTGGCTTAATGTCGGCACTCCTGTCTTTGTACCAGGTATTGGCTATGCATCCATCGTGATCGTTTCTCTGCTGAACATCTACTACATTGTGATTCTGGCCTGGGGCTTGTACTACCTGTTCCAGTGCTTTCAGCCTGAGCTCCCCTGGGCAAGCTGCAACAACAAGTGGAACACAGAAAACTGTGTTGAGGATACTCTCCGCAGGAACAAGACACTCTGGGCAGCTGCAAACGCCACTAACTTCACTTCCCCCGTCACTGAGTTCTGGGAGTAAGTATTTGTTAATCAAGTACATATTTGTAAGTCATCCCAAAAAGTTGTAAAGTTATGAACCAAAGACATTGCCACATTTGTTAATACAGTTGTCCTCTATCACTTCAAATAACTTTGGTTCCCTCAACCCTCTTGGTGACATTCTCAACTTAAATACCTATTTTCTTGAGATTGACCATATTTTCTTGAGATAGATTAAAGGTGCAGTATGTAAGTTTGACACCCAGTGGTTGAACTAGGTATTGCACTCCTGGATCATAATAAAAGTACGCTAGGATGCCAGATTGTGTACAGGAGTGAGTGATTTAAACTGTGTTCTAAATAAAAGCAACGACACGCGATAGAGGGAATATTCTCCATATTAAAAGGAGTTTTTGTCCTAACCAACACCTCGAATTGATATATTAGAAATGGCTTCTATTTCTCACAGCTGAACAACAGAAACCTATGACAGCTAGATCACCTCAGGTAAGCCTTGTGTGCTTTATTCTGTGCTAAATGCTAACAATGCGAGTTTGAATGCATTTTACATGGCATTTGTTGCCATATACTGAAAGCAGAAAGTTCACCTCAGATCTTGAAAATACAATAAAGCGTCTGAAATTGAACTTTAGAACTAAACACATATGAGTGATTCAGCATCTACATTGATGTCAAAGTGGGTTAACATGTATTAAATAGATTCTAAACCTTACCGTTTTGTGAGTGAGTGCATATTCTGTGCTTCTGAAAGGCTGTATTACATTTCTGCCGTGTCTCGTCTGGTGCAAACAGCCAAATAGCTGATCACTGCCTCTCTCGTCACAGCGTGTTGTTAGGACACGCGGTTACAATGTAACCTGCTCACCCTAATGCTTACGTTCGTAATATTTATGTAATTTGCTAATTAATAACCTCATGTGGAACTGCATCTGTCTCCCATACTGTTCTTTTTGGTCACGGACGCATGCTTTCAGAGTCTTTCTGAATGAATGAATGAAATACGCTGTTTTTCCAACAAGGCAACCCAGGGTGCTGACATATAATTGGCTAAACTGGCATCGTGCATATGAAATTTATCTAAACAAAGACAGCGTTCCGGCACGGAAAACCCATTTTCAAAGCAGAATATCTGACTTCAGCATTGTTTTTCAGTTAAACAAGTATGTTCACTTGGGATGTTTCTTAAATATCTGCACACATATTATGGTATTTTTATGCTTTAGAAGAATCAAAAACTTACATACAGCACCTTTAAGGGAATTGCTTGCTGATCCTGGAACTCCATCGTCCTGAAGGTTTTAGATAAGGGGTGTCCAAATCTGGAGTGCGCTGTGCTGTACTGCACAGTTGAACTCCTACCCTAATTAGACACACATGAACAAGTTAGTCAAGGTCTTCTGACTTGGTAGAAACTGCTGAAGCTGATTGGAGTGAAACTCTGAAGGATGTTTGCCCTTTAGGAGCTGTATTTTATACCCCATTTTACGACAGTGGTTTCATCCAAAAATTGAATGTTGTATGCATTTTGCTTGTTTGTTCACACAACAACGGGAGGGACTGAATATACATAATTTTGAAAAATGGGTTTCAAAGAAAGTTTTTGAAAACTCTATTATTATTGTTTCTGTGTAAACACCCAATATGGGAATCTTTGAAAACAGTGACTTCATGCTTGTGTGAAGAATGTCTTGGGTATGTAGTCATTAGAGCTTTAGCAAAAACTTGTTCAAGGAAATCAGATCTACATTGATTCTGAAATTTACAAAATACAATTGCTATTCTTTTTGTTCAGTTTGCTATTCTTGAGCATATTTTTTAAAAGCTCATAGCACTTTAGGCTAGTTGTGCACTAAAATGTTCATGAGGAAAAGTGTTTGTGTCTTTGAGTCATGTAAGTTGGATTTTATGTTACAAGATCATTGTAAACACAAATCACTATGAACACTCTTGTAGAGTCTTCTAAACCCAGGGTAGGCAAGTTTGGTCACTGAGAACCACAGTCCTGTAGAGTTCAGCACCTACTCTAATCAAACAGACCTGTACAACCTAACAACCTGGAGGAGTGTTACAAGAAATAGATAAGCAGGTGAATTTTTATCAGGGCAAAATCAAACTCTGTGTGACTGCAACTCTCTAGGAGCTGCATCAAGGATCAGGATCTTGGATCTGGGGCCTAGACCAGAGGTTACCATACTGCAGAGTTTAATCCCAACATTCGCACCAGCCTGGAAGCTTCAAGTAGTAACACCTGGATTAGCTTGTTCAGGTGTGCTTGATAAGTGTTGGATCTAAACTTTGCAGGACACCAGCCCTAAATGACCAAGTGTGGTGACCCCTGATATTGACCAACTTTAGATTGCCTTGGATTAGGGTCAGAGTAAGACTCTGCAGGGCAATAATCCCTCAGGACTAAAGTTGCCCTTCCCTGGTCTAGATCTTCAGATTTTTTCTGATATGCATTTTTCCCAGAGTTGTGCTGAGTTATTGCAGAGTTATTGTACAAACCTGAGTGTCTTAAGCATCCAGGTATAGTAGGGTATGATGGAACAGGCTAAAGCTAAATTCTGCATGCAAAGTAGCCTTCTAGGATCAGAAATAGATGGCCCTGATCCAAAAGACATTAGTCTATGTCAGGTTTATCCAACTCCGTGGGAGCTATCCAGCTTCTGGAGAGCTACCATACTGCAGAGTTTAGCTCCAAGCCTAATCTAACCCATAATCTAACCTGAACCATCTAATAAAGGTGTTCGGAATTACTTGAAAATTAAAGGCAGGCGATAAGCATAGTTGGGCAATAAGTCTTCAGGAAGGTAGCCTTTCAGGATCTGAGTTGGCTACCTCAGTTCTGTAATGATTGAGCTGTTGTTCTGGTACATTTTCCTCTGTTGAGAATGAATTTGTCATGGCAGGTTGAATGCCTTTATGGACTGTATTTGATTATATGTAGTTGTTTATCTGAATTATAGCTTCATAAACACCCCCGTGGGCTTCAGAGTGTCTCACCAGCAAACGTTTTTTTTTCCACCACAGGCGAAATGTTCTCAGCATCTCAGATGGTATCGAGCAGGTGGGTCATGTTAAATGGGACCTGGCTCTGTGTCTGCTCGCTATGTGGGTCATCTGTTTCTTCTGTATCTGGAAAGGTGTTAAGTCCACTGGGAAGGTAAGCTTGGTTGCATTACATGATTTCTTTTCAAACGCAGTCAGTTAATTTAAGAACTACTAATATTAGTTTATACAGTGTCATTAGAGTTATAAGTAGTGTAAGAAAAAATGAGCACGACGTAGAAATCTCAATGAAGATGTTTATTCAGCATAGCAGTCTCAAAGTACACAGCAGTACCCTGGTTTCACCGGAGTCAGAATGAACCCTGAACGTTCTTAAACTCAAACCTTTATACTGTTTTAGCTGTTGCCTTTAGATGTAAATGAAGTTGCTCCTTGGCTGTTGACCCGGCTGTATTCTCTATCTCTCTATGTTAATGCAGTTTCAACACCATTGATGAGATGGTTCTCTGTGCACCTCACCCATCCCCATTCTACAATTGTTACCATTTGGTCGAGATGTAGTCACCTCAAACAATGCAGAGACAACAAACTGTTGACTTCTCTAAGTCAGCCCTTTTGGGAAATGAGCATCAATTCACCATTTAGAGTGGAAGTTGGGTCGAGGCAGACTCATTTCTTACAGTAGCTAGGGAGATTTGCATGCTACTTTAGCCAGTGTTGTCAACAGCTGTTCCTTGGTGATTATCAGCAAGGGAAGCTCTAACATAACTAGCATAATAGCATTAATAGAGACTGTAAAATCAAACAGCAGACCTCTTCTCTGGAATTATGCTCATTTTACTCTTATAATACAGTTGTGGGTTGTTGGCTCGACCAAGACATTGTCACATTAAGTTGTTCTCTTGCTACTTTGTCTACTTTAAGACATTCTTCTTTACACAATAACAGATGGTTCATGCTGCCCAAATAATACATTAATCTAACACAATTCAGCAATGTTTGGAATTTGATTTGTTGACTATTATTATAATCTCTACTTTCCTACACTTTTTTTTTTTTTGTAAATGTGATAATAGCATTGGTAGTCATTTGTTTTTTTGAGAAACATGGCTGCTTTAAATCTACTTGAGGATAAATAATGTTTTGACTTTCAACATTGTGTTCAAAATACAGTTTCCAGCCAAACCAAACATTACAAGATGGGAGAAAACAGCACATTATTTCCTCACTGTTTGACCAAAAATCACATCGAGTCAGAGAAGTTAATCTGTAAATTGCATGTTAGCCTAGGAAACTGTTGGAAACTGTGTCATTTCAGAATGTGGAAAGTTTGACATGTCTTTTAAAGACCTTGTGAAAAAGCTCTGCTTTTTAGTTTTGTCAAATCTCAAACACAACTTAGTGAGTTTTCATAGAACAACAGCATTCATTTTGACCTCAGTGTTTTTGGCTTTTCTACTTAGGTTGTCTACGTCACAGCAACATTCCCATTTGTCATGTTAATTGTTCTGCTAGTACGTGGTGTCACACTTCCTGGGGCAGCCGAGGGCATCAAATTTTATCTGTACCCAAATGTGACTCGCCTCGGAGACCCAGAGGTAAGATCTCATGGCTATTAACATGTCTCCTCAAGATGCTTTACAATATTACCAACCACTGAAACTCAATTCCACAACATCTTAAGTGCCTCTAACACAAGTATTGGGTCACTATAGCCATCAGTCTTACTATAAAGACTTTAATAGTTGGTTCTTGGCATACGTTGAATGAAAAGGCTACCTACCTTCAAAAGGCTACCTTGGTCGGCTAACTTAAACAGAAGGACCAACTATTGCATGACCAAAGTCAAAACATAGGTTAACGACTTGGCTATCTAACATGGATTTTTCAGCAGTAAAAGTGCTGTTTACAGTTGTTGACATAATCTAAACCAATTACCCTCCGCAACTTAAAAACAGAATAAACTTCGGATGTACAGTTTACAGACAGAAACCCAAGATGTGCAAAAGAGTCGACATAAATAAAGCTTGTGATGGCTTCGGTCAGAAAGCTACAAATCTAAACATGACATGTAGTTGTTGAAACAATTTATATAAGTCCTTAATGGTGTATACAGTTCTGAAGGACCTTCGAGAGGCAGAACGCATGCAAATATTTGAGTTTGCTCAATTCATGTTGTCAGTCAACGAATGGTTTGGCGTCTTGTGTACAGGTGTGGATTGATGCTGGGACACAGATTTTCTTCTCTTACGCTATCTGTCTCGGAGCCATGACGTCACTGGGAAGCTACAACAAGTACAAATACAACTGCTACAGGTGGGTTTCGATACCCGGGGGTGGGAGGGGGGCTTAGTCCAGTCAATGGGCAAAGTGGGAACACAGGGAACCTGTGTTTTAATTAACAAACTCCATGACATATGTGTGACATAGGGACTGTTTGCTGCTGGGAGGCCTGAACAGCGCTACCAGTTTTGTGTCTGGCTTCGCAATATTTTCCGTCCTGGGCTTCATGGCACAAGAGCAAGGGGTGGACATTGCCGATGTGGCAGAGTCAGGTACGAGGGTCTAGTAGCAGTGATGGTGGGCACTGCTGCTGCAAATAACATGAAAAAACTTGGCAAAAAAATACGACAATAAAATTTTCGGAGCCAGTAAAGTAAGTTTCGGGATCTAAAGTGAACGCCTACAATTTGGAAACTTCACCATCATTGAGCAGACTAAAACCAATCAAATGCATAAGGCAGTCTCAGCGGGAACTGGAATTCGCTTGGAATCATCTGTAGAACCTCAGACTGTAGAACTTAATGGAGAGAATTTTCTTGGAGCCACTGGGAACAATAAGCCCTAGCCCACTAGTAATGAAGAGTCAAGATATCGCTGTTCAGAACATTTTCCACTGGTGACCCTAAACCAGATGCATCTTGTGCCAAGTTCAGGATTTTTGGATAGTTTGTATTTAAGTCCTCTGAACTCCTTTTGCAATTTGAGTATGATCAAATAGTCTGTTCCTTTTTCTAAGCTGTACACACTATACGGCCAAAAGTATGTTGATATCTTCATCTAATTATTGGGTTTGGCTATTTCAGCTACACTCTGTGCTAACTAGCAAGTGCCTAAAATGGAGCATACAACCATAATAAAGAATAGGTTTACTGAGGCTGGTTTGGAAGAACATGACTGCCATGCAATTATCTTAGACCTGAACTCAAGCACCTTTTTGATGTGCTGGAACACCAACCAAATCACCCATCACTAGAGCCTGACATCACTGATGATATTGTCTGAATGGGAGCAAATCCCTGTTCCAACGTCTACAGGAACACCTTCCTAGAGGAGTGGAAGCTTGTTGTTAATGCTCATGGTTGGAAAGAAATGTTTAATATGCACATATGGGTGAGATGTTCTGGTTTCTATGTACCTTTGGCCATCTAGTAGATGTCGGACAGTTTTCCACATAGCTAGGCATCTTCATGCTGTTTTATGTCCTGTGGTTCAGATTCATTTTGAGCAATTCTCATGGTGAGAGAGACCAGCTGATGTATTAATTGCTTTCAAGCCCCATATTTTACCCCTCCAAGTGTCTAGTCTTCAGCATGGTTCATGTTTTGACCCTCCCCTGTGGAGACTTTGGTCTAAGTATGTCTGGCTCAAGTGAGGTGCACAAAAACATCGTTTTCACTTTGTTTATAAGACATACAAACCTAAACTTTACTTGAACTTCCGTGCATATCAGCACCATTTGGGTTTTATGGAGCCACAGGATCCTTATCAGGGAGTCTTTCAGGTTTATTCTGTTGGACACATGTCCATTACAAATGCCAAGAGCTAGAAGATTTTATTCCCTTTCAGAAGAGAAGTCAGATTTGGGGTGGTTAGTCACAGATTCAACAACCTGACTCTGCAAAATGTATCTTACTAGACTTTGGCATTGACTGCATGTTACTTGGGCCATCTTTTTAAATGATTAGCTCACATAAAAATAAAAATGCTCTTATTAATTACTCTCCCTCATGTCATTTTAATTTCTTAGACCAGGGGTGTCCAAACTCACTCCTGGAGGGCCAGTGTCCTGCAGAGTTTAGTTCCAACCCCAATCAGACACGCCTGAACCAGCTAATCAAGCTTTTTCTAGGCATATTATAAACTTCCAGGCAGGTGTGTTGAAGAAAGTTGAAGCTAAACTTTGCAGGACACTGGCCCTCCAGGACAGAGTTTGGGCACCCCTGCCTTAAAACATATTTTAGATTCAATCTGTGAGCTCCCATATGAGATGTTCAACCTCTAGTAGAGGAACCAAAAACATTTCTTGTGTCATGGTTGCAGCTTCGTAGGATTAAAGTTGAACCACTGAAGTTGCATGCAATGTTTTGAAAATCTTTTAAAACTCAAAAAGACACATTAGGGGGAATCTCTTCATCCACCACCGGTGTGCAGCATCCACCCGGATGACGCAACGGCAGCTATATTGTGCCAGATCGCACACCACACACCAGCTGATTGGTGGAGAGGAGACAGAGTGATAAAGCCATGATATGGGGATGTTCCATGGACAAAGGCCAGTGTGCAAATTTGGCCAAGATACCGGGGATAAACCCCTACTTTTTTGAAGGACATCCTGGGATTTTTAATGACCTTGGTTTATTGTCCCATCCTAAAGTCAGCACTCACTGAGCAGTATAGAGTCTCCTTCACTATACTGGGGCGTTAGGACCCACACAGACCGCAGGTTGAGCGCCTCCTGCTGGCCTCACTAACATCGCTTCCGGCAGCAACCTAGCTTTCCCATGTGGTCCCATCCAGATACTGACCGTGCACAGCCCTGATTGGCTTCAGTGGGTGACCATGTGAAAGTTGCAGAGAGCTAGCTGCCGGCATGCTATCTGAACATCTCTCTCTTAGATTTCATATAAAATAAGCTTACTTTGAGTTCCAAAGATGAACAAAGGTCTCAGGTGATTAAAATGACAAGATAGTGAGTAAACGATAAACAGATTTTCATTTTTGGGTGAACTAATACTTTAATATGCTCTCTGCATTTATTACATATGCACTGTGCTGGTTTTTCTATTTGCAGCATGTTCTGATGAACAGTTTGAATCCTAAGTTTGATGTTGCAGTAATGTTAGCAAGTGGAGACGTTTGCATCTGTATCTCTGACATCATTCTTTGCAATGTTAATGAGGAAAAATATTACACCGCTGATGAAACCCTTTTCTAGATTTCCCTAAAATCAAGATGCTAATTTCACAAGAAGATTCAATGAAACAGTCAATGGACTTGCAACGAACCACTGGCAGTAATTTTGCCTGGCTTGATCGCTTTGTCATGTAGATATTCGCTCGATTTTTCTTTCATGTCTCTTTTTGCTCTGTGCCGACATCTAAATACGCTATACAACGGCATGGATCAAAGTGTGCAAACCACTAGCCTTGCTAATTTTGCTCTCTCCCTTCCCCTCTTCCCTCTGTTCTCTTCCCTATAGGTCCTGGCTTGGCCTTCATTGCTTACCCTAAAGCTGTGACTATGATGCCACTGCCTACATTTTGGGCCATTCTTTTCTTCATCATGCTTCTGCTGTTGGGCCTCGACAGTCAGGTGAGTTTCAATCATAAAACAGAAAGGTATGCGAACAGCTAGTTGTAATGGCATACAGCCTAGTGCTGATGTTCAACCCAATCTATAGGAAATATTTTTATCCTACTTTCTTAAAATGTTAAATGAATTACTCAGTATACTGTAGGAGGTTAAGTCACAGTACACAAGTCAACATGATGACAAACTTGTAAAAATTTTTGATGGAAGCTAATGGGTCATACCGCAGTTGGAGTCCTATACTATCACATTTCCTGGTCCAGGTGAAATTGAATACTCTGCTAAATCAGTGTCCATCCACATCCAGGGAGTCCACTGACCCAGGGTGTGGTGTTTATACTCATATTAAGTATTCTTATCTAAATACTCATGCAGCTGTGCTGGATAACATCAAAGAAGTACACTGCAACTTACAGTAGATGCCTTTTACTACAGTATAGACCAGTCAAACAATGGCTGAACTTTCTTTATGTTTTTCTAAAATAGCCAATTGATTTTTAGCTCAGTCTATCGAAATGCAATGACAGTTACATTCTAGAGACCATTTATTCTTACTTGGAAACTTGTTTTATACTCTATAATCTCACAAAATATGTAATATTTACTTTTCAGCTTGAGTCTGCAAACAAGAAACCGGTTTGTGTTGACAGTGTTTAATTTCTTTTGCCAGTTTGTCGAAGTGGAAGGGCAGATCACATCCCTAGTGGATCTGTATCCATCCTTCCTACGGAAGGGTTATCGGCGTGAAATCTTCATAGCTATTGTCTGTTTTGTGAGCTACCTGTTGGGACTTACCATGGTCACCGAGGTAAGTACAACACAAAAATTTCCCCTCCAATTCAATGTAAGTTCTAAAGCCAGATTTAACAAACACAACACATTTGCGTGTGCTTTTACGACAGTGTTTGTGGTCAACAAACGCACTGGAATCTCAGCGAATATGTGCTTCACAGACATAAGAAATATATCCACATAAAGCTTGAAATTTCTACCTTTAGATGAACGAATACACTTGAAAACAAAAGTTTTTTGGTTTTGTAATCTGTATGAAACGAACACGAGGTACAGTGCATCCTGTCAAACGCACATCACATGACGGCAACTACTCAAATTGCCACAAACTTGTAAACAAAGAGTCACTGTTATTTCTGAAGGAGATTTGCCATCAAGACCAAGTTGGGAATTACTTCAGAAGAGCTGTGCGATCAGGCGAGACATTATTCCGAGGATGATAATGTGTAACACGACCATAAGTAAGGTCCGTGTCGTGATCTTGTTCTTTTTAAGTGCGTGTTAGCTTGGGCAACCTGAAAAAATGCTGATTTTGTTTGATTCGAACGTTTTGAAACGTAACTTATGAGACGGTTGTTGTTTAATTTTATTGGTGATTCCAAATATGTAATGTACTCGTGAGCTTGGCAAACAGTTTTGGAGAATTTGATGTTTCCCCATTCAGACAGAATGCTCGAGCATACTTTCCAAGAGGCGTTTCAAAGATGGCCGCAGAGTGAAACTACACATTTTTTTTTTTGCACATCATTTAAATATCAACCAAAACAATGAGCACTGCACAAATTAAAATTAGCATAGTGGCAATGAAGCAGAACTGAAGCTTATAAAGTGTGAGAGATCTACTATGATCGGGATTGGTGCAATATTTTTTTTTCCTCGACTAGGAGTAATGGGGGCCAAGACAAATGTATGGGGGGTGCTAAGAAAATAATTGATATTCATGAAGTTAATGATACTATAATAACATAAATACCCAGAATTTAAAGATCGCAAATGTTAGTAAATTACATGATTCATTTAATTACTACACTTTCATAAAATTTGCATCTCACCAGTAAAGGCTACAAACGCACATTGAATCAAATGATAGCTGTGTCCAAGCCTTTTCAGTGCTCTTCTTCTCTACATGTGTTTAGTAGATACCAAAATTACTGTTTTAATGCTAAAAAGTAAATCTGACCACTAGTCTTTACCACTTTGCCAATATATTGGACCAGTTGAATCTCCTGTCCAAATAAAGTGTGTATCAAATGCAGCTCAGTTGAATGGCCAGGCACCATATGTTTTCCTTTTGGGTCATTCAATAGGATATGGCCTTCAACCAAACCCTGTAATGAAGAAGAACGCCACACTCATGCCAGATCTACTGCCCAAATGCTCTCCCATAAGGAAAAGTCCTGCAATCCCAGCAGTGCATTATCGCTCCCGCTTCCATGTCTTTTTATGGACGTCCTGACCTGCTTTGAGCAGTGAGAATTCCACAGAGGAATCAAACTGCTAAACTAGGAGATCTGGCCTGTTCTGACAATGCACATCTAGGATTCCTCTGGCCCCTTTCAAATCTCGGCCCCTGATTGCTAAGCCCCCGGAACAGCGATAAACTGAGAATGCTATTCTGCGGCTGGAGCCACACAGTGTCCCATTTTTTTTCCATGACATAATGTCTTATGTCACCCCTGAATGTTTTGTTCAACAAGTCTAAAAGAAAACTAGTCAAGTGTTTAGCCAACCCCTGGTCACAACAGTCCCCCATTGTGACAGCCTTTAGCAATTACAGCATGAACTAGAGACTGAGCGCTTTCTCATTTGCTTTTGTCTTTTATTTTTGTTTTGCAGGGTGGCATGTATGTGTTTCAACTCTTTGACTACTATGCAGCCAGTGGCGTGTGCCTTTTATGGGTTGCATTCTTTGAATGTATTGCTGTAGCCTGGGTTTATGGTGAGTACAAGACTTGCACAACTTATAATGATGAACTGTAGTTGTAGCATCCCATGAAATAGGTGTTTCATAACTTGAAAGTAATTAATCCATTTAGGCCTGTTACTGCATGATGTTTACGTTATAACAAATATAACAATACACTAACTGACAAAATTCTTGTCACCTATCCAACTAATAATAACTTAACTTCAAGTTGATCATTTGGTATCAGAAGTGACTTATATGACAGGCAAAGGCCTCTAGATTACAATTTAAAAAAATAAAATAAAATATGTTCATGCCTTGATTTTTAATTATTTAATTAGGATTGTGAGGTCTAATTTTGCTAAGACTAAAGTCTTGTCACTTAACAGAAAAAAAATGTACAGTATAGAATATAAAGTCATGATCAAATGTCGACTCCAATTCAGTAATAGGGTTGAAAGGCTTAACAGATTATGATAAGAAGACAGATCAAGTACACTTTCTTAAATTGGCTTTTTTATGTGTAAAATGTTTTTAGAGATTAACTAACTAGCTAGCTAAGTGGCTAATATACTGTATGCTACCTGACAAAAGTCTTGTTGTAAGAGCAACAAATAATAACTTCTAGTTGATCATTTGGAAAAGTGGCAGAAGGTAGATTTTTCAGATGAATCATCTGTTGAACAGCATCCCAGTCATCACAAATACTGCAGAAGACCTATTGGAACCCGCATGGACCCAAGATTCTCATAGAAATTAGTCAAGTTTGGTGAAGGAAAAACCATGGTTTGGGGTTACATTCAGTATAGGGGCGTGTGAAAGATCTGCATAGTGAATGGCAACATCAACAGCCAAGAAGTATCAAGACATTTGTGCTGCCCATTACATTACAAACCACAGGAGAGGGCAAGTTCTTCAGCAAGATAGCGCTACTTTTCATACTTTATCCTCCTCATCAAAGTTCCTGAAAGCAAAGAAGGTCAAGGTGCTCCAGGATTGGCCAGCTCAGTCACCAGACATGAGCATTATTGAGCATGTCTGGGGTAAGATGAAGGAGGAGGCATTGAAGATGAATCCTGCAAGAACACTTTCTTTGTCATTCCAGATGACTTTATTAACAAGTTATTTAAGCCATTGCAGAGATGTTTGGATGCAGTCCTCCAAGCTCATGGGAGTCATACACAATATTCATTCTTTTTCCACTGCACCATGACTTTATATTCTATATTGTACAATATTTATTTTAAGTGACAATATTTTTGTCTCAGCAAAGTCAGACCTTACTGTCCTAATTAAATAATTAAAAATCAAGGCATGATCATATTTTATTTTGGTAAAATAAGCGTAATCTAGTGGCCTTTGTCTTTCATATAAGCCACTTCTGATACCAAATGATCAACTAGAAGTCAAGTTATTATTTGTTGTTCCTAAAACCTGGATAGGCAACAAGACTTTTGTCAGGTAGTGCAGGCTAACTCCTCATCCCTGTTACCCATAGATTTATATTAAATTAAATACTTTGGAATGTTTTTTTTTAATTCTTTATGAATATATTTATTTATAAATGTTAAACGCCTCCACTCAGCAATTTGTTAAACAAGAAATGTATTATGTTACTAGTAAGTGCCTACAGGCAAGCTAACAAATACATTTTATCATTTTTTTGCCAAATGAATCAAAGGACTTATTCCTGACAAACTAATTGCTGTTGTGAGTTGAATCATTGTGAAATATTCTCAGGTGTGGCTCTTTATATAAACAGACTATTAATCCATTACAACAATGGTTTAGTGTCCAATTAAAGTTTATGTTGTACAATTTAGTTTGATGGAAACCAAGCATTAAAAATAATACAATACAAATAAGTACATTGTGGATATGTGAGGAAAAACATCATTTGTGCTGCTGAGTCGGAACAAACCTTGCATGCTGGTAGATTCAGGTTTGAAGGCTATGAGGGATTTTCCTGATAACACATTGCTCTGTTTGCACTAAACAATCACGTAACTACAAGTTTCTAATCGCCTTTTTTTTTTTTTTTTTTTACTGCAAATTACTAACGCAACTAAAGGATCACGTCAATGTTTTTTTGCATTTCACACCTGATTTCCCTCTTTGCTCTTCACAGGCGCTGATAATTTCTATGATGCGATTGAAGAGATGATTGGTTACAGGCCAAACCCCTGGATGAAATGGAGTTGGACTGTAGTCACACCTTTTCTGTGTGTGGTAAGCACTTTTTAAGTGGAAGACTCATATTTATAGTTATGATATGCATTGTCTGCAGATATTTTTAAGGGATAGTTGACTCAAAAACTAAATTTACAGTTTATTTACACAGCCTCAGGCCATTGAAGATGCAGATTTTTAGCTGAATTTGTGGCCCTTGTTAATTTGTATCACGCAAGTCAATTGTCACATGTTTTGGAGATTAAAAATTAACACATATTAACAAGTCCAAGTCAGTCTCTGAAGGCTCCACATAATAAATTGAGGTCTTATGGTGCTTCACACCAGAAGCAGATGAAACATTATGCGCGAGTGATTTATCAGACCCCCTAGTTTTTTTTGAGATTTTTTTTATTTATTTATTTATTTATTTATTTATTTATTTATTTATTTGCGATAAAAATGACAGATTTTTGGCTGTAATTCCCAGAAATTTGCAGACATATTTGAGATAAAAAAAATAAATAAAAATAAATAAATAAATATATATATAAATATATGTATTTACCATATTAGGTCGCCTACTAGGTTAGGTGTGCAATCTGAAACAATGACAGTGACACAAATCATAAAATAAAGCTTCTTTATTTTGGTCTCTTGTCAAGACAAGATTTAAAATGGTAGGGATTAAGCTAAAGGAAGGTTGTATTACTCTTATTTTTATCCAATCCACGATCTTACTTTCTCTCAGATTTCACTCCCCGGAGCATTTGACATTAAGTCACACAGGACATGCATTAGGGCTTCCTCTACCGTAATACACCTAAAACACGGATTGCCGTAAAACTCTTCAATGGCAGGGAAGAATTTTCTTTTGTTAAGTGCAGGGAAAGAGTTTAACGAAAAAATTGATTGATTTAACGCTCATCGTAATACCAGCCATACAGTACATGTAAAGCACAAATAATGTCCTTCAATTCGGTCACCCGTCACCGGTCACTGTCTGTTTGCCAGAAGTTGTCTATATCTTGTCTTTGCGATGACTACTGTATATGTAAATCACTCGTGCTTCGTCTGCGTGCTGCACAAGCTGAAAACTCCCCTGCCCCCCTCCATGTAATGTAATGATTGTGAGGGCGCAGGTGAGACATCATTTTTCAATAGACATTCAAATACATCATATGTGCTGCGTATGCGTATAAGTCATGAAAAACAATTCATTGGTTTGGAATTTGATGTTTTATGAGATTATTAACATTTTTTGTGATTATTTTGAATTTAATTTAGAATTTTGCAAGATCGCAAAAAGTTGCAACTTTTTGTTGATTTTGCGTTGGATTCAATGATCGCAGAATCGTAAAAAACTAGGGGGTCTATAAAAAGCATGAAAGACATCCTGTGGTTGGCGCAAATGACGAGATTCGAGCTAACGACATGGTGAGAATTAAGTGTTTTGGGTGTTTGACTCAAGTAACGAGTGATTCAAACAAATTGCACAAGTAGAAAAATCAGAACTTTGAAAATTTGCGCCACACTTACTCTTGTAGCAGCCGTCATCCAGGCGCATCTACTTGAAGATTTGGTGAAGCTTAAAAAAGTTGTGTGATGGACCCAGAAATGAGTCTGTGCCATTCTTTACTGTACATTCACACTGAAAGCGGCGAGAGCGTCAAAGTAGCCGGAAGTCATTCATTTTCAATCGGAGTCGACGGCGATAAGCGGCGAGGAGCAGCGCGGCACGTCTTCGCCTGTGTGGGTGTCGAGGAGAGTTGAAATCAAGTCAACTTTATGGTAATGAGCTGTGACGTGGTTCGGCGGCAAGCAATTGGAATGTAGAAGTCCATCGCTTGAGAGGAGTCTAGAGAACACAGTCACTGTGAACTTTGGTTCCGACCACAGTTGTTCACAAGGGTCTGATTATTGCGATCGCTGGATTTCTAATTATTTACAATGTTTTCTTACAGGAACATTAAAAAAGTTACTGGCGAGTTACTGATGTGCATCAATGTTATATATATATTTTTTTTTTCTTTAAAAAAAGCCGAAATCTCTTGCGACAATACAAAATAGTATTGCTGCTTCAGAATATTTCAGGCATATCGAAACATTGGATAATTAAGTGGAGCAAAGCCACACCCCATGCAACTAGATCTTCCGTAGTTAAATGAATTTGATAATAAGTGTGCAACATCTTCACGCTAGAAAGCATGTTTTATGCGAGAATGTAACTGATTTGCTGATATGCTGCAACGGCTCCTTTAAGTACGAGATCAATGTAGCGAATTTTGACGCTCTCGCCTCCGGAGCTGAAGACAGACACAGTATTGTCGCCAGGGCGGCCAGAGCGACCTTAGACGTGCTTGCTGCTTTCAGTTTGAACATACAGTTAGCCTTCCAAATCACATAAAGCTACCTTCTCAACAAAATCAATGTCAGTCATTTTGCAATTTAGCAATTTTGAGTGAATTTCAAACGTGAATGTAGAGAGTAAACTCAAAATGTTCAACCCTCTAATTACGCTCAAATATTGTGATTTACTTGTTCAAGACATGTCCGATGTAAACGCCCCATTATGAAGCAAAATTACTTAAAAGTAAAAATTGTCATTCATGTAATAATGAATAGATAATGCAGTGCTCAGCATAATTGATTTCTCAGTAAATATAGGGCATATATTTTGGTGCATTTGAACAAAACCGATTTATTAAACAGATATATTTAATAAAATAACATTTTGGTTACCAAACATATTTAAAAATTGAAAAATAATACAATTAAATAAAAGCAAAATATCTACTTTGTAATATCTAATTTGTGAGGGGTGTACTCATATATGCTGAGCACTGTGCATTTTATAAATATACTTAACCGTTCATTTAGCAGACAAAGAAACAGTTCAAATTATCTACAATGCTTTTCTATATAAACAGCCCAGGTTAGATTTATTTTTACCACAGGATGATAGCGTGCTAGGAGCTGTTTACAAGAGAATGTTTTCAGGCAAAAACGGCAAACTTTTTATATACTTTGTCTGTTCATTCACACGACAATGTTGACGGCAGAGATGCATCATACACAAATGAGGAATTATTCATAAACAAGTGTCAGAGATGGCACTTTGATAATTGCCTACAGCTACTGTTTACTAACATGGTGACGGCACCAAATAATGGCCTGGTATTCTTAATACATTGTTTCTGTCTGTCTTTGCGAATCATTCCCATTTTTGAATACATCGATGTCATGTAAACAGCCTTAGTTCTTAAAACTATTTTGTTTTTGGCTGTTTTTGCGAATGCGAATGTTTGTAAATGCGGATTATTTTGAAAACATTTAGATTTTTTTTTTTTTCCCGTTTTTGACTACACCGATGCCATGTAAACATAGCCTTGGTTCTCAAAACTATTTTATTTTATTTTTGCTAACTATTATATAATTTCAGCCAGTTTTTCTGTAACTGTTGTTTGTTTCATTCAGTTTTAGTTTTTTTATATGAGAAAGTTTTACTAGTTTACAATTTTTTGTTTCAGTTTAAAGAAACAAACATAAAAATAGTTTATTTGTTGTAATATTAGTTTCGATTTTCAATTACGAAAACAACTTTGACCCAAATTGTTCTTTGGTTTTATCGTTATTATTGGACTAATTTTTATCATGGGAGTAACTTTGACCACTACTATAATCACAAGCTACACAATATTGCCCATCCTGCTACCCATGTTGTTTGTTGGCTAAAATTAAACACCGATATCCAACAAAAGACTATTTCACGCAGTTCAATATGAGCTATTCAACCCTCTCCCCCATCGCTAAACATGCAAATACAGCTTTTCCACTTTGGATTTGCTGCTGAAATCCATCAGTCTCAGTGTAAGAGCTCCAGATGGGGCGACCATCTGCCTGACCCGCACACTCAATGGAAGGAGCGCAGGATTAGTTTTCATCAGATCATGAATGTCGTTTTTTTTTCGGTGAACATCATAGGACTATAGGGAACGAGTAATCCCTTCCTTACTGCCAGAGAGCTTTTGCAGTCTGAGGAGGCTTTTTAGCTCACTTTGAATGAATTGAGTCTTGTGCAGCGGATTAACCTGTTTGGTCAGTTTGGAAACTTGGTGGATTGTTGAGTGTTTTTTTGAAGATGAAGACTTTTTCAATTCTATACAGTTCCTTTTACAGCATCGATGTTGTAATGTAATTAAAATATAATCAGATAAATAGACTTTAGCATTCATTTAGTTGTTGAAGCGTAAACGGAGATGAAAAGCCGTTTACATGCACGCGCCTGTCAGGACCAGCAGGCGAGCGCAATGGAAATACTGGACGTGGTGTGGAAAAATGTAATGTAATGCAGTGCTTCTTGTACATTCTGAGACCCACTTTATAGCGTATAGGATTTGGGCAATGAAGATTGGTGATTTTTAAGGAGAACAGACCTTAAACGTGCCGACTTTGTAACTGCATACAGTTCACCGAAAGCGTTTGACCCAGGTTACTGACAAATTAAAAGTCTTCTGCATGCTTCAGCATATACCCTATCCACCAAGTGAAACTGAACTGAACCTTCTTAAGAAGGTTTTCTTAACCTGCTAAGAAAAGCCTAGGTCATAATTCTCCTCAAAATGATAAGGAAAATAAATAGTTTTAGGAAGAGATATTAAGCTTATTTTTGGACATTTTTGTTTATTATAATCATTATCAATAATAATAATAATAATAATAAAGTATAGCATTTATTTGCTTATTATTCTTAGCTTATTTCATTATTATTTTTATAAATATAAATATTTTAATGGATTTATTAATAATTTAAACCAAACATATTATTAGATTTTTATTATTAGTCGTAACAATGTGGTATTTATTAACTATTTTTAACAAATGACATTTATTTACCTATTATTCTTTGCTTCTTTTGTTATTATTATTATTATTATTATTATTATTATTATTATTATAAATGTTTGAATGAAGTTAATAATAATTTAAACAAAATGTTATTAGATTTTTATTATTAGTCATAATGTGTTATTTATTAAATATTTTTTACAAAAATCATTTATTTGTCTATTTATTTGCCTTTGCTTTTATTAAAGATAGTTAATAAATAACATTATTACAATTAAAATCAAATAATATGTTTGGTTTAAATTAATAACTCAATTAAGATATTTATAATAAAATAATAATAATAATAAGCAAAGAATAATAAGCAAAGAATGATAAGTAAATAAAAGCTATATTTCAATATTTATTATTATTATTATTATTATTATTATAATAAATATTTTATTGGATTTATTAATAATTAAACAAAACGTCTTTGATTTTTATTATTAGTCATACAAATGTGTTATTTATTAACTATTTTTGCATTAATTTGCCTATTTATTTGCCTTGCTTTAGTTAAAATTGTTGATAAATAACACATTATTACAACTAATATTAAAATTAAATAATAAATAGTATAATTTAGTTGTGATATTCTATAGCAAATAATTGTAAAAAAAGTGTGTATATATTAAATTATTCTATTAATTAAAATGATAATAAATAACTTTATTACACGTATCATTACATATTGTAATAATATTTTTCTAATTGAATAACACTTTTTTTTTTTTTTTTTTTGTCTAATCTGGACATTTTTGCTGACAATTTTGATCAAATGTATCGTTGCGTTACATCTAGCTGACAGTTTGTTACATATGAATCAGTTTTCTTATACTAAATATTGGATTGATGCCTGTTTTGTCTTCCTCTGCAGGGATGCTTTATCTTCTCATTGGTCAAATATGCACCCCTGAGATATAACAAAATCTACGAGTATCCAGACTGGTCCATTGGAGTGGGCTGGACCCTCGCTCTCGCCTCCATGATCTGCATACCGATGGTGGTTGTGATCAAAATCATCCAGTCAGATGGACCCCTCATTGAGGTGACTCATAAAAATTTTTCTCACATTTTCATCATGATCACAGAATGCAGTCATCACTTTAACCCTTTTTGTCCATTCTCTTTGCACAATCACAAAAAAAGTTTATTATGATTTTTTTGCGTATTAAATAAGTACCCAAATTAAAAGTAACTGTAAAAGTAAATATAGACATTTTTATTCTCTTTGTGCAAATACAAGAAAAGATTGAAGTTCTTAGGTTTTTCGCATTGAAAATAAGAACCTGAAATAAAAGTAGCTATATAAATAAATATAGGCGTGTCCATTGTGTGTGCAATTACAAATAAAAAAAATTAATCACTGATTTTTTTTTTGCTTCGTGAATAAAAACCTAGATTAAAAGTAACTACGATTTTTACATTTTCGTTATTTTTAGTTTAGATTTAATTTACCATGTGAAAAGGTAAAAAAATTAAATCTTGTAATTGCACAAAGGAAATAGACAAGCCCATTTGTACTTGCATGGTTACTTTTAATTTAGGTACTTATTTACTACGGTATGTAAATAGATATGGGCGTGTCCATTTTCTTTGCACAATTACAAGAAAAAAACAGACTTTTTTTTACATTATTTTCACATTCTAATGCAGATTTTTATTTACGAAGCTAAAAAATCTGTACAAATGCACACTTGTAATTGCGTACAAGTATTTACTTACATGATTACTTTTAATTTAGGTTCTTATTTACTACGTAAGTAGATATGGGTGTGTCCATTTTATTTGTGCAATTTTTTTATAAACTTTTTTTACAATTTTTATATTTTCGTTACTTTTAGTTCAGGTTTAATTTACAAAGCAAAAATGTAAAAAAAAAAAAAGTTATTGTAATTGCACAAAGAAAAGGGACGCCCATAGTTACTTGCATAGTTACTTTTAATTTAAGATCTTATCTTAGATCTTATTTACTGTGTAAGTAGATATGGGTGTGTCCATTTTATTTGTGCATTTTTTTTTTTACATTAAAAAAAAACTTTTTACATATTCATTAATTTTAGTTCCGGTTTAATGTACAAAGCGAAAATGTAAAAACAAAAAATCTTGTAATTGCGAAAATGGACACACATTATCTTACATTGTTACTTTTAATTCAGGTTCTTATTTACTATGTAAGTAGATATGGGCAAGTCGGTTTTCTTACGCAATTGCAAGAAAAATAAGGGAAATGTTTTACATTTTCATTACTTTTAAGTCAGGTTTTTATTGACAGGGAAAATGTAAAATTGCACACTTGTAAATGCGCAAAGAAAACAGACACACCCATCTGTACTTACATAGCTACTTTAAATTTAGGTTCTAATTTACTATGCAAGTAAATATGGCCGTGTTTATTTTACTTGTGCAATTTTTTTACAATTTTTACATTTTCAATACTTTTAGTTCAGGTTTAATTTACGAAGCGAAAATGTAAAAATGCACACTTGTAATTGTGCAAAGAAAATGGACACGTCCATATTTACTTACATAGTAAATAAGAACCTAAATTAAATATAACTATGTAAGGAAATATGGGCGAGTCTATTTTCTTTGTGCAATTTACAAGTGTGCATTTTTACATTTTTGCTTCGTTAATAAAAACCTACATTAAAAGTAATGAAAATTTTAAAATTTTAATTACAGGATAAAGATATTTTTTTACATTTTAATTACATTTAATTTTGTTTTTTGTTTACGAAACGCAAGTAAATGTAAGTAAAACTATGTAAGTAAATATGGGCGTGTTCATTTTTTTGTGCAATTACAAGAAAAAAATGAAATGTTTACATTTTCGTTACTTTTGATTTAGGTTTTTAATTATGCTAAATCTAAAAATGTATTTTTTTTTCCTTGTAATTAAGCAAAGAAAATGGACACGCCCATATTTACTTACATAGTTACTTTTAATTCAGTTTCTTATTTACTATGCAAGTAGATATGGGCTTGTCCATTTTCTACACGAAGACACATTTTTACATTTTCGATTAGTTACTTATAATTCAGGTTTTATTTACAAAGCAAAAGTTTTTCAAAATTCTTCTTTTTTTTTTCATTTTCTCTGCGCATTTACACGAAAAGTGTATTTTTAAAATGTTGCTTTCTAAATAAGAACCTGATTTAAAAGTAGCTATAGAAATAAATATGGGCGCGTGTCCATTCTGTGTGCAATTACAAGAAAAATGCACATTTATAGATTTTTCACTTGGTAAATAAAAACTTAAGTTAAATGTATCTACATACAGTAAGTAAATATAGGTGTGTCCATTATCTTTGCGCAGTTACACGAACAATAAAATGGAACTTCTTCGATTTTTCTCTTAGTAAATAGAAATATAGTAGCTATATAAGTAAATATGGGTGTGTCCATTCTCTTTGCGCAATCACAAGAAAAATAAAAGTCTTTTTTTTTTTTTTTTTGCATAGTAAATCACATTCATAACCTGAAATGTCCTTTTTCTTACAGAGGATCAAAGCTGTGGCGGCGCCCGTGAGGGGAGGCGCCAGTTCTTGCCCACAAGAATACCAGCCGAAAAGCAATGAACTGGCACAACCGCTGGACCCCAACTGGAACGGAGGCTTGGCAAAGCCCACACACACCATCGTAGAAACTATGATGTGAACGCTCTCTGTGAGAGGATTCAAATTACCTGCTTTTCCATTTTTTTTTAATATATATATATATATATATATATATATATATATATATATATATATATATATATATATATATATATATATATATATATACTCTGTAACTTTTGACATAGTCGTAGGACCAGGTTTACATTGCTACGCATCTGCACTAGGAGTCCTTGTTTTGTTTTTTGTTTTCTACAGAGGAAGTTACATTTTTCTGTCTGTATTTTTAATATTTTTATCACGATACTATTATATTACTATTATTGTCGCTGTTATTAGTCAGAAAACAGATCGCAAAACAGCAGTATCCTGAACGTAGAACCAATTTCGTAAATTTTTATCTTGTACATATCGAAATCGAATTGAGCTGTGATTATTTTTTTAGACAAAAATTGCTGGGGAAATTTAACAAAGGGCTCTGTAAACATCAATCATAAAAAGTGTATGAAGATTTAAACTTAGGGCCACCTTTGCCCATTGTGAAATGGTCATTTTTTTTTTTAAATTAGGGATTGCAAATGTTATGCATTATTGTAGAGCTTTAAGTGTGTCTCAACAAACCGTTTAGACTGGAGATTGTGCTGTCCGGGCGAATCGAGCCGTTAGCACTGCTTGTTTTCAATGCACTATACCATTAGGACACTACATTCTCCACATTGGTGCACCTTTTAATGGGATAGTTTGCACAAAAAAGTAAAATGTGGTCAATGGAGTACAAAACTTTGACTTCTGTTGTAACTATATGTTTTTTTAAATATATTTTTGTATGTTCTGAATTTAAAAAATTCAAGATTGGAATGACTTTTTTTGTGTGAACTAAGCCTTTTAAGTCTAACTGTTTTGTAAGTGTTTCTTTCCTAAGTCACATGACTTCCGAAATGCACTTCGCACTAGTGTTGTCAAAAGTATCGACTTCAGTACCAATTGGTACTGAAATTGTAAAAATGTCTACTTCCTGCTAACATTTAAGTGCCATGAACAGCGATGATGAGTGGTGAACTAATGACCTTTACGGCCAATCACAATCATTTCTGCTGAGCATGTGATCACATTGGCCAATCAGAGTAGTCTAAGAAACCACACTTAAATTTTAGTGGGAAATGGACGTTTTTAAAATTTCAACTCGATACTTTTGACCACACTACATCACACTAATTCTTAACAATATTTCTTCCCTCGTCTAAAGATACATTCAAACTGAGTGATTTTGTAGCAAATAAAAGTAAACAAAGGGCGTCCATTTTTTTTTTTGCACGGTTACCATACAAAAACATTTTATTTTTGGTTGGTTTTTTGCTTATTAAATTGGGACCTGATTTCAAAATGACAATTAAGGTAGTATCAGCCCCATCATCTCGATTACAAAAAAGTTACTTTTTAAAAGTTACTTAACTTTTTTAATAAATAAATGTATTTGTTTTTATTTTTCACATTATAAACCAGGGCCTGATTGGAAACATATTATGTAAATATTAATGTTTCCATTTTATTCATTGACTTTTATTTATTTTCTTTGTTTAGTAAATCAGGACATGATTCGAAAGTAACTATGAGTAAAAATCAGTGTGTTCATTTTGATTGCACGATTACAATAAAATAGGAAATTAGATTTTTTTGCTTCGTAAATCAAAAACTGAATTAAAAGTAACTGTAAATATAGGCCTGTCCATTTTTGTTTGAGCAATTACAATTAAAAATGTTAATTTAACATTTAACATTCAAGTTAATCGTTTTTTTTTGGCATAATAAATCTGAACCTGAGTTTACCGTAATATCTATGTGAAGTTACTATGAAATAATTGTGCAGAAAATTATAGATTTTGTGCGTGTAAATCAAAAAACTCAAATTGATTTTGTGATTTGACATGTTTTGATTGATGTTCATTTTAACTTGCGCAATAACAATAAAATAGGAAATTCATTTTTTTTTGTTTCATAAATCAGAAACTGAATTCCAACTAACTACGTGTAAATATAGGCCTGTCCATTTTTGTTTGCGCAGTTACAATAAAAAACGTTAATCAACTTTTTTTGCATTGTTAATCCGAACCTAAATTTAACGTAATCACTTTGTGAAGTTACTACGAAATAAAATGCTAATTTTGTTGATTATTTTTGTTTTGTGAATCGGGGCTTGATTTAAAAGCAATTATAAACGTATCAATAGTTTGTGTGCAGAAAATGATTGATTTTGTGCATATAAATTAAGAAAAGCAAATTGATTTTGTGATTTGACGTATTTTGAAAGCAACATTTTGATTGGTGTTCGTTTTGATTGCGCAACAACAATAGGAAATTTGTTGATTTTTTTTCTGTAAATCAGAAACTGAATTAAAAGTAACTATGTAAATATGGACGGGCCATTTTTTTGCGCAATTACAATAAATCTTTTTTTTTTTTCTTTTTGCATAATAAATTTGAACCAGATTTACACCTAATCGTTCTATGTGAAGTTACTACGAAATAAGATGGTAATTTTGTTGATTATTTTTGTTTTCGTAAATCGGGGCCTGATTTAAAAGTAAATACATACGTGTCAATAGTTTGCGTGCAGAAAATGATTGATTTTTGTGCATATAAATGCAAATTGATTTTTGCGATTTGAACATGTATCCACTGTGCTATTCATAAATCACACTTTTTTATGTTTATTATTATTTAATAAGCACCAAACATTATTTTTTTCGGGTGTCAGAATGTGAAGCACCTGGCAAGATTTTCACACCACATAGATTCAGGGTAGTTTCTTCAATTTTTTGTTTGGTCGTTTGTATTAAACATGTTTATTTTTATTTCCAATCACATTTGCCTTTTGTATTCAAAAGCATCACTGTATTTTGACTGTTCTATTCAGCAATTACCAATAGATCTCAACTGTTAATCGACAACGAAAGAAAAAAAAAAGAAGCTTGCTGCGAAATGTAATGTGCAATACTTTTGTAGAACGATATGCATTGTCTTCACCTGTCTTTCAAAAAGTTGGTACTAGGAAGAGTGTGATTGCGTATGATTTTTATGTCCGAAACAATGAACAGGGGCCAATTGAAGCTACCGTTCTTGGTATGCTGAATTAACACCAAAAAACAAAACAAAAAAAAAGCTCAATGCAGATCTACTTACTGTGACAATTTATACTTCTTTGTTTTAAATTAGAAAGCTTAACTATAAGGTTTATGCCAATGTTTTGGTTTAAATGTATTGGATTTAATATTATACTTCTTTTTTTTTTTGGCCAAGTTAAACAAAACTGTAGCCAATTTGAAAGGGAGTCGCTTGAGTAATTTCAACGGCTTCTCTCTTGGTACCTTTTGGGATGCTTTATAAGTTGGATTTTAAAGTGTAAATGTTGAAAGAGGCACAATTTCTTTAGCAATACGGATCTGATGTGCAGTCTCAGGGTGTGTTTTAATAACAGAGACTGATTTCCTTTTAAAAACCCTTCCATTTTTTTGAAGAACAGCTAAAGGGGCAGTGTTTATACATGCAGGAGAGAACCTTTTTCAAGTCATGATTAGAAATGTTTTATTTTTTTATTTCGAGGATATCTGTACGTACAAATAAAAAAAGCAAGTGTATTGATAAAAGATTTTACAGTACCCAAAAAAAAAAAACAAAGAAAAATATGGAGAAAAAAAGTTTTTATCTCTTAATAAACATTTATCTTTTAAAAAGCTTTCTGGGTGTGTGTTGTGTTTATTTGTTTTTCGTTGATTGTTGTATTATTAGTAGTGTTTGGTTCCATTGGTTTAACGTCCATTTATCAGTTCATCCATCAATTGATTTAACCAACTCATACATCATTCCACCCATACAATTATCTACAATCCATCTTCCATCCATTCATTTATTGAATCCATCCATCCATCCATTTATCTTCAATCAATCTTCCATCCATCCATCCATCCATCCATCCATTTATTGAATCCCTCCATCCATGTATCTACAGTATAATCAATTTTCCATCCATTTGTCCATTCATTTATTGATTTACTCCATCCATTTATCTATAATCAATCTTCCAGCCATCCGCCCATCCATCAATTTATTGAATCCCTCCATCAATTTATCTATAATCAGTCCTCCATCCATCATTCATTCATTGAATCCCTCTATCAATTTATCTACAATCAATAATCTCTGTCCATCTATCTCAATTCATCCATCTGTTTATTGAATCCCTCTAATTTATTTATAATCAATCTTCCATCCATCGTTCCATCCAGCCATCCATTTATTTATTGAATCCTTCCATCCATTTATCTATAATCAATCTTCCCTCCATCCTTCCTCCATCTGTCCATTTATACATCTATTTATTGAATCCCTCCATCCTTTTATCTATAATCAATCATACTTATCTTCATTCATTTATTTATTGAATCCCTCCATCCATTTATTTATAATACATTTTCTATCCATCCATTTATTGAATCCCTCCATCCATTTATCTTTAATCTAACTTCCACCCATCCCTCTGTCTGTCCAACTATCAACTTATTGAATCCCTCCATCTATTTGATGATTCATCAATCTTTCATCCCTTCATCAATTTTTGTTTATTGAATCCCATCATCCATTTATCTATAATCAATCTTCCATCCATCCGTCCATCCATCCATTTATTTATTTTATCCTTCCATTCATTTAGCTATACACATTCATCCATCCATTTCAAGAGTTCACACTTAGCTGATGATTGATTATAAAGCAAGTTTTGGCATGCTGTCCCGGGAGAGAGCCCTGAGCTCAAAAAGGTCCTTGAGCCCTGGGCTCCCTCCCGTTTGCAGGGCGAGAGGGGAGCTTTGAGCTCAGGTAGATCTCGAGAACTCCCCTGTCGTAGAGGTTGAAGAGCAGATAGTAATTCTCTTTAACGAGATAGATACTAGGTAGGGAGCAAGTCTATAGTGTTGATTTAGATAATAAATTAGGTTGCATGTTTTTTAATCGGTGGGAGGAAACCGGAGAACCCGGGGGAAACCCATGTGAGCACGGGGAGAACGTGCAAACTCCACACAGAAATGCCTGCTGGTTTGGTAAAGCCTAGAACCATAGACATTCTTGCTGTGAGGCAGGGGGGGGGGGGGGGGGGGGGGTGTTCTTCAAATCGAAGATGACTGTAGTAAGAAACCCTGGCTCTTCATAGTGGGTCAGGGATCGTCTGATTGGATAGTCATGTGTGGTTAATGCGTAACCAGCTGTGTTCAATCATAATTACGTGATCCTCTCGAAATTAGTTTATAACTAAACTTCACTTCAAGAGTTCACACTTAGCTGATGATTGATTATAAAGCAAGTTTTGGCATGCTGTCCCGAGAGAGAGCCCTGAGCTCAAAAAGGTCCTTGAGCCCTGGGCTCCCTCCCGTTTGCAGGGCGAGAGGGGAGCTTCGAGCTCAGGTAGATCTCGAGAACTCCCCAAAATGCTTTTACTCGGGACAGCAGCCGCGTATTTGAAGAACCCCCCAAAAGGCAATATATAGAAATGCAATATCCGGCTGCTGGGTATACAGATGTCCGGCTGCAGGGTATGAAGTACTGTAAGGTAGTACTAGGTTAGGTGTCATGCTGCGGTAGAGTTGTAGGGGTAAATGAAGTACGGTGGAGCGTCTCTGTTTAGCAGAGGTGTGATGGTATTTCATAATAAAAAGGTAAATTACACTTCAGCAGAAATGTTTAACTGCTTGGCAGTGCTGAGAAGTGTATCAGAGTGAATGTATGAGTGGAAGTGTATATGAGCTCGGCTGAGTGTCACTGCTGTGGCAGTGGTGTAGAGGGGAAAGAAGCTCGGCTGAGCGTCTCTGCTGCTGCAGAGGTGTGTTGGAAGTCAGTATAGAAGGGAAAATACGCCTCCCCGAGATGTTTAACTGCTTTAGCAGTGCTGGAGAGTGTATCAGAAAATAAATGATTAAAGGAAGTATATATGAGCTCGGCTGAGCGTCACTGCTGTGGCAGTGGTGTAGAGGGGGAGGAAGCTCGGCTGTGCGTCTCTGTTGTATCAGAGGTGCATTGGTAGATACGTTCAAGCTGCTTTTGCAGTGCTGTGAAGTGTATCAGTGATAAATGAGAAGTAAGTATGTGGAGGAGATGAAGCTCGGCTGAGCGTCTCTGTTGTAGCAGAGGTGCATTGGTAGTTAGTAATGGGAGGGGAATACGCCTCCACAGATGTATTCAAACTGCTTTTGCAGTGCTGTGAAGTGTATCGGTGATAAATGAAAAGTAAGTATGAGCTCGGCTGAGCGTTACTGCTGTAGCAGTGGTGTGGAGGAGATGAACCTCGGCTGAGCGTCTCTACTGTTGCAGAGGTGCGATGGAAGTCAATCGTGAAAGGAAAATTCGCCTCCACAGAGATGATTAACTGCTTTGGCAGTGCCGGGAAGTGTATCAGTAGTGAATGACTAATTGGAAGTGTGTATGAGCTCGGCTGAGCGTCACTGTTGTGGCAGTGGTGTGGGCGGAAATGAAGCTCGGCTGAGCGTCTCTACTGTTGCAGAGGTGCGATGGAAGTCAATAGTGAAAGGGAAAAAGAACGCCTCCACAGAGGCGATTAACTGCTTTGGCAGTGCTGGGGAGTGTGTCAGTAATGAATGAATAGGTGGAGGTGTGTATGAGCTCGGCTGAGCGTCACTGCTGTGGCAGTGATGCGGAGGGAAATGAGCTGGGCTGAGCTTCTCTACTGTTGCAGAGGAGTGATGGCTGTCAATGATATGAGGGAAATGCGCCTTCTCAGAGGCGGTTAACTGCTTAGGCAGTGCTGGGGAACGTATCAGTAATGAATGATTAAGTGGAAGTGTGTATGAGCTCGGCTGAGCGTTACTGCTGTGGCAGTGGTGTGGAGGGAAATGAAGCTCGGCTGAGCGACTCTGCTGCTGCAGAGGTGCTGTGGAAATCGATAATGGAAGGGAAATTAGTCTCCACTGAGACGATAGACTGCTTTGGCAGTACTGGGGAGTGTATCCGTAATGGATGATTAAGTGGAATGTATGTGAGCTCGTCTGAGCGTCACTGCTGTGGCAGTGGTGTGAAGGGGAATGAAGCTCGGCTGAGCGTCTCTGCTGCTGCAGAGGTGTGATGGAAGTCAGTGAGGGAAGGGAGGTACAACTTCAGGAATATATGATGGCAAATGGGAGATTTGTGTGAAATCCCGCAGGAACTTTGGTCCAGGCCATGTACAAAAGGGTGTGAGCTTGTCTGAGCTAATGGAGTTGATGTTATGGTGTAATGAGTGGGTGGGCATTATAAAAAATGGAATATGTACCCGCTAGCCTTTGCGGGTGAATTATTGCGGGGGGTGTAAAGGACAGATATATATATGTATATATAAGATAAAATATGGAAAAGTGAAGGGGAGAGAAAGGAGGAAGGAGGTTAGAAAGGTCTTGTGGAAAAGGCAGAAGTTTCATGGAAACAGATGGAAGTGTGTTGCTTTGAGTTTATCAGTTCTGATGTTGGCTACTGAGAGTCAGCTGGGCTTCTCTGAGGTGGTATTGGCTGAGGCGAATATACGAATTGAAGGTGTTGGAGGACCAACGACCGAGAGTTTGGATCTGTTGTTGGGAGAGGCCATTGTGTGCTGCTGTAGTGGCTGCTCCTATCCTGAATGAGTGTGTGGAGAATGGTTCTGGGGGAAAACCTGAAATGCGGAGAACTTCTTTAAGGTGGTTTTGGAACCAGAAACGTGTTACTGGACGGTTAGCGACATCAGTAAAAAGTGAGGCGAGGGGTTTTTTATCTTGGGATCCTCTGTAGTGCAAAAATGCTAAGAGGGTTTGGAATGGGTGTGTGGGTGAGGGGATGTTGAATATAAAAATAGAATGTCCTTTACGTAGCTGATCTGTTTTACTTTGCTTAATAAAGAAAGCTAGAGTTTCTTTATCCAGCAAGGTTAGGTCGGATATGGTGGGGTGGATTGTGGGGTTGAAATGAGATGTTATGGTGAGTTCGGAACATCTCAGAAATCCAAAAAAGGCTAGAGTGAACATGGCATCGAGTGTGCGGGCTGTATGAGTAGAAATATATCCTTTGCGTAGGGTGTGAATGCATTTCTTGAGGATGTGAAGTGTAATGGGCTTTCTGGTGTCCGGGGGGGATGGGTGTGTTTTTTGTATGCCTTTTAATATGAAGGTGGTTTGAGAATTTGTGATGGCATCTGAAGGGGACCCGTGTATCAATTTGTGAAAAAACTGAATTCCACTCAGGTAGCTTCTAATTGAACTGGCTTGTATGTTTTTTGAGGTGTGTAGATGAGCAATGAATGAGGTGATGGAGAGAAGGGAAAAGTCTGGGAAAGGTGTTTTAAACAGAAAGTGAAAGTGTTTAAAAGCATTCCATGCTGTGAGGTAAGATTGTAGAGTCCTAGGAGCCACTGCCTGGAGGATGAGAGACATGGAGGATTTCCGGAGGTGGTATAGAGGGTGGTTTATGGCAATGTCATCTCTGAATAGTGAGGAACAGGTGTTGGATGGGGGTCCGCCTCTGGCGCCCATAGCCGAAATTTCTGGAAAGAAAAGCGAGACAGAGCGTCAGCAATTTGATTTTTGCAACCTTGTACATGTTTAGCAGAAATTAGAAATTGTTTGGTGGCTGCTATCCAGACGAGGCGTCTTAAAAGGGGCATGAGTGACTGTGAGTATGAGCGCCCTTTATTAATGCATTGCACTGTAGCCTCGTTATCGCAGTGGATGAGAATGCTGGATGCGGACCACTCTTTGCCCCACAGGATGGCCGCTGCTACGACGGGATATAATTCGAAGAGTGCGGATGATTGTTTGTTTGGTGGAATTTCTAACATTTGGGGGGGGGGGGGCCAGGAAGCCGTGAACCAACGACCCTGGTAAAATCCCCCGAAACCGACTGAAGGGGCGGCGTCAGTGAATAAATTAATATCTACTGGCGATGCTAAGAGATCGCTGTAGAAAAAGGAACAGCCGTTCCATTGTTTAAGGAAAGAAATCCATAAACTGATTTCTTCGCGACTGGGTTTAGAGAGAAAGATTGTATCTTCTAAACCGGGGGCTGTGGTGGAGAGTTGGAGCAGGTGCGAAATAAACGGACGGCCCTGGGGGATAATGCGCATGGCGAAATTTAGGTGGCCGAGAATGGAAATGAGTTCGCGTTTGGTACATGATTGGTTTTCGAGAAAAATTTGACAAAGATAAGTAATGCGGTCGATTTTTTATTTTGGGAGAGATGCTTGGAATTTTTTCGAATCTAGATTGATGCCCAGGAATTCGATGGAAGTGCTGGGACCGGAGGTTTTTTCCTCTGCTAGAGGAATTCCTAAGTCAGCGAAAACTTTTTGGGTGATCGCTAAATGTTTGTTTGGAGGTGACGACAGAGGAGAAACGATGAGGAAGTCATCTAGCAGATGTATAAGGTAAGGAATCCCATAATGGTTGGACAGTATCCAACATATTGCTTCTGAGAGCATGTCAAAAATTTTGGGGCTACTTTTGCAGCCGAAAGTTAAACGGACTGCGAAGTAGAATTTGGAGCACCAGCGAATGCCAAAAAGGTGCCAGAAATCTGGGTGGATTGGCATGACTTTAAAAGCGGATGTAATGTCGACTTTAGCTAGCCAGGCATTGCGGCCGGCGGATTTGATAAGGGATATAGCTTGGTCTATATCATGGTAGTTGAGCGAGTATTCATCTAGCGGGATAGTGCTATTGATGCTGGGAAAAATAGAATTATGAGGCGCAGACAGGTCGATTATAAGGCGTTTTTTACCAGAAAATTTTCTGGTCGCAACACCTATTGGACTAATGCGGTGTGTATTAAAGGCGGGGTTGCGAAAGGCCCGATCATAAAGTCGTTGTCGATTTCTTTTTTGATTAGCTGATTGACTGTTTCTGGTTCGTCGTTTGCGGATTGTAGATTAGGGCAGCACAGGTTGTATGCGGGAGAGGCTGAAACGCCAGGGTGGAATCCGTGAGTTAGACCTGAAATGAGAAAATCAGAGAAGTTAGTATCAGGGTGATCATTTAATTCAGAGGTAAGATGAGGAATATTCACTGGAGTCGATAGGTAGTTTTTATGTTTTTTATTGTTTGACCTAAAGATCGGGCAAATTAATTTTGCGTGTGCCCCACTGCAAAATGAGCAAACATGCAGGTATCTGCATGGGTTTTTGTGGCATCTGCCAATGTTAAAATTGTTGCAGATGTTGGGATGATAGGAGCGGAGAGAAGAAGAAGAAGAAGAGGGGAGAAGAGGAGGAATGTAGGATTTGAACGGGCGAGGAACGTAGCTAGTGGATTTTGGGATTTGATCTACGGGGGTGGAAGGAGAAATGAAAGGGCAAGAGGTAGTGACGTGAAGACTGGAGCGGCAGACTGCGCAAGCTAAATTGCGGCATCCTATAAAGACCCGGGTATGGAGAACAAAGTCGACGGCCTCCCAGTACGGGCTTTGTTTCCATTGGGTCACACGGATTGCACATTTAGCGGAGAATGATTTATGGTAGGTGTAAAAATGTGTACCCCCATAGGAGAGCGCGAGCTCGGCTATGATGGCCATATAGTCGTTTAACTCGCGCCTCCTATGGGAGAAAACGGAGCAGATTACATCAGTGTAACGAGCGAATGCCATGGAGAACTCGGCTAGAGATAGAATGCGTGATTGTGAGCTGGATGACGGTTTTAAGGTGAAAGTGAATTCGCCGCAATCCACCTGACGATCTGCCACGGGAGGTGAAATAGGTGAAAGGAGTGAAATGAGGTCTATGTCTGCACCTGATAGAATCTGATTCCTTGTAGTAGAAGAGATAGGGGGAGGTTCCAAAACCAAAGCGTTAGCTGGCGTAGGGAGGGGGGTGGCTGTGAAGAGTGTGTAGGGGGGGGCGTGGTGCGGAAACTGGTGCGGGGAAGGTAGACGTCTGAGTTGGGTCTGTGCTGGTGTGTGCTTTAGGGAGTGGATGAGGAAAAGAGGGAGGGATAGGATGAGTTGTCTGAGAGAGGAATGGTTGGTTTGGAGGTAAAGGGTAGGAAGTGGATGGTAGAGGAGGCATGAAAGGTTGATGGAGGTTAGGAGGAGCAGAAATGTTAGACTGGAAAGGGTTAGAAGAGATTGGAGGAATTTGGGGGCTAGAAGAGCTGGAGGGAGGGGCGGGAGGCCAAGAAAAAGAGGGGGGAAGAAGTTGAGAAGAGCATTGAAGGGAAGTGGGGAGTCCTTGGCTATAGTCTTGATGGAGTGATGTAGTTGGGGGTGGCTGGGATCCTTGGGGGTGTGGTCTTGAAGGTGACGTGTTGGATACATGTTTGGTTTTGGATGTGCTTTTTCCTGGTTGGTTGCGGGTGGGTTGAGGATAGGGGGTGTGTCGGGCGCTGGTTGTCCGGGGGTTGGGTCTTGAATGGGGGCTGAGTGACGGATGAGAGTCCGAAGTGGCGTTGTTGTATAGTTTGAGTAGTTCCGGTTTATTGAGGGTCCTGGGTGCGTGAATGCCGAGATCTGCTAGGTGTTTGCGGAGTTCCGGAATGGTGATTCTTGAGGTTGGGGCGGATGAAGGATGAAGCTGAAGCAAATGAAGAGGTAGGAGATGTATTTTGTTGTCTGTAAGTGGATGAAGATGTATGGAGACGCCTGGTATATGATCGGGTGGTGCGGCGGTCTCTTGTAGTGTCTTCTGGCTCTGTTTGGGGGCTCCGTGGTGCTGAGGGAAGTTCGGGTGCTGTGATCTCTTCTGGGAAGGTAGAATGATCTGATGAGTGATGTTCTGGGTTATGGCTGGAGTTGTTGTTGTTGCCGCTGTTGTTGTTATTGTTGGTGTCCATTTTGGAAGGGTAGTAGCTGCAGTTGTTGTTATGTCTGGAGAAATACAAGTTTGGTTGATTACTTGTTGAGGCTTTGGTTGTAGTCGTTGTTGTAGAAGTAGTTTTTTCTGTAGCTGTAGATTTGGTTGTTGTTGTTGGAGCTGTTGAAGTAGTAGTAGCGGTAGCTTAGCAGGTAACAGAAGCAAGTTTGCAGTAGCTGTTAGTGCCGAGCAATGCGTTCTTCAAATCGAAGATGACTGTAGTAAGAAACCCTGGCTCTTTATAGTGGGTCAGGGATCGTCTGATTGGATAGTCATGTGTGGTTAATGCGTAACCAGCCGTGTTCAATCATAATCACGTGATCCTCTCGAAATTAGTTTATAACTAAACTTCACTTATTAAATACTTCCATCCACAAATCCATCCAGCAATCTTCCATCCATGCCATCTATTATTGAATCACCCCTCCATCCATTTATCTATACTCAATCTTCCATTCATTCATCCATCCACCCATCCATCCATTCATCCATTTATAATCAATTTTCCATCCATCCATCCATCCATCCATCCATCCATTTATCTATAATTAATCTTCCATTTATCCATGCATCCATTCATTTATTGAATCCCTTCATCCATTTTCTATAATTAATCTTCCATCCATCCATCTATTTATTGAATCCCTCCATTCATTTATATATAATCAATCTTCCATCCATCCATTCATTTATTGAATCCCGCCAGCCATTTATCTATGATCAATTTTCCATTCATCCATCCATCCTCCATTATTTATTGAATCCCTCCATTCATTTCTCAATAATCAGTCATTTATCCCTCTGTCCATTAATTTATTGTAGCCCTCCATTCATTTATCAAGAATCTATTATACATTGATCCATCCATCCATCAAATTATTGAATCCCTCCATCAATTTATCTTTAACCAGTCTTCTATCCATCCATCCATCATTCCTTCATCCATCCATTCATTGAATCCCTCCAATTTATTCATCAGTCTTCCATTTATCCATCCATCCATCCATCCATCTATTTATTGAATCCCTCCAATTTATTTATAATCAGTCTTTCATCAATCCATCCATCCATCCATTCATCCATCTATTTATTTATTGAGTTCCTCCATCCATTTATCTTTAATCAATTTTCCATTCATCTATCATTCCTCCATTTGTCAATTTATTCATCTATTTATTGAATCCCTCCATCTATGTATTACCAATCATTCATCCATCCATCAATTTATTTATTGAATCCCTCAATCCATTTATCTATAATCATCCATCCATCCAACCATTCATTCATTCATTCATTCATTTTCGGCTTAGTCCCTTTATTAATCTTGGGTCGCCACAGCGGAATGAACCGCCAACTTATCCAGCATTTGTTTTACGCAGCGGATGCCCTTCCAGCTGCAACCCATTTCTGGGAAACATCCACACACATTCATTCACACTCATACACTACGGACAATTTAGCCTACCCAATTCATCTCTACCGCATGTCTTTTGACTGTGGGGGAAACCTGAGCACCTGGAGGAAACCCACGCGAACGCAGGGAGAACATGCAAACTCCACACAGAAACACCAACTGACCCAGCCGAGGCTCGAACCAGCGACCTTTTAGCTGTGAGGCAACAGCACTACCTACTGTGCCACTGCGTCGCCCCATCCAACCATCTATCCATCTATTTGTTGAATACCTCCATCCAGAAATCTTTCATCCATACAGTATTGAATCACTTTTCATCCATCTTTCTTTCTTTAGGACTGACGTGACCATTATTTTCAGTGGTGTGAAGTAATGATTTACAAATACTCAAATGACTGTAACCGAGTAGGTTTTCTCAGGAATTCTAAGTTACTAAGTAGATTTTAAAATGTATACTTTTCACTTTCACTACATTTTCAGTGCTGTATCGGTAGTTTTATTTCATTATTTTCCTTCAACTTGCAGTCACTACTTTATTTTTTTTCTTGTCTGTGGTGATTAGCTAATGTAATATAATCAGTCCTGTGATTCCCATCCAATCAAATTGCAGAAAAATTGCATCATATGAAACAAGCTCAAGACACAAAATCATTACATGCAATTACTAAGAGACTGTTTAGACTGATGTCACTGATAAGAAGACGACAGATGCCTGCTAAAATCGGCAATTGGCCATACACAGTAACTAAATGCACTACTGAATACTACGTTTTCACACACACAGACAAACTGCATGTAAACACATAAACCTTCTACAGTGTAATACTCACTACTCTTAAGTGCTTTTTAAAGGGCTACTCATACTTTGAGTAATATTTACAAGAGATCATTTACTCTACTTGTACTATATCTTTGGGTAAGTAATGATACTTTTACTTGAGTATGATTTTTCAGTCCTATTTCCACTGATTATTTTCTCCTAAATTGGCAGGTTAGAAGCTACTTTTAGCATTAGGAGGTTTTGTGAATATGGCCTCAGTTGTCTGAGGGGTTAATATACTTCTGTAAAAGAGAGAAAGTGAGGTACATTTTAACCAGGCTTAACCCTGCACTACTTGGCCATGATACAGTGTGGCGCCTGCAGTGTGTGACAGGTGAAACCCGACTCTTATAATGAGTCTTTTAAACACTGATTTACATGTGTTAGCAGTGTTTTCAGGCCACAGAAGCGTTGCTTTAGCAGATGTGTTGATCCTGCAGCCGTTAGACACAAAAATCCCTTAATATTAAACACTGCATGTGCAAAGTGAGAGAGTTGTGTGCATGTGCATGTTTTTCCAGCAATGAGACTAATTTGTGAAAACCATAGAAGAAAAGTTTGTTATGAATCTGAACTATGCCAAGTCTTTTTTTTTTATGCACTGTTGCAACCAACATTTTTTCCTTAATAGTTTTTTTTATGGTTTAAAAATTAGAGGAAGTAATTGTAAAAAAAAAAAAAAAATATATATATATATATATATATATATATATATATATATATATATATATATATATACGCCATCATGATTCTGAATACATCAATTTATACAAATGCTTTTATGCTTTTATAGAAATTGGGTTGTTTGTATGCTGCAGTAAAAATTTTTTTAAATAATAATAATAAGACATTCATTCATTCATTCATTCATTCATTCATTCATTCATTCGGCTTAGTCCCTTTATTCATCAGGGTTGGCTGGAGCGGAATGAACTGACAACTTATCCAGCATATGTTTTACGAGGCGGATACCATTCCAGCTGCAACCCAGTACTGAGAAACACCCATAAACAATTATTCACACACCCACTCATACACTACAGCCAATTTATTTATTTATTTTATTTTAATTCACCTATACCCACATGTCTTTGTACTGTGGGGGAAATTGGAGCCCCTGGAGAATAATAAGGCAATAAAACATAAATAAAAAACAAAACAAATAAATAAATAAATAATACTCAGATCACTGGCTTTGTTGTTGCTTTTTATTATAGTGTTTCTAAATGTGATCGTTTTGTTTATTTATTCTGACTTTGTAATTGCTATTCTCTATAATAACATACTTTGATCAGGACTAGTTGTTTTTAAATATGCTTTTCACATTACCATTGTCATGTAATTGTATATATAATGATTAAATTCACAAAACAAGTAAAAAGGAAAGCAAAAAAAAAAAAAAAAAAATCAAAGCGAAAGAAAAACAAAAGGAAACAAAAAGCGATGAAAATAAAAAATAAAAGTTTGTATACCCCATCATGAAATTGAACGCATCAGTTTATACAGCTGTTTTTAGAAATTGGAGAGATTGTTGCATTGTGTGTGCTTCAGTAAATAATAAATATAATTTTAAATAAAATATAAATAAACAAAAATAAAAGAAAAGCAAATAATAAATAATACTCTGATCACTGGCTTTGTTGTTGCTTTTTATTATTGTGTTTCCAAATGTGATCATTTTGTTTACTTATTCTGGATTTTTAATTTATAACCTCTATTCTAACTTATACTTTGATCAGCGCCAGTTGTTTTTAAATATGCTTTTTATATAAACATTGTAATGCAATTGAATATAAATAAAATAATTAAATACAAAACTAAACAAAACAAAAAGACGATAAAAAAGCAAAAAAACAAATAAAGCAAAAGAAATAAAAAAGATAAAAAGCAATAAAAAAAAGGTTTGCAATGAATTGTAAAGCAAGTAAAGCTTGAAATATTTTAAGAAAAACATTATGCATGAATAAAAGCACAATTTATGTTTGCTATAAAATATTTGTTCACTTATAGTGATACATTTGTTTTACATTTAAATATATTAAATCAATAAAAAGTTCTGTCTGGTTCTCAAATCTGATATTCTGCAATAACAGCACTCATACAGCCTCCTCGCCATTCTGTATTACTCCGTCCACAAAGAGTGACAGCAGATCAATAAACTCACTACAGTTTGACAAATATTGCAGATGTTGGACAAATAAATGTACTTTTGAGGCTTTTTTAGGTGAGAATGTAGTTGTTTAGATTGCAACTATGCAGTTTATTAATAAGAATAGTGCCTATTTTAAATATTTATTATATCTGATAGACAGCACGTCGGCAGCCATCAGCCTGTCATACTGAGCAGCAGGGGCGATTTTAGGATTTTCATTTTAGGGGGGCTCAGCTCCATATTAGGTAAAAAATTTATATATATATATATATATATATGTATATATATATATATATATATATATATATATATATATATATATATATATATATATAAAACCTAATATTACGATTATAAGTAGTAATTGAATAGTAATACACTTAAAAATGTTTCTTTAATATGGGTTTTATACTAGTATTCCACTGTATTACATAGACAGGCATAGCCATTTGAGTTCTGAATAAGCCAAATAGGCTCAACCCACCTGCTTACTGTAGTAAAAACCACTTTCTATATTCAAGTGCATTCTTTGTTTCTATGTATTAAATAAATAAACTGCCACTTTTCTAATTAAATGACATACATATAAATATATATTTTTAAACTTACAGGCTAATTCAAGATCTGAATGAAGTGACTCAGTGACAGTTAAAATGAGCACATTCTCTAAGTGGTTCTGTCACTGTGTTTAATCCTTTCTTTGCAAGACTGTATGGTATAGTTAATGCCACACAAGCTGTAAAGTGTTTTATATTGGTAGTTCATTTTGAAACAAAAATAACGAAATGTTCGTTAAGAGTTACATTTTTCGCTGGAGGAAACAGCTGTGCTGATGAGGTGAACGCCGAGAAAACCCAACTGCTCCTCCGTGACATTGGGATACAAATGATACAAGGTTATTTATATTAAAGTACTGTAAATAAGCAGATATTATAACAATTTATCAATAAACGCACACCTTGTTCTCTTGCTGTCTACGGATGTGGTTTGCTGATCAAATGAAAAACAAAAGACTGGGAGGATAATTTAGTGTACAGTTTATGAGCTAATCGCAAAAGTTTTAGGGGGGCTGAGTTGAAATACACTACAGCCCCCCTAAAATAGGCCTAGCAACGCCCATGCTAAGCAGAACAAAGACGGTTGACGCTCCACCACAAGAGACTGCATAATAAATCCTTAGGGGAGAAAAACTCAGTGTAATTTCAAACAACAGCCAGCTAATCAAAACATTATAAAACAGGTAAGTGACATTCTAAGTCGATCTCTTTTTTTATGTTGTTGTGCTGTATTTATACCATAGTAATCTGGTAGTGTTTGCTTTGCTTTGGCTTTTTCAGGGTTATCCCAACAGAGAAATATTGGGAAATATCTGTAGACTGATGGCATTTCATGTCATTCAGCTTTATAATCCCAAAATGTGAGCAAAATCACCTGTTATGTTATTACTTTAGACATTAAGCTAGAGAAGCATTCAAATACTAGCTCTAATTTGACGTTAGTGAAGTAGCAAATGGTTTCTGCTCTGACGTCAGCTGCAGAAAAAAGTAGTTCCTCATACAAAAGGATTTTTAGACTCTCCGTGTTTGTTTGTTTTTTTTATATACACGATTATGCCAACAAACTGTTGTATAAACGGAATATTACACTCATAGCAGTGCGATATATCATCACTGTATACTGTACTGTATATCATCACAGGTGGAACACTAAGGCACTCGGCCGCACACCTCCCACCAGTGCCGATATACAGCTACGTATATTGCACTGCTACTCTTGTGATATTGCTCAAGTATACTTTATTAATATATTATTAATAAAAAATATATACTAATTACTAATTATACTAATATGAATACCAAAACTAATATGTTCTCATTTTAATTATAAAATTATATAACAATAATATTTACAAAAAGCTCTGAGCTGATAATCATTCAGGAAATTATGTGAACTGATTATTACTGATTGGCTCAATAATTAAATAAATCAAATAAAGTAGACACCCATTTGAAACAATAAGTAAAAGCAAAGAAGATAAAAGAAAGAAAGCATTAAACAAAACAAATAATATAACAAAATGCAATGTATACAGTAAGCTAGTATATTAAATTAGACTACGAGTGCTGCATTTTACCTCTTTTATTGAGTATTTTTTTTAGAAAAGGATATCATTAGCACATTCCCGTATGGTTCAGGAATGGGTCTCGACACCAAACCAGTCTAGCCAAACCAGGACAGACCTGATTATCACTTCTCGTTTACCATTGTGCTTCAAATACGCTGCGGAAACAGCAAAGGTTCAGGGTTCATACAAAAATACTGTACAGAGAATAGAACTTTCATATTACACATTCAAAAATACACATTAATATCAATGCATACATTAATCAGGAGTTCAAAATGCATAGGGATGAACACATCTGGAGCTTTATAAAGCTTATGTCAAATCTGTGGTCTCGATATTGCACGTATAAAAGGAACCCCGCTGTCTTTCCTCCAGGAATAGTACGTACATGTTGAAATAATTACAACACTGGGACTAAACATCTCTGAAATCAAAACTGTCCTCTTTTACTGTGAGATTTCACGTGCTGGCGTTGGCAACCTGCAGACAAAATTTGGTCTACCACAAAGTGAAAATGTATTTTTATAGCATTTGGAGAGAGTAGAGAAAATTAGGCAAACAGCAGGAACTGTAGGGAAAAGGAAAAAAACAAACTTAAAAGGGCCTAATAGCGAGCCTTGGATGCACTCCTAATGCCATGGTCCTGAACAGACTCTTGATTGTTCAACAAAGTCTTGCAGAACAATGACCGCTTTCTGCTTCACTGCAAATAGATTTCGCTTGTGCTTTCCAAAATGGTAGTAAAGACTGCGGGGTGAGGAAATAAATGAAAGTAATCCGCAAATAATTACAGAGTATAAGTGTTTTGGTGTGGACGGGACCACACTGAAGGAGAAATAACATCAAAAAGGAGACTTTTAAGTGTTGGAAAACTGCTTGAAATACATAAGAGAGGAAGTTCTGACCAAGCAGAAACTGCAGTTGCATTTTTGAGTTCCTGAAATGACATTTGCTTGTGGCGAATTAATACAAAGTAGCTTGTGATTTTATAATGGAAATTCTGCCTTTATTTACTCACCCTTGCAGTATTTTGAAACCCTTGATGAAAATGAGAATTTTTTAAAAATGGTCATGCTGCTCCCTTTTGTAGTTTAGAGTAACCAATAAAAACGTAAACACGTATTGATCTATAGCAGTGTTTCCCAACCCTGTTTCTGAAGGCACAGCAACAGTACATATTTTGGATGTCTCCCTTATCTGACCCATTAACTTCAGGTTTTGGAGTCTCCTCTAATGTTTTGATGAGTTGATTCAGGTGTGTTTGATTAGAGAGTGGTTGAAAATGTGTACTGTTGGTGTGCCTTCAGGAACAGGGTTGGGAAAACACTGATCTGTAGGACAGAAATGCAGTGTAGTTGTGTATAATGGGAATCATTTTTCCAGTAAATGACGTTTTTAATCCACGTATTTTTAAATGCTTTAAAGTAACACATATATATGTGCATAAAATTTAAAAACGCACATGTATGAGGCCATCAGCGCCAATCTGCTTAAGTCACGATGTATCTGTGATGTATGAAATACTGTTTCCAGGTCCAAGCCGCTACTCATTTGAATAGAGAAAATATTAGTTTATGGCCTTTTTAGTCCTATCACAAATGAAAGTGAATTTTATATAAAATCATGGTGTACACAACAGTCTCTGGACTTGCTGCATCACAAATACCAAAATTTTAACAATTGATAAAAAATGTATCAATTTCTGGCCATCGGATAATAGGCATGGATATATTTATATATATATATATATATATATATATATATATATATATATATATTGCGATCCTGAAGTAATTACAGCGCTTTGTAAACATTTATTATTACCATTTGATAAGTCTCCCCATTCAGTTTGATAGAGCGCTTGGACCCGAAAGAGCAAAAGTTATTTGCAAATTATTTAAACAGTTTAAATATTTTGTACAAGCTACATTGACAAATTTGGATAGAATCAGCCTTTTCCCCAGAGTAACGATGCTTTAGTCATGAGTAGGCCCACACGGAATCTGCGCGCGCAGAATTCCGCAGATTTTCCGCAGAATTTCGCAGATTTTCCGCAGAATTCCGTAGATTTCTGCAGATTTTTAGCCCATCATTAATTCTGTTTATTTACTTGAGTAAATGTGTGTAAATCTGAATTTATTCAGTTTTTAAATTACACATATTTCACGTCTTAAGGTTTTAGTTATGAGACTCCCAAAATAATTCCGCAGAAATCCGCAGATTTTTACCAAAATTCTCCGCAGAAATTGCAAAAAACGTCCGCAGATTCCGTCTGGCCCTAGTCATGAGTTATTTACGCAATATTCCGATTTTTCACACAATTTGAATTTACAATTTTACATTGCAGCTTTTTTTGTTTGTATTGTTTTTTGCAGTAATTATAATTCACATTTTTTGTGATATTTTTACTTTAACTTAAGTGAAATGTAGAACTTTTGGTGTTTTTTCATCGTAATTAATAAATTAGCAAGTTTAGATGAATCACAGCTATTTATCGAATGCTTCTCCGTCTACATATGCTAGAAACTAAAACTATGCAAACTAAAAAGAATTCTCCAATCCGAAACCTAGTTAGTGATGGCCCTAAATTATTTTAATCATATTTTTAAAAACCTCAGTCTCATCCATCTCAACAAAGCGTTCAAACTCCTCCTCAAACAAGTTTGACCTGTCAAATGGTTTTGTGAATTGCAACACTTCCCCTTCACAGCGTAACATTCACTCAACACGACAAGATATATTTATATATTTGACCTGGGCGCACCGTAAATCTCTCATTTGTGAAACTCTTGATAAATGTTTAGTGGAGGTTAATAGACTGTGTGTCCACAGAGACATGACCTTTGTAAAAGCTGTGCGCAAAAACAAGAGTTAACAATGTGACGCTTCACAAGCGCTTTGAAATAGCATGTGGCGGAAACATCTCTGGTATTTGGCCAGTGGTGCAGGTGCCAGCATTGGCCAACGTCAACGGTCGTGCCCTTGAGGCCTGGATGTTTGGACCCAATGCTACATTGTGGCATTGGTTTAGTCTTAAGGTGAGACACTGCAGACAAAAAAACTTTTGTCAAATTTGAGATTTTATAATGGCCTGTTATATAATGGATTGTTTTCGTAAAATATATATAAAAATACACCTTTATGTTTTTCTTTTATCACAATTTTTTACTTGTTTCTGTAGGTTTCAATTACAATGCATAAAACTTATAAAATGTCTCGTAAAACTTCAGCAGCAGTTACTTTACAGTTTCCCTGCAGGCACAGGACGTCAACATGATGTCTTATTGATGTTGTACTTCAAAAAAACCCAAATTCGTGGGGACATTAGATTTGGTTTGGAAATGAAAATCAGGCTGACATCAGAACCCAACGTCAGGCCGACGTCAATGTCCAACCTAAAATCATTCAAATATGAACGTTTAATCATGTTACACCTTGAAGTTGTGTGGACGTTACCACTATGACATCTATCAGACGTTGGATTTTGGTTACTTTCCAACACAACCTAAAATCAACCAAATATCAGCATAATTTGAAGTTGTTATTGGACGTCAAAATACCGTTGTCCTTACACGCTGACTAAACATTGAATTTTGGTCACCTGACGTCATGACCTAAATATTCATTCATTAATTTTCTTGTCGGCTTAGTCCCTTCATCAATCTGGGGTCGCCACAGCGGAATAAACCGCCAACTTATCCAGCACATTTTTACGCAGCGGATGCCCTTCCAGCTGCAACCCATCCCTGGGAAACATCCATACACTCATCAACACTCATACACTACGGACAATTTCATTCATTCATTTTCTTGTCGGCTTTGTCCCTTGCGGGGTCGCCACAGTGGAATGAACCACCAACTTATCCAGCACGATTTTACGCAGCGGATGCCCTTCCAGCCGCAACCCATCTCTGGGAACTTCCACACACACATTCACACTCATACACTACGGACAATTTAGCTTACCCAATTCACCTGTACTGCATGTCTTTGGACTGTGGGGGAAACCGGAGCACCCGGAGGAAACCCAAGCGAACACAGGGAGAACATGCAAACTCCACACAGAAACGCCAACTGACCCAGCCCAGGTTCGAACCCAGCGACCTTCTTGCTGTGAGGCGACAGCACTACCTACTGTGCCACTGTGTCGCCCTGACCTAAATATCTAACCTAATATTAACGTCTTATGATGTTGTGTGCCTTCTGGGTTTATTCATATACAAAAGAATCAATCACAATATATATATATATATATATATATATATATATATATATATATATATATATATATATATATATATATATATATATATATAAATTCCTAATATCTGATGGCCAGAAAGTGATTAATGTTTTATAAATTGGTAAAATTTTAGTATTAGTGATAGTATTTGTGATGCAGCATGTCCAGAGACTAACTGGACACTTTACTAAAAAGTGGCCTTAAATGAACATGTTCTCAATTCAAATGAGTAGCGACTTGGACCCACAAACAGTATTCCTTACGTCACGGCTTAACAAGCGGATAGTTAAGTTTTCTCGTGAGATCGGGGCAGTCCTCTTCAAATCGTATAATTTCTTACAACTGAAATATAAAATAATAAAATAAAAAAGTGAAAATGTAAAATACGTAAAATAATGAAGTTTTCTTGTGAGATCATGAGATTTTTTGTTTTTTAAATTGCCCATTTTCGTAAAACTGAAATATGTATAAATTTGTAAAATAGTTGCGTTTTCTCATGAGATTATGACAGTCCAATGCAGTCAAATTGTATGATTTCATACAACTACAATACATATACAGTTGAAGACAGAATTATTAGCCCTCCTGAATTATTTGCCCTCCTGAATTATTAGCCACCTTGTTTATTTTTTTTCCCCAAGTTCTATTTAATGGAGAGAAGATTTTTTTCTACACATTTCTAAACATAATAGTTTTAATAACTCATCTCTAATAACTGATTTATTTTATCTTTGCCATGATGACAGTAAATAATGTTACTAGATTTTTTTCAGGACACTTTTATACAGCTTAAAGTGAAATTTAAAGGCTTAACTAGGTTAATTAGGTTAACTAGGCGGGTTAGGGTAATTAGGCAAGTTATTGTATAACGATGGTTTGTTCTGTATTGAAAAAATATATAGCTTAAGGGGCAAAATTTTTTTACCCTAAAATTGTTTTTAAAAAATTAAAAACTGATTTTATTCTAGCCGAAATAAAACAAATAAGACTTTCTCCAGAAGAAAAAAAATATTATCAGACATACTGTGAAAATTTCCTTGCTCTGTTAAACATTATTTGGGAAAAATTTAAAAAAGAAAAAAAATTGAAGGGGGGATAATAATCAACTGTACATATGTAAAATTATGTAAAATAATCGCGTTATCTTGTGAGATTACAGTCATATTTATATTCTGTAGGTTTTAAAAGAGGAATTTATTCATACATAATTTACACTACCGGTCTAAAGTTTTATATATACACACACACACACACACACACACACACACACACACACACACACAATTGAAGTCCGAATTATTAGCCCCCCTGAATTATAACCCCCCCTGTTTATTTTTTTTCCCCAATTTCTGTTTTGCAGAGAGAAGATTTTTTCCAACACATTTCTAATCATAACAGTTTTAATAACTCATTTCTAATAACTGATTTATTTTATGTTTGCCATGATGACAGTACATAATATTTTACTAGATATTTTTCAAGACACTTCTATACAGCTTAATGTCACATTTAAAGGCCTAACTAGGTTAATTAAGTTAAATAGGCAGGTTAGGGTAATTAGGCAAGTTATTGTATAACAATGGTTTGTTCTGCAGACAAATGAAAAAAAAAGCTTAAAGGGGCTAATAATTTTGACCTTAAAATTGTTTTTTAAAAAATTTAAAGTTTTTTTTTGTAATTTAGCCAAAATAAAACAAATAAGACTTTTTTCCAGAAGAAACAAATATTATCAGACATACTGTGAAAATTTCTCTGTTAAACATCATTTGGGAAATATTTAAAAAAGAAAAGAATTCAAAGGGGGGCCAATAATTCCGACTTCAACTATATATATTCACCTGCAGTGTCTTGCATTAAAAAAAAGAGAAGTTTGTGGAGACCGAAGATTTGTCTGTCATGATATTTGCCAGCATAAATTTATCAAGAAGTCTCTGACAATGTAAGTTAATGTAAGTATATAAAATGCCAAATATATAAAGTGTCAATAAAGTAGGCTCCAGTAAGTTTTGTGTGCCAGTGTCACAGCTTCTTGTTTCTCAGGAAAGCAGTTTGAGTTTTTCATACAAATAGGGTACAAAATGGGAGCTAAGATATTGACTGTAAAGATCCACCAATTTGTTTTTAACAATTTTTCGAGGCCTGTTATTACTTTAACCATGTTTTTTTTTCTGTTTTTATATAATAAATGCTAACTACAGTGGTGTGGTGGTCAACTTATTGTTTCTCCATAGGATAAAACATAAAAAAAAATAAATAAACTGCATAATTATGACTATTTTTTTGCTCAATTATTACATTATGAACTTACATCTCATAATGATTTTTTTTTCTCAGAAATTCCCTAATTTTGTAACTTCATTTCTCACAATAGAGTTTAGTTTTTAACAATTCTGACTTTTTCTTCTCATAACTGCAGCTGAATTTCTTGAGATTTTATTCTAAAAACTCAAAATTAAAATTGCATAACTCAAAATGTTTGACAAAGTTACAATAGCATTATTTGTTTGTTTTCTGAAATAATCTTGCATAAGATTTAATAATAGCTGATGTTTTAAGTGAAAGAGGTCAAAACTAGCCAAAATAAGTATTTAATTAAGAAGTAAACACACATAATTTGTTTTTAATGACCTATTTCATGTTGTAATAGTTGCTGTAAATATGCTTTAATGACAATGTAAATGACATCAATGATGCTTTCATTTTTTAATTGAATCAAATAAAATGTCATACTCATCTGAATTTATATAAGATAAAATATAAAGTTAAACTTTGCATAACTTAAAAAATGTAGTTGAAATCTGATATAATTATTAAAACAAAAAGTGTAGTTTACCAGTCATTCCACAAGGTTTATCATGAAATATTGTCTCTTTGCTGCATAAAATAATTGTAATAAGACACCAAAGTGTACCCTCTTGATATAAAATGCTTGATATTCCTGAAAAATAAAAAAAAGTGATGCTGTGTTTGTTTTCAAAATCCAGCGGAAGTCACCTTGTGTATGGCCTGAAATGTTTTAGTTTGTTTATGTCTGACAGGGATAAATTTAAGTTTGTTTGTAGTGCGTCTATATGGTTTATATGTGTAGGGGACAAAGGATGGGGGCATTTTGTCTGTTTATAAATGCAGTGCGTGTGTGTTTTTGAGAAAGGACAGCGTGTGCCTGAAGGTATTGCTGCAGTGACTCAGTCGGGACTAAAATAAAGCCTAATTTGTAGTTGCACATTTGCTACTGGAAAATGGAAAAAAATAACACTTTTGCTACCAAAAATGGAAATGTTAGAAATGCTTATTAAAAATGATGTGGTTGATATACTTCAAAAGAAAAATACTTCTCTGTTTTGTAAACATTTGGACACAGTATGCTTTTTAGATGAAGTACTCAAAACAAAAATGAAACTAAAAGAATAAAGAAACCATAGCAAAAAAATAAATAAATAAATAAATAAATCTGACAAAGTAAACAAAACAAAATTAGTAAAACAAAAACAAAAAGGAACAGAAAAACACAAACAAACCTAAATAAATAAATAAATAAATAAATAAATAAATAAATAAATAAAACAAACCCAAATGGAAAATACAAACAACCAAAATAAATAAACAGAAACTTAAAATAAAAGGAAAGAAAAGAGAAAAAACTAAATAAAAATAAAAATAAAATATAAAATATGTAGAAAATACATATTTTAAAGTAAAATATGAAAAACAAAACAAAAATAAAAAGCAAACAAACGAGTAAAGATGAAAAAAGGAACAAAAAAAGGAAAGCAAACTAATAAGTCAAAAAGCATAAATAAATAAATAAAAATAAATAAAATAAAAATAAATAAAATTAAATAAATAAAAACAAATAAAAATAAATAAATAAAAAATAAATAAAAATAAATAAATAAATAAAAAAAATAAACAATAACAAATAAATAAAAATAAAATAAATTAAAATGTATAAATTGAAAAATATAAAAAATATATAAACAAATAAAGTAAATTAATAAATAAAACAAAAATAAATAAATAAAAAATAAATAAATAAATAAATAATAAAAATAAACAATAATAAATAAATAAAAATAAAATAAATTAAAATTTATAAATTGAAAAATATAAAAAAATATATAAACAAATAAAGTAAATTAATAAATAAAACAAAAATAAAACAAATAAATAAAACAAATAAATAAAATAAATAATAAAAAATTTAATAAATAATAAAAAAATAAATAACTAATACTTTGATAGGACGGCATGAAATCTACGTGTTATGCACTGAAGTAGTCCACTTTTTTTTTAATATTGTTTGATTTTTGTTGTAGTTCTTAAAAATCTTGCTCAGACCCTTTTGACGTATCACACTGAAGGCTCAGATCTCCAGCTCCTCGATCTGTCATCGACTGGAGTTTTTTTGTTGCGAGTCTGAATTTGGCGAATGTCACAGGTCCAGAACGCTGGTCTGTTGCTCGCGACAGTGTCCCGCGGGGTTGAAGTGCGAATGGCAGTCATGGGGTTGAGCTGTACCCGTCTGCGCCAGCGGGTTTCTGCTGATCACCAGCTCCAGTTTATCTCCAGCCTCTGTGATCAGAGGAACAGCCAAACAGCAGTCAAAATCCCGCGTCCGCACGTGGTTCACCTGATGGACAAAGATTCAGAGGTTAAAAGACGAAAGATTATTGCACACTGAATCTATAATTTAGTCTGTAATTATCGCATATTAAAAGATAAATTCCACCACGTTGTGTCAATCGTATTGACACACTACATCCGAAACTTTCGTCCATCATAAAAAAATTTAATCTAGTTAGATTTTTTCACATCCGAAAAGGTGTTTTTGACAATTCAGGGCTGCTCTACGCAGCAAAAGGGAAAATCCAAAATGGCGTCTGAGAAACTAATATACAACTTGTAGACATGGGCCGACATAAGATTCTGATGATATGTAAACATTGGATAAAATATCACAGATTCACGATATCACAGTATTGTGATTAGTACTCTAAACTGTTCTTTAGAAATGTCTGAGTAAAAAATAAACTTTTTTTTCTCATTGAACACAATATATTTTATTTTAATAAACATTTCAAATATTTTGGAGCAGTAAACGTGTCAGGCTAAATAATTTAAATGAACAATTGACTTCTGATATCTTCATTAGTTTCAAAAACAACTTAAAAAGCCATTTTTGGATATCTTTCTTTTCTTTGGCTATAAAGAAAGCCATTGCACTGTTTAGGTCCATAGCATGTTTGTATGTTGGTGTTACGAAGCGGGACGCAAACAAAAGACTTGCAGATCCAAATGCAATTTATTAGTCAAGGTCTTTCAGGCAGAGGTCAGAAAAAGGAGCAAAAAAGTATCACAAGGGTATCATGTGGTCGAAAAACATGCAAGGTGTCAGACTAAGCAGCAATGAATCAGAAACACGGAAAATAAAGCAAACATGGAAACCACTTCATAATGTTCATGACAGAAACAAGACTCAACAATCTGTGAGTGAGGTAAGGTGTACTTATAGGCCTTGTATTCAGTGTAGATGAGCAGCAGCTGTGTCTGAGTTTGAATGTCCGGATTATTGTCAGCTGCTGTAGGAGTTGTAGTTCATTAAGAATTAATCTCCAATAGAGAAAACACCACTGCCGATTGCAACGGACTACAGGATGTAATCGCCAGCAGAGACAACACCACTGGTGATCACAACAGTTGGTTTATAAGCGATTTGTTTTTTAGATGTTTTCTGAATAGTGGGCTGACCAGCCGCTTTTGCTGTGGAGGGTCCTTTTCGGCTGGAGATACTGTTGCACAAAAAACTAAAGAAAATAGTCGTAAAAACACATTTTAAAAACTTACATATACCTTAGGAATGGTGTAACAGAAAAATATTACGGTTTTAATAACTTGACTTTTCCAAACTGCATAAACCGGTTATCATCCCATGCCTATATACAACCCCAATCCCAAAAGTTGGGACAGTATGGAAAATGCTATTTTTTCTTACGTATTTGTTGGCAAACTGGCGATCCTCTGCCCATCTTGCTCCTAAAGGACTAGACCTCTCTTGGATGCTGCTTTTGCACCATATCATAATTACAATCACCTGTTGACATCACCTGTTTCAAATCACATCATTATTTAACCAGTTTACCTGATTACTAGCCCTAAATTGCTCCTGTCCTACCTTTTTTGGAATGTGTTGCAGGTCTGAATGACAGGAAAGGATGTGTATTTACTAATTAAATGAAGTTGACCAGACACAACATAAAATATTTTGCATTCATATTGTCTGCAATGAAATACAAGTCGAAGTCAATTTAGAAATCTACTTTCTTTTTTATTTGTGTTTTCCATACTGTCCCAACTTTTTCAGATTTTAGCTCATAATATAATACAAAAAAGCGAAACAGTGGCTTAGTGGTTAGCACTGTCACCTCACAGCAAGAAAGTCGCTGGTTCTAGTCCCAGCTGGGCCAGTTGACATTTCTGTGTGGAGTTTGCATGTTCTCCCTTGTTTGCGTGGATTTTCTCCGGGTGCTCCGGTTTACCCCACAGTCCAAAGACATGCACTATAGGTGAATTGAAGAAACTAAATTGGCCGTAGTATGTGTTTGGAATGAGTGTGTATGGATGTTTCCCAGTACTTGGTTGCAGCCGCTGTGTAAAACATATGCTGGATAAGTTGCCGGTTCATTCCGCTGTGGCGACCCCTAATGAATAAAGGGACTAAGCTGAAGGAAAATTAATGAATGAATATAATACAAACGTTGTGTAGTTTATTGTATGCTAGTTTGTCAGCAGGGTTTGTTCTCTCTGTGTATGTGTGCGTCTGCATTTGTCTATGTTTCTGTACCTTAGACAAACTGCCCATCTCTGTTCAGAATCGATGGGTTTAAAGAAATTGGAGGTCTTCTTTTTAATATGTGGTTCCAGTATCACTAGCAAAGTATTGAACAGGGCCACGAACATCCTGGAGTGAACTTGGAATCGGTCAGGATAGTCCTGCAACTCTCTCTGTAGTCTAAGGATGAGATGGAGCCAATATTTCCTCTTTCTTTTTCTTTTGTTAAGCAGGGAGAAGACTACAGGAAGACTTCGCCATGGATTCATTAATAGGCATCGGCATACCTGTCAACCCTCCCGTTTTTCCCAGGATTCTCCTGTATTTTACAATTCTATCCCGCTATCATCCCGTAAAGGTATTTTCCCGTATTTCTCCTGTATTTTAATTCTGTCTATGAAGGGTGGTAATGAACATTAAAGGACTGATCCTCCCTATACGCAAACCATACCGCCAAACCACCAGGGGATTTCCCTTGCTCTTAAATGTGAATCTGTTCTGTGCTTTCACTTTGAAATTAAACACTTTGAAATAAATATAAAAATGGCAGGATTCCCTTAATTTTCATTACAGGTGCAATTGCCCCTCCTATGCAATCCTCAAAACAGTCAGTTCATCTAGCAGTGTGTGACTGTTAGACGCATTCCATACTGATAAATAGAAGCTATTTCCCAAACGCATACTGTACACGTGATTTTAAGCAGAGCGAAAGAGGACACTCTGGGTTTTGGATGCATGTTTGAACAGACATACTGTATACACATAATAATAATAATAATAATAATAATAATAATAATAATAATAATAATAATAATAACATCTAAACATGTTGATCTTGGTAAGTTTTCTTTTAAACACTACAAATTTTTGTCTTAAATGAGGATAAAAAGTTAGGAAAGCAATCGAATGCTTTCATTATAGGTGTGTGCATTTTTAAAGAGACACCTCTGTTATTTAATGCAATCAAACAAAAAATCTAAATGAGAAGTTGGGTTATCCCTTATTTCCACATCCCAATGTTGACAGGTATGAGCGTCGGACTCATATGAAAAAAATGCATGTAAAATATCTGACTTCAGTGTGCAAAGACCTAGGCAGAAATTTTAAACACTAAATGCTCCACAGGGTTAAAATGTACCCATGATTAATTTTGATAACACTTTACTTGAAGGGATTGTCATGAATCTGTCATATCATGTCATGTCATAAATCTGATTGAGACTTTATGCATACTTATGACATCTGTCATTAGGTGTCATTCCATCAGTTATGTCTTTTTAAATACAAAAGTGTCATCGTTTGAGACATCTTTCTCATGACAACTTGACTACCAAGGAAATCTAAATCTGCCATAAAAATGATTGTCATGAGACCATTATAAATGCGTTGGGAAATTTATAGCAGTGTCGCCACTGGCTTGCTTGGTTTGGGACTTGTGGAGCTGCACATCGATGAATTTGCTCTTCAGTGCTTGAACTGTCAGCAGTGAAATTTAAACCACACTGAACTGAACTAAACTGAACTTAAACTCTGAAAACAGGACTGTCGCAGATTCAATTTACTAAAACTTTTATGTTAAGCTGCTTTGACACAATATACGTTGTAAAAGCCCTATAGAAATAAAGATGAATTGAATTGAGTTTAATATTTTGTTGACCTCAACTACAGTGTTATACACTGAATTTGGCATTAAAATGTGATGAAATAATAATCAATAAGACCCTGTTGTAAATGTATTTGACAGAGTATAGACATCTTTACTGAGGAAGTTTATTCAGAGTATGCAGGAATCCTAAAAGTAATTTCAATACCATTTTAAGACATTTTAAAGACCTTTTCAGAATATTTTAAGACCTCATCACCACTTCAAATTTCTATTAAACCTTAACCTAATAAGCAGTTGTTGATAAACAGTTGTAGTTAAATAAATTGAGCACAACCATGCAACAGAACTCAGATAAGATCGGAAGAAAAAAAGCTTGAAAGAATAAATTACGTGGTTGTAATTTACACCCTTCAGCCAGTTTATACTCGTCTTTCTCCAATCAGGAGTATGCAAACTTACATTTTCCCATTTTGTCGCCTGTTTTGCACTATGGTTTCGCTACATGTGGAGAGCGTCACATTACCATATTATGTGACATAACCCAGATAGAGGAGCTTGGCCGGACATGCCCAGGCCCGAACCAATCGCGTAGATCAAGCACGGCAGTGTTAATATTAGAAGAAAAATAAATATATTTATACTTTTTTTGAAGTTAAACTCTTTGGACAATGCTTTCACAAAACTTAAGACCTCGTAAAAAGGCAATTTAAGACTTTTTATTATCTTTTAAGTGCCTTAATTTTCTCATAATTGACTTATCAACTTTTAATACTTTTTGAGACCCCGCGGACACCCTGTTATTGGCAAATTAATTTTGTTCCACTGAAAAAAGTAATCAGTGAACTATCCATGACACAGTCATAATAGTTTTATGACAATCATGTTTATTACAGTTTATGAGATGTTTTGTTCATACCTGACAACATTAGGAATGTAAAAATACGGGATAACCCCCCACCCCCCCACCCCCCACCCACACACACACACACACACACACACACACAAACCCACAAAACTACCCTTAGCTCCTAAAATGACCCGTTTACTTAAATATGCCTAGTTGAAACTGCTACAAATATGGCGAAGGGGAAGGAAAGTATCTTCAAATAGCCTACATAGTAAATATTAGAAAATATTGAAAATAAAAAGTTTTGCCTATTAAGATCAACGTCCTATACTGAAATTAAATCAAGTTATAAAATCTTGCTCACTTTTTATTCGCTGCATTTAAATATTGATTAAAGTTACTATAGTTATTTAGTGAGGAGCAGCGAATCTCTCCACTGTTTTGTTTGATAACAGAGGTGTCCTTGTTATCCACAGATCTATAATGAAAGCATTTAATTACTTTTGTAACTGTTTGTGCTCATTTAAGATAAATCATTTGTGTTTGAAATAAAAAACACACCATGACGAACATGCTTACATATTAATAAGTATATTTGTCTGTTTAAAAACACATCCAAATCCCAAAGTGTCCACTTTCGCTCCTCTTCAAATCTGGAAACTGTGTCTTTATGCGAAGCACGTCAGTCAACACCAATACATGAATGAACTAATTCAGTATAAGAAGGTTGACGGTTGACACATAGCTTTAATGGAAATAAAGTGAATGTTGCTTTCTTAATATTAATTGCAAACAAGCTGTCAAGCCAAAATAAAGGAAAAGCATTAATGCTATTTTCACTTTTCATAGAAAAAATGTAAAATATGGGAGAATTACGGGAAAATACTTAAACGGGATGATAGCGGGATAGAATGGTATAATACCAGGAGAATCCCGGCAAAAATGCAAGGGATGACAGGAATGGTTTTGTTGTCTTGGTAATGCCAAGTTGTCAATAGATATGTTTCTATCCAAAGATGCGAATTAAATTTATGCACAAAACTTGAATATTGCATAAAAAGCATGCAAATAAAGCAGCGGTTCCATCCAAATAGTCAAAGTGAACAAAATCGTCACTTCCTGATTAACTGGCGCCAAATATCAAAAGTAAAAACAGAATTTGCTGCGGTAGGAGAAGCTGCGTTAGTCTTTTCTTTGTTTAATAAATGACTTGCGCCTCAGAAGACAGTATGCTGACACGCAATGATGCATGGTGGCTTTTGAAGGCATCAGTCACGGAGCACAGACACTCTTTGCAATTCTGGAGGTAATTAATAATATAATAAAACTAATACTGGCATTTTAGAATGAGCAAAGCAACATTTCAGATGTTTTACAGTGTGTTCAGCTTGCTGGTTTATCCATTCACACGCATTTTTATCATCACATGACCTCTTATAACAAAATCACATGACTTTGCATGCTGAATTTGTTTTGTAAAAGTGTTTCCAGTTTATGCGCATCTTTTCTTATCGAATAAAAAGTTGATCCTACTCAGTTATGTGCATATGTTTATGCACATTTTCAAAATTGATGGTCATCTTGGTGTTTCCATCAACTGTTTTTTTATGCGCATATCCAAAATGCATATAAAAATAGGTGGATAGAAACATAGCTATTGTTTACATTCTGTTCTCCAACATGACCGACTGATGGCACTTATTGAAGATGCTATGCACATGTTTAGGTGGGTTATTGGCATAAATTCTTGGTTAAAAGTAAAAAAAGTAATACATTTCAGCTTTTAATGTCTCTTAGGGGAAGGGACTTTTCCGATACTAGAGAGTATTTGATTGTTAAGAAGCTAAAGTGTGTAGTGATGTCGTAAAAACTTGATGTCCAGAGAAACTGGAAGTTTTGAATGCTTAACGTCCTGTGAATTGCTTTGAAAGTGCATTTTTATTCGATGTTTGACGTAATCTCAACCAAAACATGAAGAGAGGGTGGGGCAAAGTGTTGCCAATACAACCAATAACGTTTAGTTTTATTACAGCTCAAAGTGCATCAAATCAAAAGCAAACGAGAAGCGTCTTAAAGGGGGTGGGGCATGTCAGACACTACAGAGCACTTGATTGGTCAGAAGATTTGATGAGTATGAGGTGATGTGAAAAAAAAAAAACGTTAATCTATTTAGGTGAAAGAAAAAGTTTTATAACTTATAAACTAATTTTGTCACGGTTTTGGTGCACATTAACTTAAAGATATCCTAAAAACTAACATACTGATACTAACATCTAAAAAACTTTCTTTTAATTTCATGGGACCTTTAAAGTCTTCTAAATGCAAATTGATACTAACAGTCAAAAAACCGCAAACATAAATTTGATTTCAGGAGGACTTTAAGTATAATATTAACACAGCCTTTCCAAGGACAGTGACGCATGTGAGATTACCAAGAAGGGGACTTTCTTTAAGATTTGACCACAGATGCTGCGAAGATCCAGTGAAATCACTGTTTAACTCGACATGTCCTCCCTGATCCAAACGCCTTACTGACACTCTCATGCCTCTGGGTTTATATTTAACTGCACCAGGCAGATCGTATAGCTGGAGATCTGAGAAGAGGCACCTGAAGGATCCTGTCGTAGGGTTTGAGCCCAGCGCGATCTGCCGGACCCTCAGGTCTGATCATGTTCACGTAAACACCCTTTTCCAAGAAACCGTCCGATACGCTGAAGCCGAAGTCGTCGCTCTCAGGGTCTTTCATCACTGTCACCTGGTAACATGGAATTATTTAGACAAATCAACCATGAGCTTATTTCTTCTGAAAGTGTTTGGTAAATTATGTGGAAGTCTAAAAGCAATAGTTCAGAAAAAATTAACAATAAATGTAAAACAATATATGGTATTCATGGTATTTCAAATGACAATTGTAAATAATAGAATAATTTCATTTTAAACGCATCCAAGCAAAGTGCAAAACAAAACATAAATACAAAAAAAAAAAAAAAAAAAAAGCAAAACCCATTTAAGCAAAGCACAAAACATGCAGAAAATGAAAACAAAACAAAAAGTAAAACAAAACAGCCAAGTGAAGCTCAAAAGGAAACAAAAATACAAAAACAACTGCAGAGCAAAACACAAGCAAGCAAAGAGAAAAAACAAACAAACAAACAAACAAACAAACAAACAAACAAACAAACAAACAAACAAACAGATCAAACAACCCAGGCTCATTCTGAAAATGTTGCCCTACATTTCTGGAGGCCAACAATGTAGGGCAACATTTTCAGAATGAGCCTGGGTTGTTTGATCTGTTTGTTTGTTGTTTGTTTGTTTGTTTGTTTGTTTGTTTGTTTGTTTGTTTGTTTGTTTGTTTGTTTTTTCTCTTTGCTTGCTTGTGTTTTGCTCTGCAGTTGTTTTTGTATTTTTGTTTCCTTTTGAGCTTCACTTGGCTGTTTTCCAGGAGGCACGTTTTTTTTCTTGTTGCAGTTTTTGCAAATCCACCAGAAGCCACTGTTTATGCTTTGTGAGATCTCAAATTTCCCTTGCCAGTGCCATTCGAGCCTGCTGTTCTCGCATAAATCCACCAGAGGCCACTGTCAACTGACTGACTGACTGACCAACCGACCGATCCCCCCACCCTCATCCTTCCCTAAAGCCAACCGATAGTGTTTTCAATAGCAATCCCAGAAAAAGACAAGTCCTCGCGGCAGCCTGATTTTTACCACATTTTCAGATTTTACCACATCCTCACCCTGTTTTTGTCTTACCCGCTTTCTGGAACCATTCTTCACCGGACTTGAACCCTGTTGTCAATGTAAACTCCTCTCTGCATCTCAAGTCCGCCGATGTATGCGGCGAGCTACTGGACAAACTGGTAACAGCGTGAAAGCTGTCCACACGGAGGTAAACGCGAAAAGGAATGGTGTCATATCACAATACCCCATAGAGTTCCTTTAGAAAACAAAATGCAGCCATCTGTGCTTCTGGCTACATAACTTGCGACCTCCAAAATTGTATATAGGGCTGCGTTTTCAGAATGAGCTTATGTTTGCTTTAAACAAAGTAAAACAAAACATCCAAGCATAAAAGAAAACAAAAAACAAGCAGAGTGAAACAAAAAAAAAACATTACCAAATTAAAATTAATAATAAAACAAAGCAAAAAATGTAAATGTGTCATTAAAATAAGAATTAAAATGCATCAATACGACTTTTGTGAAAATTAACCTCAGGATGCTGACATGACAAGTGTACAATTTGTTTGTACCTTTAAGTTTGTACTTTAAACCAGTTTAAACCACTTAAATGTACTTTACAAGTGGTATAGACTTTCTAAAAAAAAACACTTCTGAGTTTGAAAAACAATGTTCTTTTTCATAACCTGCAACATTAATGAAAGAGGGCAGCCAATGTACCCATGGACAAGAATATTTTCAGAGTAGATGTGTTGATGTGTTAAGTGTGTGATGTTTTGTACTCATCACACCTTGTGAAGCTCCAGTGGTGTCGGCGACAGGATGTCCTGAATCTCCTCTTTGATTCTCCGGGACTCCCAGGTCTTTTCGGACATGCGCAGTGTGCTCTTGTTCTTGGTCTCGTTAAAGAGATGTGGGGATTTACGCAGTGGGCTGAGGTGTGGTTGGTTGACTGGATCAACGTGAGTCTTTCCACCCTCAACACCCAAACTTAAAGCACTGCCTGTCATTATCGATGCCTACGGAGCAAGAACAAACATAGATAACTGGCTCTAATAATGACTTTTTATCATGCAAAAATTCTCGAGTTTGCTAATCATCTGAATGCAACTCTTGTGAAAAGGCCTTTAGACAATGTATTGAGGAAGCCTCTCATTGGATACACAGTTAGCAAAAAAGCATTGCTCAAAGCAAAACAAACCAAAAGCAAAGCAAAAAACAAAAAATAAATACTGTCAAGCCTGAAATTATTCATACTCCTGGAAAATTCTGATTTAAATTTTGCATTAAAATATAAATAAAAGCTGAAAAATATTTGTTTTTTGTAGTTTACATTGTCGTATTAATGTTTGGGAGAAGCCTGTGTCGGTTTCAGTCAAAAAACAAAACAAAAAACTTGCTGGTTAAATTAAAGTAACTTTAGTTTAAAAGTCCTAAATTGCCAGGACTATGAATAATTTTGAGCATGAGTGTAAATCAAACTCAGCAAAATATAAAAAAATAATCAAAAACAAAACTAAACCAAACCAAATCATAGCTAAACTAAACAACAACAAACAAAAAACAAGACAAAAAAAGGAAAAAAATAAGACAAAAAGCAAAACAGCACAGCACAACAATAAAAACTTTAACATTTGTAAAAAAATCAGCAATGCAAAATAATAAAATGCATAGCCAAAAAACAAAAACAAAATAACAGGTTAACAAATCAATGGTAAGCAAATAAACCTAAGCAAATGTGAAATAAAATGCAAAAAGCTAACCCCAAAGCAAAAGTAAAAAGAATATAACAAAAGTGTAGTAAATAAAAACTAAGCAAAAAATAAGCAGAGCAATACATAAAGCTATAGAAACTAAGCAAGATAAAAGAAAGTTCAACAAAAAAATAGGCAAAAGTAAAAAGAAAAGCAAAAGTGAAACAAAATGACACGAGAGCATTCTTGCAGGACTCCCAGAGTTCATCAAGATTTTTTTGATTTATCTTCAATGCCTCCTCCTTTATCTTACTCCAGACATGCTCAATAATGTTCATATCTGGTGACTGGGCTGGCCAATCTTGGAGCTTCTTTGCTTTCGTGAACTTTGATGTGGAGGCTGAAGTATGAGAAGGAGCGCTATCCTGCTGAAGAGTTTGCCCTCTCCTGTGATTTGTAATGTAATGGGCAGCACAAATGTCTTGACACCTCAGGCTATCGATGTTGTCATCCACTTTGCAGATCTCTCGCACACCACATACTGAATGTAACCCCAAACCATGATTTTTATTTCACCAAACTTGACTGTTTTCTGTGAGAATCTTGGGTCATGCAGGTTTTTCTGCAGTATTTGTGATAATTGGGATGCATTTCAACAGATTATTGCAGGGGAAAAATCTACTTTTTGCCGCTTTTCCAAATGATCAGCTAGAAGTCAAGTTATTGTTTGCTGCACTGTAAAAAAAATCCGTAATTTTACGGTTTATTTCCGGCAGCTGGGGTGCCTGAAAAAAACGTAAAATAACGGCTGTTAAATTACAGAAATTTACCATAAATTAACGAACATAAAATTACAGAAATTTCCTTAAATTACAATTTATAGTAAATTTCTGTAATTTAACCTCTGTTATTTTACAGTAAATTTCTGTAATTTAATGGCCGTTCTTTTATGGGTTTTTTTTTTCCGGCACCCCAGCTGTCGGAAATAAACCGTAAAATTATGGATTTTTTTACAGTGTGCTCTTACAACTGGGATCGACGACAAAACTTTTGTCATTTTTTTTTACTATTGAAGTATGATTTAACATATAGTTATAGCAATCTACAGTACTGGGTAATTTGTTTATCATTTGGTGTGTTACCATAGTAACTGTATAGAATCACCACAACAGATTAACTGAAGTACTTTACTATAGTACGGTTTAAAAACACTATAGCATTTTCTATAAATTACAACAGAGTTTTCTTGTGTGACTAAATGCAAGTGTTTTGAAAACGAATGTGAAACTGGACAGGAACATTACATTACACAAAAGTGTTCCTGAGAAGGACAAAACATCTCTATTTCTGTTCCACGGAAGTAAGTAAAGCTCTGACAGACATGTCATCCATGGCTGACCTCATTAGATAACCTGATAACAAAAAAAAAAAACACTTCCCCATACTTCTATAACTCTTCTCAGTTGGCAGAACAGAGCTCATTGTTTCGAGCTAGCAGGCATGAAATGAGAAATCAGTCAGCATGCAGTGTTTTTGTGGTAACAGTAGTGTACTGATTGGTGATTTGGAACTTATTTATTTATTTACTTACAATAAAGGGATAGTTTATCCAAAACTGAACATGTACTAATCATTTACTCTCCCTCAAGTGGTTCCAAAGCTTTATAGGTTTCTTTTTTTTTCCTGTTGAACAGAAATTAAATAATTTGAATGATAGCGGTAGCCTTTGACCTCTATAATTAGGGGAAAACATTTATTAGCCCCCCTTTGAATATTTTTTTTCTTTGATAAATATTTCCCAAATAATGTTTAACAGAGCAAGGAAATTTTTAAAGCATGTCTGATAATATTTTTTCTTCTGGAGAAAGTCTTATTTGTTTTATTTTGGTTAGAATAAAAACATTTTTAATTTTTTAAAAGCCATTTTAAGGTCAAAATTATTAGCCCCTTTAAGCTATATATTTTTTTTCGACAGTCTACAGAACAAACGATCATTATACAATAACTTGCCTAATTACCCTAACCCGTCTAGGTAACCTAATTAACCTAATTAAGCCTTTAAATGTCACTTTAAACTGTATAGAAGTGTCTTGAAAAATATCTAGTAAAATATTATTTACTGTCATCATGGCAAAGATAAAATAAATCAATTAGAAATGAGTTATTAAAACTATTATGTTTAGAAACGTGTTGAAAAAATCTCCTCTCCGTTAAACAGAAATTGGGGAAAAAATAAACTGAGGGGCTAATAATTCAGGGGGGCTAATAATTCTGACTTCAACTGTATGTATGTATATATATATATATATATATATATATATATATATATATATATATATATATATATATATATATATATATATATATATATATATATATATACATAATAAAAAAAATATTAAAATATCTCTGGGTGAGTTGACAGAATTAAGCAGTTAAGTGAACTATCCCTTTAAGAAGGAAAGTCACAAATAATTATCTGCACCTGTTGATGGTGCTATGTCTGGGTTATTTGAGAACTTAATTCGCTACAGGTATTACATATGTTATATACAGTATGGTGCGAAAAGATAAATGTTAAATGTAGCTTTCACTGCTTTTCTGCATTGCTAAAACATTTCTACCATATGGCTAATGTGTTAGCTTTATTTATCAGGCTACTAACACATTTTTAAAATAGCTAACCCATTTTAACATGATTCTAACATAATGTTAGCATAACACGTGTCTAACATGTTGCTAAAAAAAGGTTAGCTAACAAGTTTCTTGACTTTGCTAACATGAATAAAAATGTTGTTTCCATGTTTAAACACTATGCTAGCAAAGATTAGCATGTTGCTTGTTAATTTACAGCAGGTTTTAACAAATGCCTTATATCCCTGCTGAAAAAAACAGCTTAAACCAGCCTAAGCTAGTTGGCTGGTTTTAGCTGGTCGACCAGCCTGGTTTAAGAGGGGTTTTGGCCATTTCCAGGCTGGTTTCCAGCCATTTCCAGCCTGGTCTTAGCTGGTCAGGCTGGGAGTTGACCAGCTAAAACCAGCTTCACCAGCCAAAACCAGCTATGTCCAGCTTCAACCAGGCTGGTCAAGCTGGTTTTAGCTGGTTTAAGCTGGTCATTTTCCAGCCTGACCAGCTAAGACCAGGCTGGAAATGGCTGGAAACCAGCCTGGAAATGGCCAAAACCCCTTTAAAACCAGGCTGGTCGACCAGCTAAAACCAGCCAACCAGCTTAGGCTGGTTTAAGCTGGATTTTTCAGCAGGGATGTTGTTTGCATAGGCTACATGTGCTAAATTTGTCACAACCATGAATTAATGTTGCTAAAACATTTATAACATATGGCTAATTTGTTAACTCAATTTATCTGGCTGCTAACATGTTTTTAAAATAGCTAGGTTGAGTCGCGGATGAAAGTAAATAGCTAACCCATTTTAACATGATGCTAATGTGTTGCTAGCATAACTTTTGCAAACAAGTTTCTTAACTTCCCTAACATGAACTAAAATGTTGCTTCCATGTTTTAACAACATCACAGCAAAGATTAGCATGTTGTTAGTTCATTTCTGACATGTTGCTAAAACATATCTAACATATGGCTAATTTGTTATTTATTTATCTATTTATCATGCTGATAACAATGTTTTAATTACAGTCAACCTGTTTTAACATGACACTAATGTCTTGCTAGCTTTATTTAACATATGGCTAACATGTTGATAAAAAAAGCGTGTGCTAACAAGTTTCTTAATTTTGCTAACATGAACTAAAATGTTGCTTTCATGTTTTAACACTATGCTAGCAAAAAAATTGCATGTTGCTGGTTCATTTCTAACATATTTTAACCCATGCCATATATGATGAGTGCATGGTTGAACTTAATGTGTTGCAGACATTCGGTAAAACATTTCTAACATTTCTAATGCTATTTATTAAGCTGCTAACATGTTCTTAAAACAGCTAACCTATTTTAACAGGACAGTGATGTGTTGCTACCATTACTTAACATATAGTTAACATGTTGCTACAAATAAACTTCCCACAGTTAGCAAAAAATAACTTCCCTAACATGAATTACAACATTGCTGCCATGTTTTAACACTACGCTAGCAAAGATTAGCCTGTTTCTGGCTAATTTCTAACATGTTATAACACCTGCTTTATATGTTGAGTGCATAAATGTGCTTAACGTGTAGCAAGCACGAATTAAACATTGCTAAAACATAGGGCAAATGTGTTAATACTATTTATCAGCCTGATGTGTTTTAATAATGTCTAACCCATTTTAACATGATGCTAACGTGTAGCTGGCATTATTACTTAACATATTACTAACATGTTGCAAAAAAAAAACTGTTTCTTAACTATGTTAACAAAAATTAAAATGTTGCTTCCATGTTTTAATCCTGCGCTAGCAAAGATTAGCATGTTCCTGGTTCATTTCTAGCATGTTTTAACAAATGCCTTATATAAAGTGTTGCAGGCATAAATTAGAATGTTGCTAAAACATTTTGACATAGCTACTTATCAGGATGCTAGCATTTTCTTATAATAGCTAACCTGTTTTATCCTGCTGTTAATATGAATTTGACATTGTTAGCATGTTTTAGCACCCTTGAACGTAAGATTTCTGTAGCTTTGAACTGGTTTGTGAAAGTCTTGTCAGTAAGCAAAGATCAAGCATAACAATATGCTAGATATGGCAGCAGCAGCAGCACAAAACAGTAGTTAAGTACTGTATGTTAATTCTAATTATCTGAAATGTAATTTATCTGTGGTTGTTTAGTGCACATTAATGATTATCCTTTAAGTAAATCTTACATAATCAGAATCTCAGCACACTCCCAAGTGCAAAAATATTAACTTCTTCATAGAAACCCCATCTTTCCTCGGATCTGTTCATTTTAATCCAATGTATCAAATGATGAAAGATTTCCAAGTAACGAGTCGATGATTTAAATATGTTACCTCGATCTCTCGAAGTAGTTCAGACTGGCCACACGTCTCCAGGTCTTCCAAAGCCTGGCACCAAAAACTGTCCTCCTGTTCCATCAGGAGTGCATCTGCATGAGTCTGGCTGCTGTATCTGTGGCAAGCAAACACATTACAGCCAATGAGGCATGAGGCACTCAGACTGGCACCAACATGCGGCTCTCTGGCACCAGTCTTGGCATGGTAAGAAGGACCGAAAGGCTGTATGGAGAAAGGCAGCTTATGAAAAACTTCAGGCCTAAAACACTGTTAGACTAAATGTATAATTTACTCAAAATTAAAATGAATGGCAACTCATCAAATATCAAATAGAATTTTTTTTTTACTTTTAAGCTACTTAAATGTAACATTTGGAACTTTTTTATTGCTAAGATAATGACATTTGGTTGCTAAAAATATTTAGTGGGTTTCTACTGTAGATGGTTAAAAACTAATTAGAGAAACAGACAGACAGACATCTTAAAAGTAAAACAAAGGCTGTAGTCAACCACATCTTTCATAAATAAAACATCTCAGGTCTAAATCTGTAACTTTGTTCCCTAAGTAGGGAATGTGACAGTGCTTTATGACGCTGATGTTTTGGGAATATCTTCCTTTTTGTCCTGACATATGAATCATGTAATATAAATCAGTATTTATTGGCCTATATATGTGTGTGGTTCTGCTAAGCACACAACCTATGGATTTGTAAAGTGGCACCCACAAACAACATCTCAAGATAAACCTGAGAAAGTAGTAGGGCACACTTAAAACCCAGCGCACAGTACTACATGGTGCCAGGTTACATAAGTAACTCTGTGACATGGCATGAATGAACTCTACCCGAGACATTTGTGCCCACTTTCTGGTCAAGCTCCACAAACAGGAACAACACACTCTTCTTATGTTTTAGCCTCAGCCTAAACTGCTGAACCTCAGTGCTGAACTGTGAGCTCTTCTGACTTCTGACCAATTGCTGATTTGAGTACACAAATGCTCTGGAGTCATTTGTGAAAGAGTGATAAGGCCAGGCTAATTAAAAGAACCTAATGGTACACTTTATCTCCCAAAAGCAAACTTCAGACCTGATCAGTGATCAGGTAATATTTCTAAGTGCAAGTATGTGTCATTTTTGTGCCCATTTCTTTTGAGAAGTACAGTTGGGTATAGTACAGTAGTACACATTTACGTTTTCACTCTTAAAGGTGCCAAAAACAAACCTTACCATACCACTTTTTTGCATCCTTTCTTATTGGTACTTTGCACAACAATACAGCACAAATTGTGGAGTTACATTTGATGTTGGAACACTGTTGGTTTACAAAGAATTGTACCTTACTGTACTGGACTGAACTGAAAACTTCCGCTCAAAAAAGGCATTAGATCTGTTATGATACTATGAAATTTGTCAGCCTCTTGAACCTATAGGTTCACAAAGTATCACTCAAGAGATGCAGATCTAGAATTTGACTCCCTTAGTCATCCTATGGACCAGAATCAATCATTGGTAAAAGGCTGAAGCCCTGAATGAGAATGGAAAACTGTTGTGGGGTTAAAATAACTACATCTGAAACTCCTTCTTCAAAGTCCTGGATGCCTAGGTAGACGACAGGCAAGAATGAAGAAGTTAAAGGCCTGATGGGTGAGCCTGAGAATGGCAACTGGGCTTTTGGTCTTTACACAGGCAGCCACATTGGTCTGCTGTTCCCCCCTCCTGGAGCTACATATGATCTTCAGCATTAAATGATACCCATGTTATTCCAAACCCATGTCGCAAGGTTGTAACCATGCTGATTTGATTAAGAAAATTTTTATGACTTCACTCGTTGGCATCTGGGCCTGACCACTCATGAAGAAGCAGTCCTCTAACTTACTACGAGATGTTCCCCCTTCGATTTGAGCTACTCGTTATTAAATGTAGCCACAGCTTGAGTCAAATCCTTCATATGATTTTGAATGAGAACCTGCTTGGACAAATTATCAAAGTCAGCAAAACCTCCTTAAGCCTTGATAGATTAAACTGACACGAGGTCCATTTTGGGATTGGAAGAAGTTGCAGAGCAAGCTTTACTTTCCATAATGGAACCTTCAGAGTCTTTGGAGCAGGGGTAGCAAAGTTCATTCCTCGTGAACTCAAGGCACCTCAGCTGGGAGAGAGAGTGGTTCATTCACTCCCCTACCTTCTTCCTGCTGGTACTACACTGTAAAAAATTGCTGTTAAAAAACGGTCAGATTCAACAGAAAAATAATGTTTTTTTCAGTAAAACAGTAATATGCTGTTAAAAACAGTGCATTCTGGGTAATATTTCTGTTTTCGAGAAAGTAACCAACAGCAGAAAACTGTGAGTTAACAGAGCTCAGATTCAACGTTTTCAAGTCTGTGTTTGAAATCCCACTTTGTGCCCTTGTTCACTATTCCATACACTAGTTCACTAATATAGTTCACCTGACAGAGTTAATGAACACTAATGAGTGAATTCAGACATTAATGAACACCTGCTGTAATGATCACAATCACTGAAGGAAAGAGAAACAAGAAACACAAAGAGTGACGTCAGTTACAACATTAAATAAAATCAAGTAAAATAAAACACCTTCAGTCTCAGCAGAGGATCATTAAACAACACAAACAACAGCAGACACACTTATTACTGACCGATTTGACTTCCATACTATTCTTATTAAGAACCAACAGAAATTTAGGCGTTTTGTTTTTTTTGTGTGTGTCACCGTAATGGAGTGAGGAGCTAGTTTAGTTGGGCTCTTCACCCTTGAATTTATAAAGTTAGCCTCTTTTGCTGCTATAATGCAAAGTTTATTAAACACTTTTATTATAGCAATAAAGCTGGAAAGCCGATAGATATAAGTCTAGTTGTCTGATATTTGTTCTGCTAAATGTTTTGATAAAGGTCTGGATGATGGGCCCCAAGCAATAGTTTTTATGCTTTGTGCAGATATTAAATTATTAATGAGAAGTGGAAACAGGAAAAATACCTGATTCTTTTACGGAAATAAGAAATAACAGACAAAAACAGTTCAGTGATGACACAGTCACACTCAGACCTCATGAATCAGACCTTGTACCTCAACGATAGTAACAATTAAAATGTTTCATGCCACAATGCATGCTGGGTGTGGCACAGTACAAATTTCCCAGCATGCATTGGGGCATGAATAAATGATGTAGTATAATGGTCTTACAGTTTACTTTATTTGCGTTTGATTCTGCTGTTGTTTATGTTTAGACTTTCAGTAGCCAGTTAGTGATGTTTGTGAGTTAAACTGTTAATTTTGTTAGTTGTCACCGTTGTTGAGGTTCATACGCTGATTCTTGATGTCTCTTTGAGTGCAACTTACACCATAGAGCAAAGTGTTTTTGTCCAAGTTATTCTTAAAAACTTCCAGAATTCAATGCCACATACAGTCATATATATAACGTTTAACAATAAATTAAATATTGGATCAGAGCAGTTAATTATTTAAGTTAGAACAGGTTCTGCCTTATTAAAACCAATATGAACATCAGCAGATCTTATTAAATTTTTTGGCTTGTTTGCCATGTCAAAAGAGCTTTTTAAACAAAGTTCTTAACAATCGCAGCAGCCAAAATAAATTAATGTAAAAAATGTCAGGGCTAAGAGCCCAACTAAAGCAGACTCTGTTCTCCATGATGGTGACGTAAAATGTTAACCTTTATCTCAAGAAGAACTTTAGTAGATGTTATACAAAAATAAATGTTTTAGTAATAAGTGTAGCTGGTGATGATGTTTGTGGAGTTATTTAATCATCTGCTGATGATTTTAATGATTTTAATGATGATTTTAATGATTTTAATGATTTAATCATTTGTTGACCTTCAGGTTATTTCATTATAAAGCTGTGACTGAAGTTTCATTTTTTTGTTATTTTATGTTCTGTTCTTGTTTTTTTCCCTTCAGTATTTCTTCATTTGTTCATCGCTAATCCTCAATTATCATTTAATTAGTCATTTAAATAGTTAATTTACTTCAGCTTTGCTCCATGTTTCTTGAACACTCAGAAGTGTGGACACTTGGAAGTGTTCAATTAAAACTGAGGTATTTGCTCTGGGGTTTAAAGGGTTAAAGGTGTGAGAGGTAAAAACACAGTGTAAAAATGTATTTTAACAGTAATATAATGTTATTTTAAACTACGGAAGTAGACTGTAAAAAAACAGTAGATTGCTGGCAACCACAGCTGCCAGTAGTTTACCGTTAAATCAAGGAAAAAACAGTATTTTACTGTAAAACCTGAAGCAAATTTCTTCTGTGTGTCACCGTTGTGGGGGAGAGTAGAGCCAGTGTTTGAGTCAAAGATGAACAATGAACTGCTGATGTTATTCTGCATGTTTCTTTACTTAAAGACAGCGGCTGTTTAGTTGCTGATGCAGTAAGAATCTCTCTGTGTTAATTCCAGCTGTACAATTGTGTGTGCTGCTGTGATATTTAAGACATTTGGGTTAAAAGGAACTTCTCAAGTTAACTAAAATAAGTTATCATCATAAGTATGCTTCTAAGCATATATAGCACATTATTTCATAAACTCATACAGAAGTTGGCCAATTTGAGGCAGTCGCTTTCAATGAACAAAATTAATTCACTTGAGTATTGTGTATATCAATGTAGTCCATGTATTTTTACAGCAACATACTGTAAAATAACAGTACATTGCTGGCAACTGCAGCTGCCAGTAACTTACCGTTTTTTAACGGGACAATTTTTAACAGTGTAAGAATCAAACCTGCATCCTTTGGATTAGAAGGCCATGACAGAGTCCAATTATCAAAACATCAGGCCACAACTGCCCCTCTCTAGGGGTAGGGTTGGAGTGCAACTCTGTAGGGCTATGGCTCTCCAGGGCTGAACCTGCCCACCCCTGGGATAGAGCAAGTGTGGTGCATGTTTAAGGCTTTTCTAACTGCTCAACCTGCGACCACCATGATCTCATTTGCCATACTGCCTAGCATTATAGCTCTAGTATTATAGTATGTAGTTCCAGTTTACTGCAGAGAACTATAAAGCACAAACCTCAAGCTCCCATCTGGTATGAAAAGAGGGAAGCAGCGGAGCTTCCTCATTAGGTAAGGTTCACAAATACTCTTTTTCCACCATGAACCAGGTGCTAGTTAGTGCTATTGTTGGTTCAGAGCTAGTTTGTCTTGCGAGCCCTCTAAGTACCATTTTGCTTTTCCACAGGGTGGAGAGCCACCATAGAGCCAGGTGTGACATCACTGAATATGTCCAATATTTCCCACCAACAGAAACAGGGAAGTGCAAAATACTGATCAAATATGCCATAAACTTACACATCTCCTATATTATTTAGTAGTTATATTGTATATGGTCCTGATTAGAAAGAAAAAGTACATTATGACACGCTGTATTTTTAAAAAGTGTTTGCGAGTCTCGTCTCACCCAGCAGCTTTATCCCAGTCATCCTCACTAAATCCTCCGTCACTGAAGGGGTAGTTTTTGCGGCGGTTTGGAGGTGGAGTGCTGTTTCTCTGCTTGGTGTTTCGCCACTCGTGAGGGTGTAATGCAATCCCAGCAGCCTGATGGATGAACGCACCTGTGGAGGAGACGCAATAAATAAGACTTATTCACAGTAAATGATATATTAGAGGTAATGAATTCATGTGATGCACAGCTAAAGTTTCTGCATAATTATTCTAGTCTTCAGTGTTTAATTATGTGGTGAGAAATAGGCTAATTAGCTAAGGCTAGTTTTTAACAGCAGATGGTGCACTAGCATAGTTTTAACAGCAGATGACACTAGGCTAGTTTTAAAAGCAGACGGTGCTCTAGGCTAGTTTCTTTAACAGCAGGTGGCGCTCTAGGCTCGTTTTGAACAGCAGATGGTGCTCTAGGCTAGTTTTTAGTAGCAAGCTGTGCTTTAGGCTAGTTTTTAACAGAAAATGGCACTCTAGGCTACTTTTGTACAGCAGCTAATGCTTTAGGATAGTTTTGAACAGCAGATGGTGCTCCAGGCTAATTTTTTCAGCAGGCGGTGCTCGAGGCTAGTTTTTAACTGCAGACGGTGCACTAGGCTACTTTTTAACAGCATATGGCGCTCTAGGCTAGTTTTGAACAGCAGATGGTGTTCAAGGCTAGTTATTAACAGCAGGTGGTGCTCTAGGCTAGTTTTTAACAGCAGGTAGTGCTCTAGGCTAGTTTTTAACAGCAGGTAGTGCTCTAGGCTAGTTTTTAACAGCAGGTAGTGCTCTAGGCTAGTTTTTAACAGCAGATGGTGCTCTAGGCTAAATTTAAACAGCAGATGGTGCTCTAGGCTAGTTTTAACAGCAGGTGGCGCTCTAGTTTTTAACAGCAGATTATGCTCTAGGCTAGTGTTTAACAAGCTCTATGACAGTTTTAACAGCAGATGGCGTTCTAGTCTAGTTTTGAAGAGCAGATGGCGCTCTAGGCTAGTTTCTTTTACAGCAGGTGGCGATCTAGGCTAGTTTTTAACAGCAGACGGTGCGCTAGACCAGCAAATGAACAGCAAATGGATTACTAGGCTAGTTTTTAACAGCAGATGGTGCGCTAGACCAGCAAATGAACAGCAAATGGAATACTAGGCTAGTTTTTAACAGCAGACGGTGCGCTAGACCAGCAAATGAACAACAAATGGAATACTAGGCTAGTTTTTAACAGCAGACGGTGCGCTAGACCAGCAAATGAACAACAAATGGAATACTAGGCTAGTTTTGAACAGCAGATGGCGCTCTAGGTTAGTTTTGAACAACAGATAGAACTGTAGACTAGTTTTTAACAGCAGATGGCGCTCTAGGCTAGTTTTTAAACCGCAGATGTTGCACTAGGTTACTTTTTAACATCAGATGGCGCTCTAGGCTAGTTTTAAACAGCAGATTATGCTCTAGGCTAAATTTAAACAGCAGATGGTGCTCTAGGCTAGTTTTTAACAGCAGATTATGCTCTAGGCTAAATTTAAACAGCAGATGGTGCTCTAGGCTAGTTTTTAACAGCAGGCGGTGCTCTAGTTTTTAACAGCAGATTATGCTCTAGGCTAGTGTTTAACAAGCTCTATGACAGTTTTAACAGCAGATGGCGTTCTAGTCTAGTTTTGAAGAGCAGATGGCGCTCTAGGCTAGTTTTTTTTACAGCAGGTGGCAATCTAGGCTAGTTTTTAACAGCAGACGGTGCGCTAGACCAGGAAATGAACAGCAAATGGAATACTAGGCTAGTTTTTAACAGCAGATGGTGCTCTAGGCTAGTTTTGAACAGCAGATGGCGCTCTAGGTTAGTTTTGAACAACAGATGGAACTGTAGACTAGTTTTTAACAGCAGATGGGGCTCTAGGCTAGTTTTTAAACAGCAGACGTTGCACTAGGTTACTTTTTAACATCAGATGGCGCTCTAGGCTAGTTTTGAACAGCAGATGGTGCTCTAGGCTAGTTTTTAACAGCAGGCGGTGCTCTAGTTTTTAACAGCAGATTATGCTCTAGGCTAGTGTTTAACAAGCTCTATGACAGTTTTAACAGCATATGGCGCTCTAGGCTAGTTTTGAAGAGCAGATGGCGCTCTAGGATAGTTTTTTTTTACAGCAGGTGGCAATCTAGGCTAGTTTTTAACAGCAGACGGTGCGCTAGACCAGGAAATGAACAGCAAATGGATTACTAGGCTAGTTTTTAACAGCAGATGGTGCTCTAGGCTAGTTTTGAACAGCAGATGGTGCTCTAGGCTAGTTTTGAACAGCAGACAGCACTCTAGGCTATATGGCACTCTAGGCTAGTTTTCAACAGCAGATGCCAATCTAGGCTAATTTTTAACCATACACAAGTGTTTATGAGGAAGAGCGCTTGTGGATTTGGCACAATTCAGTCATGTAGAATTGCAAAGCATTTTGAATTCATGCAGAAATCATTTTATTATGTAGATTTTTCAGTGTTGAAAACAGTGATGAGAAGAGTGAATCCACCTTGGCTGCTGTAACCAGCGTCGATGCCCGAACCGTCCCATGACTCCATGGCCGAGTCCACACTGGGGATGGTGGTAGAGTAAATGTCGGACAGTTTATTGGTCTTCTGCGAGTCTGTCATCTCGTCTTCGTTATCGCTGAGATCGTTATCCAGATCATTCTCTTTGTTTTTTTCATCCGGTGCTAAAGAGTATAACAATTTTCATAATTCATAACATGAAGTTAGCACAGGTTATGGCAGGTGTGTAAACAGATTTCAGTTAGAAAAAATTAGCAAGACTGTATTATAATGGTGTTCATATAACATATTTAATGTATTATAATTACAATATTAGTTGTAATACATATCTATTGAAATTAGTCAGAGGGAATCTCTTTTACTGAGCTCTGTATCAATACGGGGGTAATAATAATAATAATAATAACAACAACAATAATAATAGTTTGAACAAATATATTCAGCAATATCATACATTACTACATAAATTAAATCATTTTGATCAGTTGATATTATTGATTTCATATGATTTACATTATTTCTATGTAATAATACAGTATGTATTTTCGAATTCAGCATTGCTTGTGTAAGAGGTGTTTGTAAGTCATACAGTCAGCCTGTTTCTTGATCTTGAGCGTGACGGTTTCTCCAGCCATCTGCAGCAGGTGTATGGCTTCACTGAGCGGCTTTCCCTTCAGACTCACACTGTTGATGGCCAGAATACGATCACCAACATGGATAGCACCGGTCCTGAGAGACATGGGCAAAAAACATGAGCGATTTTTCTATTTATGAGGGTCTGAAATACTTATAAATACTTATGAGCCTCAATAAACAAAACATTGAGCTGTCAAAAACTAAACTGAGCAGCAGTCATCAAAAAAATAAATAAAATAATTAAATAAATAACAACTAAAAAAATTATATATATATATATATATATATATATATATATATATATATATATATATATAATTTTATAAATATAATATAATTTTGAAAAAAAGGTATTTTATTTACTAGCTAATAACCTTATCATTACATATTAAATGAAACTTCTGAACCTAATTATAGGAGCCTGATAGAATATGCTCATTTACAAGAAAAGAGGTGTGATGGATTTAGAGGGTTTTGCATCTGAACTCTTCATATATACACTCATCGGCCACTTTATTAGGTACACCTTACTAGTACCGGGTTGGACCCCTTTTATTCGTTTATGGCATAGATTCAACAAGATTCTAGAAATATTACTCAGATTTTAAGACATATGCAAGAGCAATTGTTGGTTCATTCCACTGTGGTGACTCCTGATAAATCAGGGACTAAGCTGACGGATAGTGAGTAGGTGTATTTGTGTAGTTTTAGGACTCTCACCGCTCCGCCAGGCCTCTCTTGGTCAAACCAGAGATAATGATGGGGTCGAATGGCTCCTCAGTGCCAGAGATGGTGATTCCTAATGGGCCACCATAACGCTTCAGCTCCACTGTATAAATGATGGAGCCCGAAGACTCCTGCTCATCTGTCAACAGAAAAACAAGACAAGTCAAGTCATCTGAATGCTTGATTATGATTGTCTGATGAGCATTCTAAAGTGTGCAGTTATTTTCATATAAATGCACAACTAAAGTAGTTCCGACAGGTTTTGAGTGCAGTGCCACATCACTACGCTGAATGATTTCAGCTATTTCACAGTCAAAAATCCCATCAAAACATGACACAAGGCTTTGGTTGAGATGTGTAAAAAAACTGAGCTACACACAGGAGTAGATTCAGGAATAAACCAGACAAACTTCTAAAATGCAACATCTGAACAGTGTATTTAGGTGTGGGAACTGTAGTATAAGTAACTGTAGACTCTGGTTTGTTGAATCATTAGAAAAGAAGGACCTGTTATTTTCAGGTGTGCATTATTTTCAAATAATTCAATGGCCTGTCATCAAATACTGTTGCAAATTCGATGACTATTACAAGTCGCTCTGGAATGCATGATTCTGATTGGTCAATCATGACATCCCAACGTATGTTATTCCCCTATTGCTTTGTGTCTGAATGAATCTCCGGGATGCTAGATTCATCAGACATGCATTCAAATTAACATTATTATGAATATTTACATGAATAATTAGGAAACTTGAACTCAAGGTCTGATGTTTAAATTCAAGTTATGAATCTAAAAAATAAATAAAAACTAAATGTTTGTGTCTGAATGAATCAGCTGTTTAAAATGAATCATTTGATTGAGTTATTCAATTATTAATTAATTATCACTCATTAAAACTAATTTAAATAAATAAATAAAAAAATTAATTAAAAAAATACTGAAACATATAAATATTTTTTTGTACACCTATACTTGAAAGAAGTTGTTTTAATATATAATTTCCCAGAGGCTAGATTCATCAGACATGCTTATTAATATTGAAATGAATAACTGGGAAGCGTGAACTCAAGTGCTGGTGTTGAAATCTTCTTCTTATTCGCTTGTAAGCTGTAAATGCATCATCAAATGCATAAATATTTACATAAATATCAAATTCTGATATTTTGCTTTATAATCACAAAAATGAGATGTTCAACCTACAGTGTTCAGCATGATTGAATACAGCTCATTTTGAAAATGAATAGTTTTATCCATTTCTCAGTTAATAGAGGCAATGTATTTTGATGCATTTAAACAAAACAGATTTATTAAACAGGTATATTTATTAATAATTATATATATATATATATATATATATATATATATATATATATATATATATACATACATACACACACACACACACACACACACACACACACACACACACACACACATTTGAAGTCAGAATTGTTAGCCCCCCCCTTTCAATTTTTTTTTCTTTCTCAAATTTTTTCCAAATGATGTTTTTTCTTCTGGAGAAAGTCTTTTTTGTTTTATTTCGGCTAGAATAAAAAAAGTTTTACATTTTTTTAAAACCATTTTAAGGACAAAATTATTAGCCCCTTTAAACTAATATTTTTTCCAATAGTCTACAGAACAAACCATCCTTATATAATAACTTGCCTAATTACCCTAACCTGCCTAGTTAACCTAATTAACCTAGTTAAGCCTTTAAATGACACTTTAAGCTGTCTTGAAAAATATCTAGTCAAATATTATATGCTGTCATCATGGCATTTTTTTTTCACCAATCATATTTAGAAATTACAATCTACAAAATTTCAACTAAATGTTTTAATTGTTTTGCTTCTCTTGATTTTTCCTCTTTTTTAACATTTGTAGTTTTCTAGTTTTTGGGCCGTTTTTGCAAGTTATTTTGTTAGATAAGCTCCAGATTTGGCTTCAATACTGACTAATCTAATGTATATGCACAAATATAATATTGTATAGCTTCCTATTAAACATTTGAATTTAAAAGAGAGATTTGTGAGGGGTGTACTATATGCTGAGTACTGTAAATATTTAAAAGATGTACAGTAAATGCACCATTCACCTTTTTCTTACATTTCTTATATAGATATAGACAATATGTATAAGTGCAATGATGGTATAGAATGAGTGGGTGTTCATGATTATTTGATTGACAGGACTGACTTGTCTACATTACAGTGATCTGCATTTCTGCTGTAGTTTTGCTGTATTGCACTGACACCTGCTGGTCACATATGGGACCACACACTGACATACCTGAGGTACTGTATAGGTTTTACGGTCTATGGTTTTAATAATATTTTTCATTTAAGTTAATTTAAAGTTTGCCATTTGATTTTGGACTGACTGAAACTTCCCATCCAAATAATTGTATTTCATTTTATAAGAGTCAAATAAAAAACAATTGTTTTAGTTGACTTATTTCAAACGTCATGGTGTATGATAAACATCACAAATAATAAGCATTTTAAATCAAACCAAATCAAACTAAATAATAAACTGCAAAAAATAAAAATAAAAACAACTATATATATATATATATATTTTTTTTTATTTTTTATTTTTTTACTTTATTTTATTATTAATAAAATAATAATAATAATAATAATAATAATAATAATAATAATAATAATAACAATGGCGACATGGTGGCTCAGTGGTTAGCACTGAAGCCTCACAGCAAGACGGTTGATGGTTCAAGTCCCGGCTGGGTCAGTTGGCATTTCTGTGTCGAGTTTGCATGTTCTCCCCGTGTTGGCGTGGGTTATCTCTAGGTGCTTCGGTTTCCTCCACAGTCCAAAGACAGGTGAATTGAATAAACACAACTGGTCATAGGCTAGTGTATGTGTGTGAATAAGAGTGTATGGATGTTTCCCAGTCATGGGTTGCGGCTGGAAGGTCATCCGTGTGTAAAACATATGCTGGATAAGTTGGCGGTTTGTTCTGCTGTGGCGACCCCTGATGAATAAAGGAACTAAGTCGAATGAAAATGAATGAATGAATAATAATAATGACAATAATAAAAATATGTTTTAAAATATATATAAAAATTTTAAATAAAAAAAACATCAAATACTTACATTTCGACTTTATTTTAGTTTTTTCTCTTAATACTACTTCAAAAGAAAGATGTAACAAATGATAAATGTATAGTATCCTACATTTATGATATAAAAGCTAAATAATATAAAAGCACAAAAAAAAAACTGGATAAAAAAAGCATCAGTAAAATAGAGATAAATAAATTGTGTGTGTGTGTGTTTAAAGTTATATTTATTTTCATTATCATTTGTATGAAACTACATATCTGATATACAAGAATATTTTATAAAATATTTGTGTCTCTTTTTCTCTCTCTCTCACACACACACACACACACTGACCTGAGTTGTCCTCATCTTTGCGGATTTTGAGTTTGACCAGGTCTTCGCTCTGCTGCAGGATCTGAGCGGCGTCCTCCATGGAGCAGTTCTCCAGACGGATGTTGTCTATGGCCAGCAGTTTATCTCCAGGCTCCAGCGTTCCTGTCCTGAAAATACAAACAAACAAACAATGATTCTACAAACAGCCTCAAACCTAACGCTGCATTAACAATATATTGTTGGTAATGTAAAACAAAGTCTATAATCCATAAATCCCAAAAGCCAAAGAGGAACGATATTTTCCATTATTAATAATAAAGTGTTTCTCTCCCTGCTGGAGATTTAAAACATGGATTTGTAAATAATTTTACATTAGGTGTTTTAGGTTTACTGTAATATATTTAAAGTATATTATAAATATTATTTAATTTATTTATTTCCTCAATTCTACACACAATACCCATAATGACAATGTGAAAAAAAAAAATTAATTGTTGCAAATTTATTAAAAATAAAAAACATGAAAAATCACATGTAAGTATTCACAGCCTTTGCCGTGAAGCTCTAAATTGAGCTCAGGTACATTATTTTTCCACTGATCATTCTTGAGATGTTTCAGCAGCTTAATTGGAGTTTACCTGTGGTAAATTCAGTTGATTGGACATGATTTAAAAAGGCATGCACCTGTCTATATAAAGTCCCAGGGTTGACATTGCATGTCAAAGCACAAACCAAGTATTAAGACAAAGGAATTGTCTGTAGACTTTTCGAGACAGGATTGTCTCGAGGCACAAGGCTGGGGAAGGTTACAGAAAAATTTCTGCTGCTCTGAAAGTTCCAATGAGCACAGCGGCCTCCATCATCTGTAAGTGGAAAGTGTTTGGAACCACCAGGACTCTTTCTAGAGCTGGCCGGCCATCTAAGCTGAGTAATCGTGGGAGAAGGGCCTTAGTCAGGGAGGTGATCAATAACTCGATGGTCACTCTGTCTGAGCTCCAGCGTTCTTCTGTGGAGAGAGGAGAACCTGACAACCAGGCCTGTATGGCAAGACGGAAGCCACTCCCTGCCTGGAATCCGCTAAAAGGCATCTGAAGGACTCTCAGACCATAAAAAACTAAATTCTCTGGTGTGATGAGACTAAAATTGAACTCTTTGTTTGGAGAAAACCAGGCACGGCTCATCACCAGGCTAATACCATCCCTACAGTGAAGCATGGTGGTGGCAGCATAATGTTGTGGGGATGTTTTTCAGCAGCAGGAACTGGAAGACTAGTCAGGATAGAAGGAAAGATGAATGTAGCAATGTACAGAGACATCCTGATTGAAAACCTGCTTCAGAGTGGGGCTGCTTCAGAGTTTTCAGACTGGGGCGACGGTTCATCTTCCAGCAGGACAACGACCCAAAGCACTAAGCCAAAATATCAATTGAGTGGCTTCACAACAACTTGATAAATGTCCTTGAGTGGCCCAGCCAGAGCCCAGAACTAAATCCTATTAAACATCTCTGAAGAGATCTGAAAATGGCTGCACACCGTTGCTTTCCATCCAACCTGATAGAGCTTGAGAGGTACTGCAAAGAGGAATGGGAAACAATTCCCAAAAACAGATGTGCCAAGCTTGTAGCATCATATTCAAAAAGACTTGAGGCTGTAAGTATTTAGCAAAGGCTGTGAATACTTATGCTCATGTGATTTTTCAGGTTTTTTTATTTTGATTAAATTTGCAACAATTTCAAAAAAATAATTTATTTTCTCAAAATTCTACACACAATACCCCATAATGACCATGTGAAAAAAAAGATTTTTTGAAATTGTTGCAAATTTAATCAAAATAAGAAACCTGAAAAATCACATGTACGCAAGTATTCACAGCCTTTGCTCAAAACTTACAGCCTCAAGTCTTTTTGATTAATTTATTTCCACAAAATTCTACACACATATATTCATATTATTATTTTATTAAATATAAAGTAATAAAACAACAATATTGATATTTGTGTCTAAATTACATAGAATAAAAAATAGCACATAGAAAAGCTAGTTAACAGAATCAGAATAATGACACACAACAGCAGCAACAAAAATAATGTGTTTTTATCAGTACATGTGAGTGTTTGTTTGTACCTGTGAGCCATGCTGCCTTTTTTAATGTCAGAGATGATCAGAGGCTCTCCAGGCTTCTTACTGGCTGAAGAAAGACCAGAAAACACATCAACATCAGTCTCTCTCTCTCTCTCTCTCTCTCTCTCTCTCTCTCTCTCTCTCTCTCTCTCTCTCTCTCTCTCTCTCACACACACACACACACACACACACACACGGATTGAAGGCAAAAAGGCAGAGTCTCTTCTGGATCCAGCAGAAGCAGAGGCAGACGTTCACAGGGAATATTTGGTGCAAATGGAATAAAACATTTTAGGAGCAGAATTTCATCACAAGTTTAAAAATATAAAAATCCCCAGAATCCACCGTCTGTTTGTCTCTTATAAGAGGAGTTTGAAGTCAAATCAGTAGGTTTTTTTCCACAGGTCTTCACAAAACCTGAGAACAACAAATAATAACTTGACTTCTAGTGGATCATTTGGTATCAGAAGTGGCTCATATGAAAGGCAAAGACCTCTAGATTATGCTTATTTTATAAAAACAGAATTTGATCATGCCTTGATTTTTACTTAATTTTACTTAATTAGGACAGTAAGGTCTGACTTTGCTTGGACAAAAGTCTTGTCACTTAACAGAAATAATGTAACGTACAGTTTAGAATATAAAGTCATGGTGCAGTGGAAAAAGATTTATATTGTGTATGACTTCCATGAGCTTGGAGGACTGCATCCATACTCCATCTCTGCAATGACTCGAATAACTTATTAATAAAGTCATCTGGCATGGCAAAGAAAGCGTTCTTGCAGGACTCCTAGAGTTCATCAAGACTCTTTGGATTCATCTTCAATGTCTCCTCCTTCATCTTACCCCAGACATGCTCAATAATGTTCAATTCTGGTGACTGGGCTGGCCAATCCTGGAGCACCTTGACCTTCTTCGCTTTCAGGAACTTTGATGTAGAGGCTGAAGTATGACAAGGAGCGTTATCCTACTGAAGAATTAGCTCTCTCTGTTGTGGTTTGTAAGGTAATGGGCAGCACAAATGTCTTGATACCTCAGGCTGTCGATGTTGCCATCAACTCTGCAGATCTCTCGCACACCACATACTGAGTGTAACCCCAAACCATGACTTTTCCTTCACCAAACTTGACTGATTTCTCTAAGAATCCTGTCCATGCGGGTTAAAATAGGTCTTCTGCAGTATTTGTGATGATTGGGATGCAGTTCAACAGATGATTCATCTGAAAAATCTACCTTATGAAACTTTTACAAATAATCAACTAGAAGTGAAGCTATTATTTGTTGCTATTACAACTGGGATGGATGACAAGACTTTGTCAGGTAATGTACAGTACAACAGAAGGTCATGATTGAGCAATTTGGTTAGATTAGTCATCCAAGTATTACAAATAAAGGGAATTGAGATAAATTATCAGTATTCATTCATTCATTCATTTTCTTGTCGGCTTTGTCCCTTGCGGGGTCGCCACAGCGGAATGAACCGCCAACTTATCCAGCACGATTTTACGCAGCGGATGCCCTTCCAGCCGCAACCCATCTCTGGGAACTTCCACACACACATTCACACTCATACACTAAGGACAATTTAGCTTACCCAATTCACCTGTACCGCATGTCTTTGGACTGTGGGGGAAACCGGAGCACCCGGAGGAAACCCACGCGAACCCAGGGAGAACATGCAAACTCCACACAGAAACGCCAACTGACCCAGCCCAGCCGAGGTTCGAACCTGCGACCCAGCGACGTTCTTGCTGTGAGGCAACAGCACTACCTACTGCGCCACTGGGTTGCCCAATTATCAGTATATAAAATAATAAATATTTGCTTCACAATTGTGTTTTGCACATATGATTCCATAGGGGTGCCAATAATTTATTTAATTTCTTCTTTTTTATATATATATAAAACCATGCTGCAAGTGTTTATTCTTAATTATTTACTATTTCTATATCATGATATTTTAATGCAGGGCAGCATGGTGGCGTAGTGGGTAGCACAATCGCCTTACAGCAAGAAGGTCACTGGTTTGAGCCCCGGCTAAATCAGTTGGCATTTCTGTGTGGAGTTTGCATCTTCTCCCGTGTGCGTTGTCACTGGGTGCTCCGGTTTCCCCTACAAGTACAAAAGCATGCGGTATACTGTAGGGGAATTGGGTAAGTTAAATTGTCTGTAGTGTATGTGTGTGAATGCAAGAGTCTATGGATGTTTCCCAGTGATGGGTTGCAGCTGGAAGGGCATCCGATGTGTAAAAAAACATATGCTGAATAAGTTGGGGGTTCATTCTGCTGTGGCGACCCCAGATTAATAAAGGGACTAAGACGAGAAGAAAATGAATGAATGAATAAATGAATGATATTTTAATGCTATTCATTCATTCATTCATTCATTCATTTTTTTAGGCTTATTCTCTGATTTATCAGAGGTCGCCACAGCGGAATGCACTGCTAACTATTCTAGCATATGTTTTACACATTCCACTGAGCCACTGTGCCGCCACTACATCAGAACTCATGAACTGAAATGATTTTACCAATTGTAATGCACCATACTACACATCTCAAAACTGTGTGAGATATTTTCCCACGCATTTGGCGAGAAAGTTTACTACATCTTGGGGAATTTAACAAACCAAAGACTACAATATGGCAAATAAAGCCCCACCTTCTAGTGCAGAAGCCAATCATTAATCAATATAGACTGATGATTCACCGGGGGAGGGGCTCGGTCCAGACGTGAGTTTCTGCAGATTTTGTGTGATTCAAATGTTTAGAAATGACAGTAAAGAGACAGTTGTTGTTAAATTTTATTGGTGAGTTCAAATATGAAATTCGACCGTGAGCTAGGCAAAAAGTTTTGTAGAATTTTGATTTGAGCACACTGCCCAAGAGGCGTTTCAAAGATGGGCACCAAGTGAAATGACTTGCCTTAAAAGGACTTTGTTAAAGCACATAGTTTAAGGATAATTGTTATTTCTGTCTCCATAAACAAAAGCATGTATTTACAAACCTTAAATGTTATGTCTTTAAATATCTGAAACCTAAAATCAACATTATTTGTTTGAAAAATGTCGTTTTCTGGCTATACTTTTCTGGCTAACAATACATGTCAAAACATTAAATCAAACTACCTTATAAAGTGCTCTATAAATAAGCAGGAAGAAATAGCTGAACCTGAGAAAATTAAATGAAGGCTGAGCCTTGAAGCTACGCCCACCTGTTACATCATCAACTCTGACCAATAGCAGTTCAAATGTGTTTACCAGTTAGATCCAGTGGTGGAAAGAGTACTGAAAATCATACTTAAGTAAAAGTACCATTACTTGACTAAAAATGTAGTGCAAGTAATAAAAGTATCTCTTGTAAATATTACTCAAAGTTTTTAAAAAGTACTCAAGAGTGTTGAGTAGTGAGTATTTCGCTGTGAAAAGCTGATGCATTTACATGTAATTTGTGGATGTGTGTAAACGTAACATACTGTTGTGGATTTAGTTATTGCCTAGCAAGTCATAAGACATTAATATAAGGTTAGGTCATGACGTCAGGTGACCAAAATTCAATGTCCATCCAGGGTCTTAGGACAAAGTTATTTTGATTTCCAATAACAACGTTAAATGAGGTTGATGTTTGGTTAATTTTAGGTTGTGTTAGAAAGTGACCAAAATTCAATGTCGAGCCAAGATCTTAAACCATTGTCATATTGACATCAAATACTGTAAATGCTGTAGCACAGGGGTGGGCAAACTCGGTTCTGGAGGGCTGGTGTCCTGCAGAGTTTTGCTCCAACAATCAAACACATCTGAACATGCTAAGCAGTGTCTTTAAGATCACTAGAAAGCTATAGGCAGGTGCGTTTGATTAGGGTTGAAGATAAACTCTGCAGGACACCGGCCCTCCAGGACCGAGTTTGCCCACCCCTGTAACATCATTAGACGTTGATATTTGGTTGATTTTAGGTTAGTTCTGACGTCAAACTGATTTTCATTTCCCAACAAAATGCAACTTTGCCACGACGTTGGGGTACAACCTCAATCTGACTTCATGTTGACATCTTGTGCCTGCTGGATGTTTAAGGCCATTTTAGTCATTATATAGTAAACATCGGTCCTCTTCTCATCCGTGACATGCATCTAAACAGTCTCTGGGTCAATGCATGTAAAGATTTTAAACATCGTCTTGGACACTTTTAATGCTTCCAGTTTGCTGCAGTTAAAAATCGCCCATGTCTTGAGGTAGTTCATTATGATGCGATTTACCTTCTATGTGCAATTTGATTGGACAGGAATCACAGGGCAGATTTTTTACTAATCCCCATAGGCAAGAAAAATAAAGTAGTGACTGCAGGTTGAAGGAAAGTAGTGGAGTAAAAGTACCGATACAGCACTAAGGTACTCAAGGGAAAGTAAAAGTACACATTTTTAAAACTACTTAGAAAATTACTATTTTCAAGAAAAACTACTTAACTACAGTAGTTTGAGTGTTTGTAATTTGTTAGTTTACACCACTGGTTAGATCAAATACTATAGAATACACAAGATGTGTCACTCATATAGTTTTGAATGGGAAAAAAAGTGTAATGATCAAATGAAGCCCCGCCTACTAGTAGAATAGCCAATCACTGATCACTATAGACTGATGTTTCTCTGTGGAAGAGGCTCGGACTTGTGCTTTTACAACAGTTTTATGTGGACAACAAATGCACTGGAATCTTAGCGAATATGTGCTTCACAGACATAAGAAATACATTCACATGAAGCTTAAAATCTGTACTTTTAAATGAACTGACTACAATTGAAAATAAAAGTTTTTTGGTTTTGTAATCTGTATGAAATGAACGCGAGGTAAAGTCCGTCCATTCAAACGCCCACAAGCTGAAGACCAGCGTGATCTGACTAAGCATTATGCAGAGGATGATAATGTGTAGAATGGCTATAAATGAGGTTGGTGTCATGCTCATAAGCTCGGACAATCTGAAATAATGTTGATTTTGTTTGATTCTAATGTTTAAAAATGAAACTTATGAGACAGTTGTTGTTTAATTTTATTGATGATTCAAAATATGTAATGTACTCGTAAGCTTGGCAAACAGTTTTGGAGAATAGTTTCCCTATTAGACAGAATGCCCCAGCATACTGCCCGAGAGGCATTTCAAAGATGGCTGCAGAGTGAAATGACTTGCCTTAAAGGGACTTTGGTTAGACTGAACCCTTCCTTAAAGCTGTCAAATTGCTAAAAAAACAACACTGTTATGACTTGATTAACTTCAAAATGTTATCATATCAGATTTATTTGAAGCACATTGGGACCTTAAAGACGTCTGAAGAATAATATTTGCACTTAAAAGTTTCAGAAGCTGACAGCGGCCCTGATGGCAGGAGTTTTCAATGCAAGGCCTGTGATTCATATCAACCCTCATGCAAGTGCAATCCAACTTTAATGGCCCCATGATCCTTCAGTGTTTATATCCCTTAAAGAAGAAGCTTCAGAGGAACGTCAGAAGGAAAGAAGGCAGACAGACGCGAGTAAACAAGCCCACGGAGAGCCTGAGAGAGAGAGAGAGAGAGTGGGGTAAACACTTCCTCTGTTTATCAGGGCTAATGTAACGTGTGGCGGATCGGGTGGTCTGGATATGTGAAGGAAAGTGATCCGCGGATATGTTTGGCGGCACAGCACATGATGACTGGAGTGGATGTCAAAACATTTGTGTGGGTTTATTTTCCAGGAGTCTGGGGATATAAAGTTTAACTACAGCTTGGTGAGTTAAAAAAAAAATGAGATGGAGGATCTTTGTAAAATAGGCCAGAGAGAGAGGGATCTTAAAATTGCTCAAAAAAAAAAAAAAAAAAAAATGGAATCTGCAGTAAAAACCAATGAGGGGAAATTAAAATGTACCATCTCTCAGTATGAACATAGATTTTTAATGATCAAATTTATGTTTTTTTTTTCACATATCCTAAAAATAAAGATAAATAACCTAAAAAGTACTACTAGTTGTTCAGTTTGCATAACGTTTTTTATCACTCAATAATGCAATTATACAGTAACAAGAATATTTTGTATAATTAAAATATTCATTTTGTTCAAATTTAAATTTGTGCTTATACTTTTTGTCATTTTGTTACTTCGATAGCACTTGCTTTTTTATTTATTTATTTGATTGTTTGTTTGTTTGTTTGGTTGTTTATTAGTTGTCGCCTGGCTTAATTGATTTGATTGAAAATTGACTGATAAATTATTGTGATTACTGTAAATAATTATTTATTTTCTATTTTGTTTTTAATATATTTCCACAAACTACACTTACAGTAATTACTAAAACAACTAGTAGTAGCAGTTGTTAAATTATTAGTATTATTAGTAGAAAACACTAAAATTGAATGAAGGTGAGTGTAGATATCCTAAACATATTATTTTATTATTATTTTATTCATATTACCGTGATTTTATTTTGAGTCACAAGTAACCAAAGGTGGTAACTAACTTTACAGAAAAAAACACTGAAAAGCGAAGGTCTTACCACTGATAGTGATGCCCAGTTCAACTCCTCTTTTCTTCTGCAGCTTCACATGGAAAGTTCCACTGCTAGGCACAACAGATTCTGGGCGGACATACAACAGCAATGTTAGGTTATTACATAGTAATTATAACTTAAATGGTCCTATTATACTTCATATATATATATATATATATATATATATATATATATATATATATATATATATATATATATATATATATATATATATATATATATAAATATAATAGTTCCCAGAGATGGGTTGCGGCTGGAAGGGCATCCGCTGCGTAAAATCGTGCTGGATAAGTTGGCGGTTCATTCCGCTGTGGCGACCCCGCAAGGGACAAAGCCGACAAGAAAATGAATGAATGAATGAATATATATAATACACTTTCAGGTGCCACCATAAGTGATGTTTAAAAATGTATTATAGTATGCTGTAAATCTTCATGGGTGAAAGCAAAGCAAGCTGTTTTCATGTGTGTCTCTTTAAATGCAAATGAGAAGCTATTTCTGTGTATGGTTGAAGCAATATAAACCATATATTTTTTTCATACTTTTCATTTGGCCAAATTGGCCTCTAAAAATATTTGTAAAAAAATGTGGTGAGAAACCAGGATGTGTGCTATAGTTGGTTCGGCATCACAAACTGAGATTTTTCATATAATGAATGTTATATTTTGACGTTTCTTTGAACATGTTGATTTCTGTAGCAAAGTAATTCTTATTGCAAATGAACAAATACCTATTGCTCAGTTATTTCTATTAAAAATTCAATCACCAAATATGAAAATTAGGCAATTGCCAATTTTTAAGCTTTCAAATAATATGTTGTTTTTATGATTCATTCATGTTTAGACTATTTTATAGTTTAAAAATGAACACACAAATGGTCCCACAAGTCATGGGGTGACACTAAACAAGTTTTACTATCACTCTTACCTAACAGGAAAAAGTGGTAAAGTATGTATTCAGAAAGTTTTAGATATTAAAAAAACACAATGACCTGCTTCATAAGACATATGTTAACCCCCTGGCAGCATATGAGTAAGTTTCACAACGAATTGGTAAGCTTCAAAATAAAAGTCACTATCCAACACTATTATACTGCATGGAAGAGCCAGGATAACATTTAAAACTACTCCGACTGTGTTCATATTACAGAAAAAAAGTCATACCACAGAGGATGGCTTGAGTGTAAGTAAATTATAGGTAGAGGTATTTAATATCTGGATTAACTATTCTTTTAAGCACTGGTGGTTAAGGGGTTGAACAGCTTAATAAATATCATATTAGCTGATCTATGATGGGCGATCACGTGACACTAAATGTTATAATAACATCTGTATGATCGTACGCTCAAAGAACCAGACTAGACTGATCACACCGGTGTGATTGTATGCGTCAAACGGTTAAGAATTCTTAGTGGAAAATCCAAGAGACCCAACTAACCTGCCACATCAAACTCAATCTCAAGCGAGACCTTATTGGCCAGAGCGGCATCTCGGAGCAGCTGATTGGCCTCTTCCAACGTTCCGTCTTCTGTAGGAATTCCATTGATGGATAGAACTCGGTCTCCAACCTGGAGAAGCCCACACCTGCCAATCAAAACAAGACATGATATGATAGATATGATAGGCAATTAATCCAGCAGCTGAACTGTGGTCTGTTCTTGGTCAAAATACAGAGCAAAGTGGGCCAGACTTCACAATCAGTACGTTCACATGGACACCAATACTCCAATTTTAATACAGTTAAGACAATACTCTGATTAGGAGTCGACTATGTAAACAGCAATTTTTGATTGTTTTAATCTGACTAAAGTCAATCGAAGAAATCATATTTCACATGTGGAGTATTTATATTCCTATTTAAGTTGCATTATTGAAGTGCAGTACAAACATGTAAACACCACAATCAAACTATTACCGTTTTGTAGTACTTTTCACTACATTTTGAGACCGACAGGATGCACACACGGCAGTTGTCAGTCATTTGACGACAAACAAATGAGAATGGCTTCGAGCAAGAGAGCACATTTTTCTCATCCAGAACCTCCAAGTTTGTCGCAGGGGCATGAATGAAAAGTTAGTGAATTAAATGGCAGAGGTGGCTGTTAAGGCTTGAGAATTTGTATCCACTGTCATCTGTTTGCACTGTTTAACTGCAGTTAACTGCACTGTTTAACTGCAAATTAAAAACATGACGAACACAAACTGTTGTTATGTAAAACGCTGAAAAAAACTAGCTTCTAATGGTGATGTAATGAAGTTAATCGAACTACAGTATGTACTATAACATGTTAAACGGGAACATGAAAGGAACATAAAAAAGCAACTCATGTAACCACCTTAACCATATTATTGTCTTATTCAGATTAGGACATATACTTAGTTTACTAATGTCCATATAAACATAGTCACTGATTGACTGATCACCATTGACTTCCACTTTCAGTTGGTTGGGCACCATTGTCTTCCATAGTATTTTTTTTTCTCTCTACTAGAGGTCAAGGATAACGATAAACTGATTGGAAAACAAAATGTTAAAAAAAAGTTCCTTTGTGTTCAACAGAAGAAAGAAACTCAAACATGTTTGGATCAAATGGGAGAGTAAAACACGACAGAATTGTCATTTTGGAAGTGAATTAGTCCTTTAGAGGAACACATTTTGTTTAGAAATTGACTCAATTTACAAGTCTCCTAGAGCAGTGGTTCCCAACCTTTTTTTGCCTAAGACCCCGTTTTCCCCCGGAAAATATTGTAAGGCCCCCCTCAACATTTAATGATATTATTGTTCATATAAGTTTGCAGTAGGCTGCGTGGTGGCGCAGTGTATCGCTGTCGCCTCACATCAAGAAGATCGCTGTCACTGGTTGGAGCCTTGGTCGGATCAGTTGACATTTCTGTGTGGAGTTTGCATGTTCTCCCTGTGTTGGGGTGGGTTTCCTCCGGGTGCTCCAAAGACATGCGCTATAGGTGAATTGGGCAAGCTAAATTGTCCGTAGTGTATGTGTGTGATTGAGAGAGCATGGGTGTTTCCCAGTGATGGGTTGCAGCTGGAAGGGCATCCGCTACGTAAAACATATGCTGAATAATTTGGCAGATCATTCCGCTGTGGCGACCCCTGATTAATAAAGGGACTGCTGAAAAAAAAATAAATAAAGTTTGCAGTAAGGCTGACCATTTTTATTTTTTTTTCAAACAAACGGTATGTTTATTACTATATCTAGATATGCTTATGGCACAAATAATAGCCTAATGTAAAATATAAAAGCAAAACATCAGTAGATCAATTGTAACTGAAAAACATATCAGCCATTGGCCTTTAAATTGGCCCTATATTAGTTGTCAATTACTTGCCAATTTTTTAAAAGTTTCTTGTCAGTAGCTGTAACGTCTCATTAATTTAGATGGCCTCATGCATTCGTTAGCGAGAACTTTGGTGCAGATATTACACTGTGGCTGGGTCAGGGACTGTTTGCTTCAAAAAAACGGAATAAACCCATAGTTCAGGTAAGTATCTTTGTATTTCCTGCATTTCGTGTTTCCAGTTTTGCTAGCACTGCGACCTGAAATGTTTGGAGCTTCTTCACCTGGATCCAGTATGCTTGGGTCATTAGTATTAGCTGCTAAAGGCGAATCAGTTAGACTCTGTCATTTTTGTGAAGGACAAATTACAAATTTGTTAATGTTTTTGGTCAGATAGGGGAGAAAATGAACTAAGGCTACATGATTGTTCTCCTAATTGTCCACTGCTAAAAAAAATTAAAAATTTGTTGCAACCCCCTTGTGTTGGGAACCGCTGTTCTAGAGTTAAACTGTTCAGTTGCCACCATTTTTAAATCCATTCAGCCAATCTACATGTCTGGCGGGGGCACATTTACCTTAGCTTAGCATAAATAATTGAATCGGATTAGACCATTAGCATCTCACTGTCAAACCTGGGCTCTCTCAGGAAGGCAAGGATTACAGGATTTATCAAACACATAGATTTATTTACAAAACACTCACTAGGAAGACATAGGAAACACAGGAGACTCAGGAACGACATGGGGTGTGGATAACGCATAAATAAGAATACCAGACAATGGACTAACTAAACACAGGGCTTTAAATACACATGACATGATGGAACTAATGACTAAAGCTGTGGTCACACTAGAGTTTGAGCTTGTGAAATTCTGTTGTACGGTGCTGCGATAAGGGGCGGGAATAAACAAGATGATTAGACATTTGTAAAAGCGAGCGATTGGTCCATATTTAAAATTCCTGTACAGAGAGGTCATGTTTTGATCCTGGATTGGTCTCACGCAGTCAAGTGATGTGATTTCACCAAGCTTGAACTTTGCAATGCAGTGAAGTGGGAAACTTGACGCAAGACCCTGCATTTCCGGTCTGACGCATTCGCGTGCGTATGAATGGAAGTCTGCGGGGAGAAAAGTCCAGTGTGACCGCAGCTTAACAAGGGTGAGACACAGGTGGAACTAATGAACAATAAGAAATGGTGGGAAACACATGACGAAAACATAAGCACATGGAACACAGGACCTGACACTCACTCAGACATGAAGTTTCCTATTTGAAGCGTGACTCTTCTATCGTGTACTAAGAATGACAAAAAATAAAAGTTGTTATTTTCTAGGTCGATGTGGCTAGGAACTATACTCTCATTCATAGTAATTTTGTTGATTATTACACCAAAATAAGAGTATGGCTCCTAGCCACATCAACCTACATAATAGCAACTTTTGATTATGTGTCAATCTTAGTACTGAATGCAACTACAGAATAGTAATGCTTTAAGTAGAAAAAATATTGAAACTCTGGTCTAATCTGATTTAATGATCTATGCTAAGCTAAGCTAAGCTAAAAGTGCTCCTGCCAAACTCAGAGATCAGCTGAATGGATCAAAAATAATAGTAAAACTCATGGTAACTCTTGGGACTTGTAAAATAAGCCTATTTTCAATAAGCAGAGTGTTCCTATAACAATAGTGAAATAGTGAAATTTGCCAATAGTGAAAGGTTGGGCTGTACTAAACTAACATCAATATATAGTTTCCGTTTTCAAAAATAAACAGGACAAATGACTGATTTATAAGCTCATTTTCTGTCTGGCCTCACTGTTGGAAGTCGTATGTGTTTAGAAGAGAACTCAACTGACCTGACATACTGTGACTTCCAGCCCAAACACCGCAAATGTCACACACTGCCACAGTACAACACAACTCAACACACATCAGATCACTCGGCTTACGGTAAAGCATCACACCAGGATTGACTCACACACAGAAACAAACAAAAACAACATAATTTGCAGGTCTGAATATAATTATGGAGAGTTTGATTTGGATCTCGTCTACTGTGCAACATGTAAGTGAAACGAAATTTATATTTGTTTGAACTTTCGAAAATTAAAAGAGACCTAAATAGGTGACAAACATTCAGAGCTATTGACCTTATTCTTCAATGCGGAAGTGCGCCCGTTTTTACAATTGTTTTAGAACTTCCGATTCAGCTGCCTATGGGAGAAATAACTAGGAATAATAAACGGCTAAAAACGGTCAAACTACTTGCTCTTCAAACTAGTGTTTGCATGACTATACAGAGAATATCGAATAATATAATAAGAAAATATCAGTTTGCAACATCAAGCAGCAGAACGAGCTGTTTTTAACATATAAAAATGAATAGAAGTGAATGAGACCGGAAGTCTCGAGCCAAAATAATTCAAATGGCTGCGCCCGCTCGTCCGCGAAGAATAAGGTGAATAGACAAAACAGTTAAAAATCTGCTGATGTAGTACTTTCCAATCAGCTTAACCTGCTGAAGAAGATATACAACTTTGACTACAAGCACAATTAAAAACACCACACATCATCAAGTGTTAACCATTAAAGCTAAAGAGATTTATTGGTGTCTGTGCTATAGGATTCTGTGTGTTTTAACATGCCACCAATTAGAAAACCCACAGGGATCATTGATTTCCATTAAAACTAATACAATACCTATTAAAACAATTACACATTATGTGTGGTTTCTATTTTATTTTCCCAAGCAGTGTAATATTAAGCTTCATTCATTTATTTTCCTTCGGCTTGGTGCCTTATCTATCAGGGGTTGCCACAGTTAAATAAACCGCCAACTATTCCATCATATGTTTTACACAGCAGATGCCCTTCCGGCCACAACCCAGTGCAGGAAAACACCCAGACACTCTCTCATTCACATACACTCATACACTATGGTCAATTTAGTTCATCCAATTCACCTATACCGCATGTCTTTGGACTGTAGGGGGAAACCGGAGCACCCAGAGGAAACCCACGCGAACATGGGCAGAACATGCAAACTCCACACAGAAATGCCAACTGACCCAGCTGAAACTCGAACCAGCAACCTTCTTGCTGTGAGGCAACATTGCTAACCACTGAGCCTCCGTGCTACCCTGTTAAGCTTCCTTTAGATAAATTATAGTCGTATAAGTGCTACAGAATATTAGCAAAACAACAGAAGTGGAACATTTCAATATAGAAATCTGATTAATGACAAAATATCTAAATATGACATACAAGTTCATGTTTGCACTTCATATATATCAAATATATTTCATATTTGCAACAAATATTTCAAAATATTGCAAAAAAGTCCATTTACATATATTCTTTCAACCATTGAAATTGAAAATATGTACACGCTCAAATATATTAGCTATAATTTTATATGTTCATATATGGTCAATCAGATTTCCACATTGGTGTTTAGCAAATTAACGTCACATTGCCATTCTATAATTATCTTTAGGCTAAAACTAATGAGCCATAAAACTAATGTTGAGTGAGAGATTAGACCTACATTTAGCTAATTATTAGCAAACAAAGCAAATTAACTCATTTTAAACCATACAATAAAATGTAAAGCTAAATTACGACTTTTAACAAAGTAAGTTACAACTAAATATCTGTTATTTCTACTAAAAACACCAAAACTAGACAATTTTGATATTAATAAGAATTTAGCGCATTTGCGGCAACTTAGTTTTAGATGTTTATCCTAAAAGTATTGATAAGGCCAGATCAGACAACAACTGACACAATAAGAACTAATTCATTCATTCGTTTCCTTTTGGCTTAGTCCCTTTATTAATCAGGGTTCACCACAGCAGAATGAACCGCCAACTTATCCACCATATAGTTTATGCAGCGGATGCCCTTCCATCCACAATCCAGCACTGGGAAACACCCATACACTCTTGTATTCACAGAATTGCCTACTGACCCAGCTGGGGCTTGAACCAGCGACCGCCTTGCTGTGAGACGACAGTGCTAACCACTGAGTTACCATGTCGCCTACAGTAAGAACCAAATCTACAAAAATAATAATCAAAAGAGTAATATTAGAGCAGCAAAAAACAAACCTTCAACTTGGTTTCTTTAAAAAGAGAATCAATTGAGACAATACTATAAGCAATTAGAGCTGGTTAGCCAAATGTTAACGAACAACAAAGCTGCTGATGTAGCATATCATCTTCATATAGCAATTATCTTCAGATGTTTCTTTTGGACAAGCAAAAAAGAGACCCAAAATGAGAGAATAATTTACATATGGTGAGTTCAGAGCGAATAGTTACTACCCAAAATTTTAGCAAAACCGCTGAATAAGCAGCTTTGTAGCAACAACGTTTGACAAGTTTTTCCGGTAACACTTTATAATAACTACACACTATGAATCATTTATTAAGCCTTAGCAAATAGTGAACTCATTACTTGTTAAGCATTAACTCTACATTAATAAACGTTAGTAAGCAGTTTAAAACTACAGCTATTAATGCTCTATTCTTGACTTACAACCACATTTATAATGTGCTTAAAGATTGTGTTTTCATACTTTGTTTATAATTCATTTTTCATGACTAAATTCAGTATCACATTATGTACAAACCAGTTATTTAAGAATAGTTGGTGGTTTTTTAAGATCATTCAGAATAAGTTAGTAAATGATTAATAAACTATTCAAATTAACATTTCTAATTCTTATTATTCAGGCATATACTTATAGTTAATTTGTATGTTAATAAATGCTTTATTAACTTAACTTTATCCAGTTTTGTGACCTAATCTAAAGTGAGGACTATTTATGCTTTATAAATCGCTTATAAATGACAATTTAAGGCTTACTTATATTCTAAACAGGAAAAAAAAGAAAATAAATGACTTCATTCATTTCTATTCATTTGAAGATACACAAATTAAACTGTATCAAATGAAAAATAAATCTTTGCAATCTTATGTAAAATAAAATTACTGTACAGTTTAAACTTCACTAAATAACATTGAAATGCTGTATCATTAAATTGATATATTGTTGTTGTTTTATCCAATTTTTACAGTAATTTTACAGTAATTTTTTTTTTTTTGTAAGAATTCAAAGATTAATGTTCATTTGATGCTAAGCCTTTAATTGTCATTCACTGTATAAGTGATTTACGAAGCATAAATAGTCCTACTTTAGGTCACAAAACTACATGGTTGAGTTAATAAACCATTTATTAACATACATAGTAACCTTTACTACACTTGAATAATAAGATATATAAATGTTGATATAGAAATAGTTTATGAATCATTTACTAACTCATTCTGAATGATCTTAAAAACCAGCGACTACTCTTAAATACAAATTTGTAAAAAATGCAATAATTAATTTAGTCAGGAAAATGAAATCGCTCACAAATTATAAAAGTACAATCATTAAGCACATTATTGTGCTTATAAGTCAAGAATAGAGCATTTGTAACTGCAGTTATGAACTGCTTAAAAACATTTAATAATGTAGAGTTAATGCTTAACAAATAATGAATTCACTAGATGCTAATGCTTAATAAATGATTCATAGTGTGTAGCTATTATAAAGTGTTACTGATTTTCCTACAATGCCTTTGTAAAAATACAAAGAGATCCATTGGAAAATTGTTGACATATTATAGCAAAAACAAAAACAAAAAACAATCTGAAGATTACACTAAAAATACCTTTCAAACCATCAAATAAACCATTAAAACCAGTACATTTTAACGGTTTTAACCGTGTTTTGGGACATATTCAATTATGATTTATTGGTTTTAATATTCCACCAATAGAAAAGAAAACAAATTAGCAGTAGAGACTAAGGGGATCCATTTAAACCAATATTGAATCCATTGAATCTATTACAGCATTTTCAGCAGGGATATTAGCCAGATGTTAGCAAATATTAGCAAACCAGCTGATGTAGCACATTTGTTGCAGCTACGTTTCAGACTTTTCAACAACTGCAACAATAAGAGATTAATGCTAGTTTAAAGTAACTAAACAGACAAAAACATGAGGGTATAGAAGAATTTAGCAAATTGTTAGCAAAGCAGTTAATAAATCTTTTATCTCTCTCACATTTCAATTGGACAAATAAAGAGACAACATTTTGTTTGTTAATAAAATGTTAGCAATATAGCAGCTTGTATCTATCTTAATATGTCCTGCAATTTATTTAGAAAAACAGAAAGAGAACCATGAGACACTTGTTGACATTTAGCGAGAATTCAGCGCTAAAGCTAGCAGATATTAGCAAAGCAGCTTAGTTTGTCCTTCGGACAAATAAAAAGACACCTAATTTGTACAACGTTTTTGTGTGATTTTTGTTTTCAGCCACTTGAGTTTAATTCATGAGTATCTTCCTAAATATTACAAGAGCACAAAGTGTGACAGCGACACACTCCAGCCTTGTAATATATTATGAATTAAAGTCTCTTTTTTAAATGTTGCTGATAAAAGGTGTGATTTTTTAGCAGTGAGAGTCTCCTGCTGAGTGTTGACCTAGTTTCTGAGGTAATATACCAACTCCAGCGTATCTCTCTCAGAGTCAGTTTATGTGAGCTCTTAAAAAAAAAGATTCTTTCTGTATTTTCAGAGGATCATTAGTGCGTTGTGGGACCTATAGTGTGTTTGTTTGTGCGTGATGAGCATGGTTTAGTTACATTTTGTGTCGTACCTTTCGGCTGAGCTGTCCGGCTCTATGAAGCGGATAAGAGGAGGTGCGGAGAGCGTTTCTGTTGCAAATATTCCACCTTGTAGTTGAACCCCGAAGCCATTGAGAGGGTCTCCTCTGAGAGTGACCTCGCTGGACTCTGTGTGAACTATCTGACCTCCGGGACCCACCGAACTTGAGGCTAAAGACACGGCTAAACAGAGAGAAACATCATAAATCTAACTCAAAAACCTGCTGTGTCGTTAGTTTAGCAACATGCTAACTGTACAGATAACGAAAAGGTAATTTGATAGACAGAATAAAAATACAATTTTAATCAAGAATAGATTGTTTATGCAATTTTTTTTGTGTTATTTATTGCGCCTATAGGGTAATGTGTTGACTGTAGAGTTAAATTAGATTAGTACAAGTAAAAAAAAATATTAATGCAAAAGTTATTAATACCTACATAAGTCTTGTTAGCTTAGCAACATTGCTAACTATACAGATAACGGAAAGTTAATTTAATTTAATTAATAAAAATGCTAATTTAATTAAAATTCGATTATTTGTGCAATATTTTTTGAGTGTCATGATGTTACCCACACAATCTCTATCTTTATTAACTCTTTCTTCCAGACGTAAAGTATTATATTGACTGCTAAAGAATATAAACGTATGAGAAACAGGAGAGGAAATATTATAATAATACTAAATAGATAAACCTAATTGCCAGGGCTAAGAACAATTAAGAACAAAGATATTATTTCAAAACCAAAGAGATTTTATGAGAATGTCACACAAAATATAATCTCAAAATATAAACTAAAAACATAATGTTTTGACTTTGTGAAATCATAAAACACACTTGCAGAAAACAGTTGATAGAATAAATTTGCAAATTCATACTCTCCAGTAGATGGCGATTATAGCTCAGTAATAACCCCATGATGAACACTGAGCTGCTTTGCAACTGCTTGCACTTAACCGCGCATGTCAAACCACGCATTCTAGACCTTAATCTTATGAAATCAGCTGAAGCAACAACTATATTGAACCAGTTTAATGAATTTTAGATGTTTAATAACTGCAAAAAAGATCAACATTGATAATATTTAAAAATAAATAAATAAACAGTGATCAAATACAAACGGTCGCTGAAAAGTAATTAGACTACAATAAAAACTGTCCAAATAAGGGTTTTCTTATTTAATGCTGAAAACAAATTCAAGTCAATAATAATAGCCTATTATTAAACCACACAAGGCTACTCATTTTAAGACTTATAATTGATTGAGGCATTGATATTATTGCTACTTTTGTGCCGTTATTAGGGGAGCGCGGGGCACAAAGTAACGCGGGGTTAAATGTAACACAGAATTTTAAGGTATTTGCTCAGGGTTAACCATGGCATGCTTCCTAAGGTTTTCACCACAGTGTCGGCAGACGTCTTCCTGCCAATTATTGAAATTATTTTTTGCAGCATAAAAGTATTCTTTATTATAGTGAATGAGCGTAAAATCTTGTATTGTTGTGATTACCCTCTTCTAGACTAAAAGATGAAACCATTTTGAAAGATGTATAAAACACACAGTGACTGCTAGCCAGTTTTGAGTAAAACATGACACAGCGGGGTTATTTGTAACGGGGTGTTGCAATTAAGCCACACACTGTTGGACACCAATTAAACTAACAAAATATTTTTTTAATTTTGATTGTAATGTGGAGAACTGTTTAAATAAAAATGTTTTTTAATAGAAAATATTATTTTAATAGAAAAAAAAAGTTTATTGCTAATAATGCAAATAAATGCATTGAATAATAATGGATACATGGATAATAATGCAAATAGATTAAAATGTGTTTATCCAATAAACAAATAAATAAATAAACATACTGTGCTATGTAGAATATAAAAGAAATGAGTCAATTACTAAGGAACTATAGCTACTATTTAAAGTAAACTGAGTTTAAATTAATTGTGTGAAATCTGCCTTTATAAGCATGTGTTACTACTAACCCCCCGTCTGTTACAACTTGCCCCGCAGGTGGGGTAAATAATAAAAAAATTTTCCTGGCACTTTTGGCAATACTGCACAGAAACCACAGGTTCGGCGATCATAATTCCAGACCAGTGCTCATTTGCAGGAGAGGCTTGTTTGTTGTTGGTAAAAAAATATGGTTTCTCTAACCCTATTACTTTGTTCCTTATTTGACCAAAACCAAAAAGTGTTACTTTGTGCCCCGCTCTCCCCTATCTTTTTTCTCGCCTAGGCTACATAACAATAAAACAATAATCTGTACAAACTATAAAACATTTTGGCAGAACCCCAAAAATTAGAAAAAAGAAGAGAAAGGCAGGCAGAGTGATAGCTAAAATAAGGATAAATAGAAATATTAATTTAGAATCACAAATGACTTTAAGCGCAATATCCTGAATAAATGTCCAATAATAATAATAATAATAATAATAATAATAATAATAATAATAATAATAGTAATAATAGTAGTAATAATAATACTAATAATAATAATAATAATAGTAATAATAATAATAATAGTAATAATAATAATAATAATAATAATAATAGTAATAATAATAATAATAATAATAATAATAATAATAATAATAATAATAATAATAATAATAAAAATATATAGCCTATCCCAATCCTGAAAAAGCTGCGTTTAAAACAGGGCAACCACTTCTAATACCCCTTAATGGTTATATATTAGGCGGTATGAATAACTGAAGACACTGCTTTAATGCATTCACACATTATGTTAAAATATTTTACACGTCACATCCATACCCAACTTTACTCTGTCTAACAGTTCCAACAGTTTTGTGTGACATTCTCATAAAATCTCTCTGGTTTTGACATAATATCTTTGTTCTTAATTGTTCTTAGCCCTGACAATTGGGTTTTTCTATTTAGTATTACTATAATATTTCCTCTCCTGTTTCTCTTACGTTTATATTCGTCAGCAGTCAATATAATACTTTATGTCTGGAAGAAAGAGTTAATAAAGATAGAAATTGTGTTGGTAACATCATATTCATCAAAAGATGTTTATGTGCATGTAACTCCACCGGTCTGAGCAGGGCGCGAGTCAGCGATACCGGCATGGAAGACAAATGCTCTGAGGAGACTAAAGATTGCAGAACAACGTCAGTTCTGGGATGTGATGTCGAATTTTAATAGTTGAATTTGAACCATTGAATTTATGGAAGCGAATATTTGAACTGAAATAAAATGAACTGAAAATTATCTTTTGAATATTATACATCGTATTTTTAAAGGGTGTTGAATATTTTGTAAGTGAAACCTGGAAATTGAATATGAATTATTGAATTTACAAGTATGAAAACGTATTTGAATTTTTTTGTTGTTGAAATATTCACAGCTTAAATAAACAGCTATGTTAAATTTCAGGACCTAAATATACAAACCCTGGAATTCAATTCATTAAAATGCAAGAACTTGTTAATTCAGTGTATCATTTTTTTCAGTTTGTGCTATTCAACAAGCATTTTAATTCAATACTTTTGGCATTGATTTTGTTCCATACTATTACCTACAATAGTGCTGTTAGCTTAGCAATACGCTAACCACACAGCTTGATATGTTGATTGTGCTGACAATTCATAGACATTTACAACATGCTATTTTTTTATTTTCATAAGATTTGAATCTATCACTTAGACAATCTATAATTTGAAACATTTATTTACCCGGAGTGACTATTTGCACTAAGTGTAAATAGCCCGCCTTGTTGGCAGAGGCTATTTACACTAACTCCGCCCACGGTAGGTTTAACCAAGGTCAAAACTGTCGCGACGTGCCTCAATCGGGGTCAAATGCTGGTCAAATTAAGGCGCGAATATTTGAATTTTGCGCGAGCGGAATCATGGGATTGATCAGACGTTGGATGTATGCGGTGAAGTGAATCGGAGGAACGCGTTAACCTGCTAATTTCTTGGTAAGTTCTGTTTTTAACTTTATTGCATTTTTATAGTTGTGTTACATGTTTTTTTTAACGGCCATGGATGTTACAAGTGGTATTATGTGTTTAGTTGGTTATTTCCACATCATGTAGATGGCGTGTCTTGTTTTGTAACATTATGCTAATAATAGGGATGATAAGAATCATGATTTGCATTACTGAATTGGCATATTGCTGCGATATACCATCGAAAAAGCTATTTATGTGACACGATGTGTTCTACTTGTATTACTTACAAACACACAATATTGTATGCAACGTAAAATTCATTTCTCAGGTGCATTTTTCTAATCTTTACTGCTGCTATGCTTCCTATTCTAATTTTTGGGCTTGTGACCATCTAATTTTTGAGCAAAATTAATTTCATATTATAAGTTTGATCGATTCCTGCATCCTTATTACTTTTTGATTTTTGCTTCAGTGCTTTCCTGGTGAAAAACAGCATATGCTGGTAATGTAGGTGTTGATGCAGGTTTGCTCGTTTTGAGACCAGCATCTAAACATGCTTTACCAGCACAGGCTGTTTTTTATTTGTTTATTTATTTTTATACACTCACTTCAATCAATGTGCATAAATTTGGCTTGAGGTTGGAGTTTTGAGATTCACATATTTAGTGAGTGTCTCTAAATTTCAGCATTTGTACACATAACAGGAACAGTATGAGAGATTTCATAAAACCAAGTTTAAAGTGTCAGGTATAGCTTGCCTCTTTTTATATTTTGGCTATTTCAGGAAAAACTAAACTAAAATGATATTTTTCTCTACTAATGGTAGTAACCGATGTTGATGTTTAATTGTTTTTCAGGAAATGAATGAAGAATATACTGTTAAGTATCAGTGTATTGTTAGTTCCAGTTTATCTTTGAATGAATGGAATACTTGGGAAAATTTACAACTGAAAATATTAACATTGCATATTGTGATTTTAAGACTACTAAGTTATTAAACATGTGTCTTTCTTTTTTTAATACCAAACTGATTTCTGAGTTTGAAAAACTATTATGAGTAAACTATTGTTTATCAATTAAAGTATATATTTTCAACCTTTTCACTTATTAATTCAGTTTATTTCCTCAATAATGAATTTATTACTTTGATGCTGCTATGCATATATATTATCTATTATTTGTAAATGTTCCAATATAAAAAAAAAAAAAATCTTTATTAAATCTTTTCATGTTATCTGGTAAAAAGTCATCTATAAATGCATCATTAATTTCATTATTAATTATTTACTGATCCATTAATGCCTTAAGATAGTGTCATACCGCCACCTACTGGGTGATTTTAATTTAATATCTGTACTACCTTTTATTCAATATTAAGTTAATAATTTCATAATTTAATACTGAATAAAAATGTGTACTGATTGTACTTTAATAACTATTGAGCTTGTTTCTTTTAGTTTAGGTTGTTCATGCTTCTCTGCACATCCTGGCCTCAAAATCAGAGACTAAAGTGTTTGTCTATCAGTGTTTCCTTGGGCAATTTTGGAGGAAAAGAGACTAAAACATGGATATATGATAAGGCAAGTAATTTATATAGTTTTTTCTCTTTTCCATCTATAATCACTTTGGATATACAAATCTTTTTTAAATCACTTTTTTACAGGTGCAATTTCAGGATTTCCAATGGGCTTTTCTACTAGTGTGCAGGTTCAGTCAACCGTTTTAAGTTGCTTTCAACATTCCAGAGCACAAAGTCTTTCTATCTAATTCACCCAAAAGTACAGCAAAGCAACGTGGATTCCTGTTCCATTGGTGGTATGTATTATATGCTATACTGTGTTCAAGATTTTGTAGTAGTAGTTGGTTTGTGTGTGTTATTCTTAATTGTTGTCCTTTTACTGTAGTGCTGTACAGTGACTCTTTTTCTTTCTAACAGCAATTTCACAACGACATGAGCTTGAGAAAAACATGTTTGTTAATAGAAATCCAGGAGGGCTGGACATCGAGTTCAATTTATGTCATGCTACAAACTGCTGGGTCAAATTGTGGTGTTTTTCTGCTAATGGTTAGTTGCCAAATAATTGATGATACAATGCAGAATTAAACTTTTTTTATTTTTTTAATTGTTTTATTTTAGGCAACGCAGTGGCACAGTGGGTAGCATGTTCGCCTCACAGCAAGAAGGTCTCTGGGTCAAGCTCGGCTGGGCATTTCTGTGTGGAGTTTGCATGCTCTCCCTGTGTTGGCGTGGGTTTCCTCCAGATGCTCCGGTTTCCCCCACAGTCCAAAGACATGCTCTATAGGTGAATTGGGTAAGCTAAATTGGCCGTAGTGTATGTGAGTGTGTGCAAGAGTGTGTATGGCTGTTTCTCAGTGTTGGGTTGTGGCTGGAAGGGCATCCACTGCGTAAAACATGTGCTGGATAAGTTGGCGGTTCATTCCACTGTGGCGACCCCTGATTAATAAAGGGACTAAGCCGAAAAGAAAATGAATGAATGAATGAACGTTTTACTTTAAAATTAAATCCAAGGTGTGTAGCTGTTTTGGCTCATCTCAGATGAAATGGACAGTTCATCCAACAATGCAAATGTGCTGTTAATTTACTCCTCCTCAGGCCACAAGCTGTAGGTTACCTTGTACTCCAGTGGGACAGTAAAACATATTGTTACCCATGGTTCTTGGGAATTCATATGATACAAATTGATGGTCAATATCTTTTGAAAACTCAAAGGCAAATTAATCACCTACACCTCGGATGGTCTGAGAGTGAGTAAATTAACTAGGTAAACTGCGTTTTTAAATTTGTTTTCACATAAAATGTCACTTGTCTCTATACTTCAGGTTTCCTGTAGACATCTCTAGTGTTAGTCTAGTTGTAATGGTACTCTACACTGCATGTCTAGACATCTCTTTAGAAAATGTGATCACAAATAATATACAGGAGCATCTCAATATATCAGAATGACATCAAAAAGATGATTACTTTCAGTAATTCAATTAAAAAAAGTGAAACTCATTTATTATCAAGATTTATTGCACACAGACTGATTTATTTCAAGTGTTTATTTATTTTTATTTTGATCATTGTGGCTTACAGCTAATGAAAACTCAATTCAGTATCTCAGAAAATTTGAATACTACTTATGACCAATAAAAAAGAATTTGTAACACAAATGTTGGACTACTGAAAGGTATGAACAAGTACAGCAATCAGTTCTTGTTTTTATGATTTACTTCAGTAATGTGACATGACATGGAGGAAGTCGGTTTATGGCACTGTTGAGGTCTTATGAATCCCAGGTTGCTCTGATAAGAACCTTCAGCTCTTCTGTGTTGTTGGGTCTTGTGTCTCACATCTTTCTGTTCACTATAGATTATTTGAGTCTTAGATCAGGTGAGTTTGCTGGCCAATCAAATGCAGGCATAGCATGGTCCTTAAACCAGGTGTTAGTACTTTTTGCAGTGTGGACAGGTGTCCAAGTCCTGCTGGAAAAATCAAACCTTTATGGAGATGCTAATTTGATTTTCCAACAGGACTTGGCACCTGTCCACACTGCAAAAAGTATGTGTTTTAAGGCCCAAGGTATCCCTGTATGTGACTGGCCAGCAAGCTCCCCCGACCAAAAACTCTTATGAAAGAAACTATTGTGCATTGTGAAGAAAAAGATATGAGACACCAAATTCAACAACACAGAAGAGCTGAAGGCCACTATTAGCGAAACCTGGGCTTCATCAGCAGTGCCACCAACTGTCACATTGCTGGAGTAATTCATGCAAAATAGCCCTGAACAAGTATTAAGTGCTGTACATATTCATAGTTCAATATTTCTGTGTTAAATCCTTTTTCTTTTATTGGTCTTATTTTATTGGTAATATTACAGTTTTCTGAGATTTGATTAGCTGTAAGCCACAATCATCAAAATAAAAAGAAGTAAACAGAAATATATCAATCTACGTGTAATAAATCTATGTATGAGTTTCACTTCTTTAATTGAATAACTTAATGTACAACTGTTTTTGATGACATTGTAATTCATTGAGATGCACCTGTAAATTGATGAGAACTTTATATACTTTATATTATACAACTTGATATTATATTTTGACCATTTTCTTAAAGTAACATTAAACTTATGTTGTACAATCTATTGTAGTACTAGTGTACAAACATTTTATAACTTATCACATCATTAGGCAAGCCTTCATCTTGTCATCAAACATCACTGTTGCTTGTGTTGTTGGAAATTCCTAGCTCTCCACTGAAACAGGAGCAGGAACATGTTACAATGTTGTTGGTAGTTTTAATGCAACATAATATGTAGAGACAACTAATTAACAAATAAATCCATTGTTTTTTCCCAGAAAGAAAATAAATGAATTCACCCAGCAGAAAGACATAGATGTGTTAAAATAAATTCAAAACAAACTTACTGGAAGATTGGAAAGTGAATAAGTGAGTTGTTCATGTGAATGTTGTTTTAGCCTAACTTGCAGAGACAACTACAAGTTAGCCATTCATATGTTTATTATTGTTTTTGTTTGTTTTTTGATTGTTTTCCAGAATGGAGAGGCCTTGCAGCAGAAGATGATGCTTTTCATGACAAGAATGACAGAAAATAAATAAATTGTGTTTATTTTAATATGTGTCATGTCTGTTTCTATATAGATTAAATTTATAATGTTTCTATACATTTTAGAACAAATCAAATAATCCTAACATCGTTATATCTATAGATGTCTTCAAGGATTGAAAATTAAACTACAGTAATTGATCCTGCACTTTTTTCACTGATTAGTATATTTTGTTTGTTTAGTTGATAGGTGTAGTGCAACATTTAGGTGTACTTTCTTTCAGCTCTTAGTGCAAATGTATCCCTTTTATTAATACAGTATAAATATCATACATGTACCTTCTGCTAACATTTTGTTTAAATGGCATATACTGCTAATACTTAGTGTAAACAGCATCTACTATCTATTAACACTTAAGTGTACTGTAAACAGCATTTACTGTTTATTAATATGTAGTGTAAATACCATCTTATAACTATAATTGTACTTAGTGTAAATAGCATCTCTTGCTATTTGCACTTAGTGTAAATAGCATCTCTTGCTATTTGTACTTAGTGTAAATAGCATCTCTTGCTATTTGCACTTAGTGTAAATAGCATCGCTTGCTATTTGTACTTAGTGTAAATAGCATCTCTTGCTATTTGCACTTAGTGTAAATAGCATCGCTTGCTATTTGTACTTAGTGTAAATAGCATCTCTTGCTATTTGCACTTAGTGTAAATAGCATTGCTTGCTATTTGCACTTAGTGCAAATAGCCGCTGCCTTATTTACCTTAGTTTATGTTAGCATGTTGCTGAATTTATTGTTGGTATTACAATAGTGCATATATAATGCGTTAATTAATAGCTAATATTTATTTAATATAAGCTAATAATGCGTTAGCTTAGAAATGCAAATATCTAACTCACATAGCTAAAAGTTCATCAAACAGATAGATTAACTTTCTCTAAATTTAAATAGATTATAGATCCAATATTTGTGAGGGCTATTTCCTACAATAGTGTTGTTAGCTTAGCAGCATGCTAGTGTACATCTAAGGAAAATATTTTTTTTAATTAGATTATTATAGAATATATCTAATATTATATAGATAAAAAATATTGTCATCTTAGAAAAATAAACCCATAGCACATATTGTAAATGTCTACCCTGCAGAAACAAACAGCATTTGCTGGTAAGGTATGTTTTGATGCTAGTATTATGGTCTTGCTGGTCTCAATGCTAATCAGGACCAGCACTAAGACCAGCCTTGAAACCAGCAAGACCAGCATCGAAACCAGCAAGACCAGCATTGAAACCAGCAAGACCAGCATCAAAACATAACTTACCAGCATATGCTGTTTTTTTCAGCAATGAATTATCAGTGCATATCAAGCTGTGTCATTAGCTTAGCAACATGCTAAAATCTAAAGATTCAGGAAACAAAAAGTTTATTTCATAGACAGAAAAAAATGACTAATCTAATTAAGAACGAATTACTTATGCAAATTTGTGTGTTATTTATTGTGCCTAGAGTAAGTGTTATTGGCTTAGAAATATGCAAATAGCTAACATCACACTTAGCTAAAAAGGTCATTAGATATTTTAAATTAGGCTAATATAAGCAAACATAGATTATTGATCCTATTTGTGAGTCCTATTATTAACTATAATAGTGTTGTTAACTTAGCAACATGCTAACACACAATTAACAAATAGGCTACTGTAAATTTTCTAATTGTTTTAGATTGTATAACTGATAATTTTTTTCTATCTTTAAAAAAACACATTACACACGTTGTAAATGTCTATGAATTGTCAGTACATATAAAACTGTGTTGTTAGCTTAGCAACATGCAAACATCTAGCTATACAGATGACCTCAAATAATTCATTCAAAAGACAACAATTCAGTCTGTGTACAAACAAATTAGCATTGCTTACACTTTAAAACAGTTTGTTGTTAGCTTCACAACATGCTAACAGCCAACATTATAGCTGAACTGATTTAAAGTTAAAATGGCAATAAAAAAAACTATGTTTATTTTAAATAGTAAAAGTAAAACTGTAAATTGTGATAGATTGTCTCACTTATGGTAACTTCAAATCTCTGTATTTGACCTTTAGTTTTATTAATTTTATTACTCATTCAATCATTTTCTTTATTAAGCTGGGGTCGTCACAGCGGAATGAACTGCCAACTTATCAAGCATACGTTTTATGCAGCAGATGGCCTTCCAGCTGCAACCCATCACTGGGAAACATCTATACACACGTATTCACACACATACATTACGGACAATTTTAGCTTACCCAATTCACCTACAGTATACCACATGTTTTTGCACTTGTGGGGGAAACCGGAGCACCTGGATAAAACCCACGCAAACACGAGGAGAACATGCAAACTCCACACAGAAACGCCAACTGACTCAGCCTAGGCTCAAACCAGCGACCTTCTCGCTGTGAGACGAACGTGCTACCCACTGCGCCACCGCGTCGCCCTATTATTATTCATTCATTCATTCAGTTTCTTTTTGACTTAGTCCCTTTATTAATCCGGGGCCGCCACAGAGTAATGAACCGCCAACTTATCCAGCACATATTTTACGCAGCGGATGCCCTTCCAGCTGCAACCACGTCACCCTATTATTATTATTATTATTATTATTATTATTATTATTATTATTATTATAATGATAATAATCAATTCGAAACAATTAAAAGCTACATTTGGTGTCTTGGTTAACTCTCAAATAATAATAATAATCATCCCAAAATACATTTTTTTAATTAATTAGAGGCAACCCAGTGGCGCAGTAGGTAGTGCTGTTGCCTCACAGCAAGAACGTCGCTGGGTCGCAGGTTCGAACCTCGGCTGGGCTGGGTCAGTTGGCGTTTCTGTGTGGAGTTTGCATGTTCTCCCTGGGTTCGCGTGGGTTTCCTCCGGGTGCTCCGGTTTCCCCCACAGTCCAAAGACATGCAGTACAGGTGAATTGGGTAAGCTAAATTGTCCATAGTGTATGAGTGTGAATGTGTGTGTGGAAGTTCCCAGAGATGGGTTGCGGCTGGAAGGGCATCCGCTGCGTAAAATCGTGCTGGATAAGTTGGCGGTTCATTCCGCTGTGGCGACCCCGCAAGGGACAAAGCCGATAAGAAAATGAATGAATGAATAATTAATTAGAGCATGGCAATTAGCTAACACCTTATTAACATGCAAATAAAATCCAACTTCATTTATAGGTGCAGTAGGTGATCTGCCTAAATGCTAACTGTTTAGCATAATATGTTTGAAACACAATCCATCTCCTGCTGACCAAAGCCACGCCTCCTGAAATCACGAACGCGCTCATTAAAAATGACAAAGACCCAACAAAAAGCTGTATTATATCTGGCACATATTCAGTTGTGTAGCAAGCAAAACTAATGTGCAATATTTCATGCATGCATCTCTCATGGGCTTTGTCCTAAGGTGACAACTGTATGCTTAGTGGTTGGCTGGCGACGTGCAGGAATTACATTTATGACTAAGCCTTACCGAATATTCAGAGTAGCATTGTAAACAATACTGTATAGGGAGCGCATCACAGGTTGTCATTGTTCAAAAATTAACCAATGTGATGTGAATATGAAACCAACTTCCCCTCAGTAGGCTAGGTGTAATAGTGTTATTTACTGATGTTTTGTTGTTAAACTAAATAAAAATCGACATTATCGATGCTGTAAAAGGTCCCTTATAAAATTGAAAATAGTCACAACAATATTTTGCCAGAAGATTTCAGTGGTTGAACAACACTTCTGTGCTTATAACCCATTCATAAAACAACAAAATCTAAGCTTTGCGTAACTAAAATACTTTTAAAACATAACATTGTCTGTCTAAAAGAAATATTTCAGCCATGGTGTCATCAAAGAGCTTAGAATGACCAAGAGGCGACACTCAATAGAGCGTTCCATTGCAACAGCAGCGCCCAGTAATAGCCTCGCAATTCCGCCATTTTGGCGTGAAAGTCCATTGGATCTTATAGCTGTGCTTTGTTTTTTATTTATTTATTTATTTATTTAAAAAGCGCATTAAAGCTGACATACAACCTGAAAGGCGACAATACAACACTTACTATCACAATCATCAGCACTTTTAATAGTTTATTTTACAGACGTATCATATGCTGTTGTTCTATTGGAATTTTCATTCCAAAATGGCTGCCACATGACACTAGCGGCATCTAGCTGCTGTTTCCCAAATCGCACTAGAGTGTCGCCTCTTGGTAATTCTATGCTGTTTGGTGTCATCCTTCCTCCAGCATGCAAAAGTAACTCCAATATTGATTCAGAATTTTAAAAAGTTTTGATTCAGCATTTGTTTTTACCACTGTCTGAACATGGCGGAACTGCATAAACAGAGGTGTGCAGTTGTACAAATCTACACTTGTTGACAGACAGACAATCTACTTATCAGAATTATGGGAATTATCACCCTGACAATCTTTATTTTGGATAAACATTTTTTTAGTCTTATGCCTTACCCAGAATATAAAAACACCAATAAATACATTTAGATCATTTACTTTAATCAGCACTATTGGAATGTGAAGAGACTTTTAACCAGAACAACAAAATATGTTTCTGAAGACAATCACCTATTGCACCTTTAATTTAGCTACATTATAATTTCTTCAGAAGATATGCACATCTATCAATAACGTCATTTACGGAATTTTGTTTTATCTTAGCCCATGTTGAATAGCAATATATGACAAACTGTAAACCAATTCAGTCACCTACAGGAGCTCTTGTGCTCTTTTTTCCTCTGTCGTCTCTTTAGCATGGAGTTGCGCGGGCTCATTGGCGGAGCGGCCCGGGGCAGTGTGCTGGAACCCTGGCTAGTTATGCCCGATGTGGTGGTGGACCCAGGAGAGAAGTTAGTGCAGACTACCGCTGGGGAGGAAGAGAGAGAGAGAGAAAAATCAGGCATCGCAACCGCATTAAAAATGTAAAATCATGGCAGCAGTCCAAAAGACTGAGCGGCTCTCTGCAGGTTAATGATCCATATTCTACCGGTCCCTTGCTAGTCTTTGCAGATCCATCCGCTCCTCTAAGCATTGGTTATTTAAGGGGACGTTTTATTTAATTTGGAGGCTGCCGCTGGGAGGTGGACGTCTGGGTTAAGAACAATTTTCAGTATTAATGAAATGCCATTTTACATGTAAACGATGGATGACTGACTAAAGAAGGTTTCTGCAGAAAACTGTAGCATGGAAAGAGGTTTCAACAAATGAGACGTACTAATACCTCTTTTCATACTACTAGTGGTTATTTTTTAAAATATTAATATGCTTTTTATCAGTTATTACATCTTTAATGACTAAGGACAAGCATTTAATCACTAAGTACTGATGAAAAGTACTCATTCATTTGAATGCCTATTAAATAGACATTTAAATATATTACTAGATACTATAGTAGTCTTTATTAGAAACTACCATTTAAATATTTACTATGTCTTTATTCAATACTACAATACTAATTTAGTCGTTTAATTGTTAATTTTACTATTGCTAGCAGTATTAAAATAAATAAACAATTTTCATTGACTTTTTGGGGGATCCATCATGAAGAGATTTTTTCAGTTTTTACTAGCACACTACCTGACAAAAAAAAGTCTTGTCGCCTATCCAAATTTTAGGAACAATAAATAATAACTTGACTTCTAGTTGATCATTTGGTATCATAAGTGGCTTATATGAAAGGCAAAGGCCTCTAGATTATGCTTATTTTAACGAAATAAAATATGATCATGCCTTGATTTTGAATTATTTATTAAGGACAGTAAGGTCTGACTTAAGCTGGATTTATACTTTCGTCTGGTGCCGCATCGCACACCTCTGCTGACGGACGAGGCTTTTATACTTGCCGCATTCGCCGTTGTGATATTCTTTAAAGCGGCAGGGGGCGGTCAAAAGAAACTGACCGTAAAGTCAGACAGATAAACCGAGAAGTAGGAAGTTTTCGGAACTACGTCATATTATTAATATCATTCAATATTTTTAAACTAATTATTTTTATTGTTTTTATAAATTATTTGAATGATTATAAGGATTTTTATAACCATTCAAGATTTTTTTAATCAAACTTTGATGCATCACTTTTGATCATATCTCGGACAGTTTTACCTATTAAAGTTTATTAAAATATCAATGACAACAGAACGTGGGTTACACTACAAATATATTTTTTATCATGGCATAAATAAAAGCGAAATAAAAGCACACTTTAACATACAGATTTTTTATTTTATTTAGCCTGCTACACAATTCACACATTATTGTCTGGCTAGTTTCTGTCCTATACTCATGCTAAAAAGGCAATAATGGTCCAACAATCCTGACCATTATCACCAATAAAGCCAAGAAAAACAGGGCATCAGTTTATCGTAAACTGATAGGTTCAAATATTCCTTTCCAGTTATCAAATTTGTTTATTCATTTTAGTTTTGTAGCTATTAAAATGTTTTAAATTCTAATAAATACATCAGTGAAAAACTTATCAATGGTGGAAAAACATATTTCTTTAATTGTGTACCTGGGTCTCCATTTTTGCCATGGCCTCTTTTGGCTTTAACAAACTTATCCCTCAGGTTTTTCCAAACTTTTTACCAAAAACGTTCCTCCTTTCCCATGGCTGTTGGTATTTCTAGCCAAGAATTTTTGATCATCAGGTTATCTCTATGATCACGGATCATAAAGATGTCTGTACAGTCATTCTTTTTCAGACAAAATCTCTTCAAAGTGGTTCATATTCAACTTAAATCAAACGCGGCACCGCGCGAACTGTTCGCTCAAGTCTTAAAAAATGCTGTGCACATCGCCAGCCGAAATGAAGTCGCACACACCCAAAGCGAACTTCCGCTAACACCGTGATCACATTCGCCGCGCGCACTCAATCGAACTAGCGGGTGCGTCGAGTATAAACCAGGCTTTAGCATAGACAAAAGTCTTGTCACTTAACAGAAATAATGCACAGTATAGAATATAAAGTCATGGTGCAGTGGAAAAAGAATTAATATTGTTTTAACTCCTCCTTCATCTTACCCCAGACATGCTCAATAATGTTCATGTTTGGTGACTGGGCTGGCAAATCCTGGGAGGAATTAGCATTTTGCTAACACAAATTAGCATGTTTTAACAGTTCTAGGATTAGTTTCTTTAGGCAAGGCAAGGCAAGTTTATTTATATAGCACATTTCATACACAGTGGCAATTCAAAGTACTTTACATAAACAAGAATAAAAAGACAAGTATAAGAAAATAAAAAAAGCAAATAATAAGAATGTAAGAATAATAAAAATGTGTTAAAATGGGTTACAAAACAATAAAAAGAAAAGAACAATAGTTCGATCTGTCGGATGTAGCACAGTGCTCATTTAGTAAAGGCACAGCTAAACAGATGTGTTTTCAGTCTGGATTTGAATGTGCCTAATGTTGGAGCACATCTGATCATTTCTGGAAGCTGATTCCAGCAGCGAGTGGCGTAGTAGCTGAAGGCCGATTCACCCTGCTTTGACTGGACTCTTGGAATTTCTAGTTTATATGATCCTAAAGATCTGAGTGATCTGTTAGGTTTGTATTCAGTGAGCATATCTGTAATGTATTGAGGTCCTAGGCCATTTAGTGATTTATAGACAAGTAATAATACCTTAAAATCTATTCTGAATGTAACTGGGAGCCAGTGTAGAGACCTGAGGACAGGTGTGATGTGCTCTGATTTCCTACTTCTGGTCAGAATCCTGGCCACAGTTGTAACTGTCTGACAGTCTTTTTGGGAGGAAGCTGTTACAGTAATCCACCCTGCAGCTGATGAAGGCATGAACAAGTTTCTCTAAGTCTTCACTGGAAACAAAGCATCTGATTCTTGCAATGTTTTGGAGATGATAGTATGCTGATTTACTAACTGCTTTGACATGACTATTGAAACGCAGATCTGACTCCAGAGTCACACCAAGATTCTTGACCTTATATTTTGTTGCTTGACCCTTAGTGCCAAGGTATGCATTCACCTTGAGAACCTCATCTCTGTTCCCAAACACAATGAAGAGTTTTCTCTTTGTTTAACTGAAGAAAGTTTTAGCACATCCAATTGTTCATTTCATCAATGCATTGCCAGAGGGTGTCAATGGGGCTGTAGTCATTAGGCAGTAAGGCTAAGTAGATTTGAGTGTCATTAGCATAGCTGTGGTAGGAGATTTGGATCTTTCTCATTATTTGGCTCGGACGGAGCATACAGTATAAAGGTTGAACAGGAGAGGTGCCAGAATTGAGCCTTGTGGGACTCCATATGTCATAGGTGTCCACCTCGACCTATGGTCACCTATACTGACATAGTAACCTCTCCCTTCAAAATAGGATCTGAACCATTTGAGGACCGTCCCAGACAGCTCAACCCAGTTTTCCAGAAGTATGCTGTGATCGACAGTGTCAAATGCAGCACTAAGATCGAGCAATACCAGCACTGTTAGTTTGCCTGAATCTGTATTTAGGCGGATATCATTGATTATCTTTATAAGAGCGCTCTCTGTACTGTGACATGCTCTAAAACCAGATTGAAAATTGTCTAAACACCTCTTGGAGTTTAAGAACGTGTTAACCTGGTTGAAAACAACTTTTTCAATGATTTTGCCAATGAAAGGGAGATTTGAGATTGGTCTGTAATTGCTCAATAGTGTGTTATCCAGGTTGCTCTTTTTCAACAGGGGTTTAACAACTGCAGTTTCAAGTGAAAGAAGTGAAGCATTTACCACTTTTAGGAGATCCATTTCTAAACAGTTAAACACCGTTTTGAAGAATGATGTGGGGAGCATGTCAAGACTGCAGGTTGATGTTTTCATAATTTGCACAATCTCTTCTAAGATTTTACCATTAATTGCCATGAAATCAGACATAATGTCTGATTTCTTAAGTTGTGGTTGAGCTTGTCTGACGTCAACACAACTTGGCTGATTGGATGAGCTGATTGCCTTTCTGATATTATTGATCTTATCAGTAAAGAAATGAGCAAACTCATTGCATTTACGTTCCGAGAGTAGTTCACTGGGAATCCTACTGGGGGGGGTTTGTGAGTCTCTCTACCATTGCAAAAAGTGTACGAGCATTATTTAAGTTGCTGTTTATAAGGGTTGAAAAGTAAGTCTGCCTAGCAGTGTTTAGTTCGACACTAAAAGCATTAAGGCTGTCTTTATAGATATTATAATGGACTACTAGTTTCGTCTTTCTCCACATACGCTCAGCTTTTCTGCACTGTCTTTTCATCTACTTTACCAATGTTGACCTTGACCAAGGTCCTTTCTGTCTGCCAGTTCTCTTCCTGACTTTAACAGGAGCAATGTCATTATTGTGTTATATTTATGTATATACAATAATCTTTTGACAACACTGCTTATAATGTAAATAAAAACGGTGTAAATGGTGTACTATAGTTACATTTGCAGTAATCCTGAGAGCTGGAAGGGTTACTGGAAGCAGAGGTCCATGTCGATGTCTTACAGTGACCAGGATGTTGAGAATGGCAGTAGTTCACACAGGGGTCCCAGCAGTGAGGGTGGTCACTTTTCTGAACTTTCACTGAACACATAACAAAAATATATCAGAAAATTACAAAAATGATATTAAATAGCAACTTTATGCACTCTTAATATTGCTCCCACCACATGCTGCTAAAATGAATTAGCATGTTGATAACATTGATGTTTCTATCAGGTTTTAATGACAAAAAAATCATTAAAAAAGTATACGCTTTCAATATTGTTCTCATTAATTTGTATTTGGACATCATATGGAGTCTTGAAGGTCTGTTGAAGTTGCATTCGTGTCTCTAATACTGGTCTGCTGAAAATGAATGTGCATGCAAAAACAATGAAGAAGCTCATTAGCAAACAGGCTAATAAAGTCCTGCTGCTAGCGGCGGGCCGTGTAATTGAGTGCCTCTGTGAACGTGCATGTGCTTGTTCTCATTTGTTCTGCAGGACCGCCGCAGTATCTCAAAGCAATCATAATGCAGTACTGTAGGTCTGACAGTAGCAGAAGAATGACTATTAAAAAAACAGTGATTTTAATGTGATATATTAAACAAGCAAAGTAATTCAGTATAAGGAAATGATTCACAAAGGGTTTTGCCTCAGGACTGGATATCAAATGGCAATGATTTGCAGAGCAGCATCAAATATTGTTATTTAATTTCTAATTAAATAGCTTTTAACTGTGACGTTATTTTTTACATCTTATGTTGTGTAATTATGCTTCTCTAATGTATCTCACTACTGTGATATTATATCTTAAAATTGTCAACAGCACCTTCATTTCTCTGGAAATACATACAACACAATGTAATTTATATGAGGTGTAAACTAAAATGACTCTTTACTCTTATATACATTGCAATACATCTGTGTTTTTGGACATGCTAGCTAGATTTTAGCTACCCATAGTTGGTCATTAGCTTAGTTTATTGATTATCAAGATTTATCAAAATACAGTAGTAACTTAAGATGAATTTTCTAGAACAGAAGGAAATTAATGCGGAGAAGTTCCTGAGTAACACAACATTCAACAACTTATAGCTTTAACTTTAGCTTTTGAAAATAAACCATAAGAAGCTTTGTGTGTGACTACATATTAAGGTTTTAATAAAGTCTACAGACTCTTTTTTTTTGTACAGTAAATCTTTCTTAAGTTACTAAACAGACCTTTAAACTCCTACACATGCAACGTGATGCTACATATTAGCATTCTGTTAGCATCATGCTTGTGTTTTTGCCGCACATGATGTGACAAGGCCATGAGAAATGCCACTTTCTGACAGGATTCTCCCCAAGCCAGGTTAAATACTATATCTGAGCAGCAAAAAGGCATATTTCTTGCATTTGAGCGGTAAATCCCTCTTCCTTGTGGCTTATGCTAAGCTGGTCTGCTACGTCTCTTGATGCTGGAATTGAGAACACCAGGAATGATGGCGGTAAAGTCTGATGTGACGGGAGCTTAATTCGAGTAAGGAGATTACAATACTGCTTTTTTAAACCACGTTTTTTACGTAAAATATGATCTGAACAGGTGACTGGAGCTGTGTTTTTTTTAAATGGCTTGTGTAGTTTAATTCTGTAAACATAGTAAAATTTGGACATAGGCTACTGTACAAATAAAATAGTTTCAATCTGAACTTCTGCTGAAAGATTAATGTTTAATTTAGATAAACTAGGATGTGCAGTATGGGTAAATGGCATATTTTAAGAATCACAAATCAAATGCAATTAGTACAAATAATGATTTGATATTATAATTCATCTATTAGACATATAGTAAAATAGACATGGAAATTATATAATTATGTATATTATAAATATATTCATTCATTCATTTTCTTGTCGGCTTTGTCCCTTGCGGGGTCGCCACAGCGGAATGAACCGCCAACTTATCCAGCACGATTTTACGCAGCGGATGCCCTTCCAGCCGCAACCCATCTCTGGGAACTTCCACACACACATTCACACTCATACACTATGGACAATTTAGCTTACCCAATTCACCTGTACTGCATGTCTTTGGACTGTGGGGGAAACCGGAGCACCCGGAGGAAACCCACGCGAACCCAGGGAGAACATTATAAATATAAATATATAGTTTATTTTATTTTTATTCATTTAGTTTTAATTTGAATTGTTTTTGGTAAATAAATGGTTTTATTCACATACATATATATATATATATATATATATATATATATATATATATATATATATATATATATATATATATATATATATATATACATATATATATATATATATATATATATATATATATAGCCTGTGCAGATTGCTGGAGAACTACACATATGCCACTTTAATGAACTACAACTCCCGTCATGAACCTCACACACACCAGTTCCTGATTCTCCCTGATTACACATACACAAGCTCATGATGGACTGATTACTAGGACTATAAAAACACTTTATTCACACACTCTTTGCTGAGTCTTGTTGATTTGTATATTGATATATACCGTACATGTCATAGAGATGTCAATAAATGTAAAATTTGATCATTTATAAATTTCTAATTATTATTATTATTATTATTATTATTATTATTATTATTATTATTATTATTATTATCATCATCATCATCATCATCATCATTAATAATAATAATAATAATAATAATAATAATAATAATATTATTATTATTATAAAAACAGAAGCTTATTTTAATAATATAATATGTAAAATAGTTTATGTTTATATATTTTAAATTATATGGAAACACAATTCTTGAAAATTATTTTTTAATTTAAAAATGTAAATGTAAATCTATGCACACTTAACAGCTAAACAAAAAATCATTCTTAAAAATAAATAAATAAAATAAATAAGTACTTTAAAATACCATGTAATTGTAAAAAGTCGGTACAACGGAGATAAGCATCCACGTGCACCTTTATTAAACAGAATAATCAGGCAGGCATTGCTCAAAACAGGAGCAAACACCGTATGCAGGACAAGGAAACGATCTGAAATGCTCTCTTACAGATAAACAAGACAAGCAAAGAGTGTGTGTGAATGTGGTGTATTTATAGTCCTAGTAATCAATCCGTCATGTGCTTGTGTGTGTGTGTAATCAGGGGGAAACAGGAACTGGTGTGTGTGAGATGCATGATAGGAGTTGTAGTTCATTAAAGTGTCATAGGTGTAGTTCTCCAGCAATCTGCAACAGGCTAGAACGCTGGTGACTGTGACAGAAGTGTAGTAAAAATAAATAAAATATATAAATTTAATTTATTTTTTGCTACATTACATGGTATTTTACTTATTCAAATTTATTTATTTTTTCAACTATTTGATTATTAATTTATTCATTTTGTTCCTCCCTTTTTATATAGATTTTATTTTAATGCAAATAATAAATGGCAAGCATCAATCTGACTGCCTTCTACCTGAAATCATAGCTGTTTGAAAAAAAACAAACAAACAAAAAAAAAAACAACAGTGTCTACCAAATATGCAAATGCATCAAAATTAATTTTCTCTTCACCCTCAAATCAAATCCCAAGACTGAAATCTCAGAGGCCTCAAATGAACTGTTACCCATACACACTTTCGCATTTCCTCCCCAAACAAGGTCAGCTCCAACAGTAGCATTTATAAAATCTGAATCAGTAATGTAGGAGTAACACAGCGAAAACATCAAACTCCATTTATTTCCTGGGTCAGGTTTCTCTATATTATTGACACGGGCTCTGCAAGTGGGTGACAATTTATGATTGAAGTCCTGCTGGGTTTAATAGATCACACTCGCAAATATATTTTCCCATCATTACTGCCTTTCTCGGCATGGCAGGAATGACCTATATATCATATTTCAATATTTCAGCATGACAGATCAGATAGTGGAAACTAATTCATTTTACTTGTTTATATGCATTAGGGATGTTTGTTCCTGTGCACAAAAATATGGACTTGAGTGAATGATTTTATGATGTATTTATGCATGAAATTGAAGAGGTCAGTGTAATTTTAATAGAGAGCAACACATTGGAGATTGAAAACGATGGGTATCAAAGTTTTTTTTAGATGATTGAAGAGACAGAAATTGCAAGAACTTAAAAGTAAAAAAAAAGATGTAAATGTAAACATGCAAAAAATAAATTAATTCATTAAAAATATATATGTTAAAATAAGCATTTGAAGATTTATCATCAAGGTGTAAAAGTAATAAAAAAATATATATATATTTAAAACAAGGATTTGAAGTTTAGACAAAGGTTAAAAATAAAATAAAATAACAACAACAACAACAATAATAATAATAATATGACTGAAACAAGCATTTGAAGTTTAGACAGGTTTAAAAGGCAAAAAATATAAAAATAATAAATAACAACAATCATAATAATAATAATAATAATACATATACATTTACATATACATATAATAAAACATAATTATAATAAATTAAAAAATAAACAAAGGATTTGTATGTACAGATTTGCGAACCTTTTATGTAAACAAACATAAATATATTAATAATGACACAAGAGAAACAGTATACTTGAAATCACTTTCAGAACAATTTACAATGTTGTTTTTGCTAATACAATTATTATTATAATCATATTAATAGTTATTGTTCCTGTGGATGCTAATATTTTTAGCAAGTGTTGTGTGTATGCTAATATAGCTACAATTGGTCTGCTATTGCTACCATTACATACATACAGACAAGATGGTGGCGCGTACACATCGCGAGGCTCGGCGTCTCTCCAGTTTCTGCAATTTTGTAGCATTTTTCCTGCTCATTTCGGGTCTGTTCGTGCAGAACAGTAATGCCTTTACATCGTACACCCAACAGGAGATCTTGGATATTGGTTTGTGCAGTTTTCATCAGCAATCTTCGACTCATTCCTGAGATCGCCAAAACACCCGAGGCTGAGCGCTCTGCCCGGCCGGGTGGAAGTGCTCGAAGGTGGTGGCGCAATTGTAAACAAAGACGGGGGAAGCGCGGCGGGCTAAGAGCTAAGCTAAAGCTAACACCACACTGGCTCTCTTTACCCAGCATCTTCCTCGCCAATGTACGGTCACTGGTGAACAAAATGGATGAGATTCGACTGCGCATCAACCACAGCAAAAGATTAGGGAACTGTAATGTCATGATTTTCACAGAAACATGGCTAAACAGCGGGATACCAGACAACGCTGTATCTTTAACTGAGCATCACACTTTCCGAGCAGACAGAACGGCATGATGACTCCGGTAAGACCAGAGGCAGAGGATTATGCATCTATATTAACAAAGCTTGGTGCACACACTCTGTCATTGTTGGGAGACATTGCTCTGTTAATCTGGAATTTCTAATGGTTAAATGTAGATCCTTTTATCTGCCACGCAAGTTCACCTCCAATATTATAAATTCTGCTTATATTCCACCCGATGCTGATGCCAAGCTTGCTATGAATGAACTTCATGCGGCCATCAGCAAACAACAGACTGCTCACCCGGAGGCTGCTTTTATTGTTGCGGGGAATTTTAATCACTCAAACTTAAAGACAGTGCTCCCCAAATTCCATCAAAACATTTTCTGCCACACACGGGGAAACAAGACTTTGGAAACATGGCTGAAGCCTACGCTGTGACCCCCCTCCCCTACCTGGGTCAATCAGATCACCTTTCGTGGTTCCTCAATCCCAAATACTCACCCCTCATCAACCCTGTGAAGTTATCAGTGAGGACCATCAAAGTGTGGCCAGGGGGGTAGACTCCACACTCCAAGACAGGTTTCAACACACAGACTGGAGTATGTTTGCTTCCCAGGCCACCTGTGACTCTCACACAGACATTGACAGCTACACTTCCTCTGTTCTGGAATACATCAACACCATCATAGAAAGTGTTACAACTCAGAAACAGATTACCACAAACCCAAATAAAAAGCCACGGATGAACAAGGAGGTACGCCTCCCGCTGAAGGCACGCAACACTGCCTTCAGATCAGGGGATGCACAGGCCTACAGCACTTCCAGGGCTAATCTGAAGAGGGGCATCAAAAAGGCCAAGCTCTGTTACAAGCTAAAGCTAGAGGAGCACTTTTCCAACTCTGATCCTCTGCGCATGTGGCAGGGCATCCAGGCCATAAGCAACTACAAACCCAGCCAGACCACATCCACAGCCACAAATGTCTCCTTCCTGAACGAGCTAAATTACTTTTATGCCCGCTTTGAAAGAGACAATAAAGAACCCTACATCAGGATCACTTCCTCAACCGACCACTCACCTATAACACTCACCTCCTCAGAAGTCTACACCACACTGAGTCGGATCAATGTGCGCAAGGCTGCTGGACCAGACGGTATTCCTGGGCGCGTCCTCAAAGCATGTGCAGAACAGTTCGCTGGGGTATTCACAGACATTTTCAACCTGTCCCTTAACCTAGCAGCTGTGCCAACATGCTTTAAAACCACCTCTATTGTGCCAGTGCCGAAACACTCCAGCCCAACATGCCTGAATGACTACCGCCCTGTAGCACTCACACCCATCATTATGAAGTGCTTCGAGCGGTTGGTCCTGGCACATCTAAAAGACTCTCTGGCATCCACACTGGACTTACATCAGTTTGCTTACCGTGGCAACAGGAGCACAGAAGATGCAGTCTCCATAGCACTGCACTCTGTACTCACACACCTGGACAATAAAAACACTTATGCACGAATGCTGTTTGTTGACTTCAGCTCAGCATTCAACACTGTCATACCCTCTAAGTCAGGGGTGCTCAACCCTATTCCTGGCGATCGACCTTCCTGTAGTTTTCAGTTGCAGCCCTTATCAAACACACCTGCCTGTAATTATCAAGTGCTCCTCACGTTCTAAACAATTGGTTCAGGTGTGTTTGATCAGGGTTGGAGCTGAAATCAGCTGGAAGGTCAATCGCCAGGAACAGGGTTGAGCACCCCTGCTCTAAGTTAATGATCAAACTTAGAGACCTGGATATCGACACGTCTCTCTGCAACTGGGTTATGGACTTTCTGGCTAACAGACCTCAGAATGTTAGATCAGGCCACATCTGCTCCACCACCGTCACACTCAACACTGGTGTACCACAGGGCTGTGTGCTGAGCCCCTTCCTCTACTCCATTTTTACAATCGACTGTAGCCCTGTGAACAGATCCAACACCATCATCAAATTTGCAGATGACACCACAGTGATTGGTCTAATCAGCAACAAAGATGAGACTTCCTACAGGAAGGAGATACAGCATCTGGCCACTTGGTGCACAGACAATAACCTGCTCCCTAAAACCGACAAGACCAAGGAGCTCATTGTGGACTTCAGGTGGACTTTACCCACCTACACCCCCCACTCTCCTCATAACTTATACTCCTCATATTCATTGCACTATTTAACATTTGCACATTTAAAAATTGCACATATTCATTGCACTGATTCATTTATTTGAACTGTACATACCCACTGCACATTTGTAATTATGTACACACCCACTGTACATATACATTTGTAATTGTTTATCTATCTGCACACTTATGATTATTAATAGCAACCTGTACATATATCCATCTTTGGTAAATCTCTGTTCAAAGCTAATACAGACTGTATATAATGTTGATAGTACATCCATCTGTAAATATCCCCATAGTTTTTCACTTTATAACTTATAACTGTATCCTGCACTTGCTGCTATTGCACTCCTGGTTAGACCTAAACTGCATTTCGTTTCCTTGTACTTGTACATGTGCAATGACAATAAAGTTGAATCGAATCGAATCTAATCTAATCTAATCTAATCTAATCTAATCTAATCTAATCTAATCTATTATCGCTTTTTATGCTAATGTATTATTGTCTGTGTGCAAAGTCCAAAGCGCAGGGCGCAAAAGCATTAAGGGCCTGTCAGAATTCACTTTTGCTATTTTAAGGACGGGAAATTCCGCTTTGCGCCGCAGCGCATGGTCTAACAGGGTTGAGCTTATTCTCTTAATGAGTTTTAGGTGTGTTTGGAGAATAAACCAATCACAGTCTCATCTCCCATTCCCTTTAAGAGTCAGTTGCGTCGCTCCATAGTGCATTTGCTATTTGCATGGCAGACTTTGTAAGTGGAAAAACTTCACTTCACTTCACTAGTGAGAATAGAGCATCTACAGCACGAGAATGAGAGAATGAGCCTCATTCTTTACTTTCACTTTCGTGGATAGACATCCATTAGCTTACACATAATTAATTTTGTTTGTTAAGTGCAAAGATTAGTTTCAAAACTATTTCTAAATTCAGTTCTAATTTCCAGCAAACGAATTAATGAACAATAATAATGAAGTGTGGTCAAAAAACATTTTGAAAAAGTTATATCCAAATACACATGCTTGGCCCCATATGGTCCAAAACCTGACAAGTGGGCAAATCTAAGCTTGTTTTTTATTAAAACTAATATAAATATGCATATAATAAATAATACTGCTAATAATAATGACATTATACAAATGCAATTTGTCATGAATAAACTGAAAAAGAGATGAAGAAGACATGAAAGCAGTGGTTTTTATATTTATGTAAGTAATAATTAAGTAATAATTTTTGTAATATTTTAAACCTTTAATTCTTTTTCATTTGTAATGATATTTGCATATTGCTCTAGATCCTGTGTGTATTAAGCAATGTTTAAGCGAGGCGCACAACAAACGCGCTCTTCGCTGGACTTTAGACCTCCTCTTATCTAGTCTATTAAACAGTCTAGTCTAGTTTCTCAAAATAGCAACAGGCCAGCAATGCACCTCAACACACCTCCTTTTTTAGACCAGAATGCCTATGAGTGAACATATAAGCGCAAATGCATTTGCTATTTAAACAGCATGGTGCAAAATGTCAAAATGACTCTTGTGTCGAGCTGAAACTAGCAAACAACAATTGCGTCGCGCCTTGCGCCGCATTGCGCAGAGTGTATGATATGGCCCTTAATTTTTAGAGTAGATTGCTAATACTGTATTCTTCAGGTAGACGCTAATAATGTTGTTGTAGACAGTGTACGCTGATATAGTTGTTGTTATGCTAGTTATTTCAGCAGACATATCATTGTTTTTGACAGGCGTGTGTGCTAATATAGTTATTAGCCAATAAATGTACTACTTTAACGGCCATAGTCATCAATGGTGTCGACACTAATGTACCCATTGTTATAGTTAGCTTTATATTTATCATTTTTGGTGTGAACAAACTTGGTTTAAACTAGTTTTACAACCTTTCTTGTTTTTTTTTTTTTTGTTTGATTTTTTTGCATTTGTTGTCGTGCTAAACTGATTTCATGATTATTTAAATACAATAGTAAATAATTACAGGAATCACTCAAAAACTCCATAATAGACTTTTTACAAGGGATGCAGTGGCCAATTTCCTTGTTTATTCCAAAGAAGGTCATCCTAATCTTGCTAATTATAGCAATATATACTTCACATGTATCTTTGGATGCCAAAATTAGGACGAGACAACATGGATGCTGATGTTGCTCTGTCATCTCGTTTAATTAGATTCTTATTCTGCTTGATGTCGCCCCTTGAGCTTCCGAGCACAGGACAGATTTAATGATGAAGACCTGCTCACCCTATGAAGCCAGTGATCTATCACCCTTTGCATTAACTATATTAAATGATGTAGACATCCTAGAAACCACCCAGAACACCCTAAAGAAGTACCTATAAAACCTTAGCTAAAACTATGCAACCAGCCAAAATACCTGTTATAGCACCTTAGCAACCACCCATAACACACTAACAACCATGTATACAATTTATACCACATAGCAAGCACCCCCCACAAAAACTAGTGAACACCAAGTACATCCTAGTAGCCACACTGCAATCACCCAAATAACATAGTTGCATATTAATCACCCATTCAACGCCAGCTGCCCAACACTCACCAAAGTATTTTTAAATTGCCTTTAAACCACCTCGAAACCATCCTTAACACCCTAGCAACTAATTGACAACACCTTCACAAAAACCCAGAGCACCCTACAACTGCCTACCAACTAATTAGATCACCATAGCAGCCACCCAGAACTCCCAGAACCCTACAGGCAACAAAAAACATCCTGAACATCCCAGTCACTCTAATACACCCGTATAACAACCACTTAGAACCATCTAGCAACCAATCACAGTAATAGTAAATGTAAATAACTAACCACTAGTAAATACCTATTAACTATCTAGAACGGGTCTCAAACTCAATTTGGTGGGGGGCCATCCCTGCTGAAAAATCCAGCTCAAACCAACCTAAGCTGGTTGGCTGGTTTTAGCTGGTCGACCAGCCTGGTTTTAGAGGGGTTTTGGCCATTTTCAGGCTGGTCTTAGCTGGTCAGGCTGGGAGTTGACCAGCTAAAACCAGCTTGACCAGCCAAAACCAGCTATGTCCAGCTTAAACCAGGCTGGTCAAGCTGGTTTTAGCTGGTTTAAGCTGGTCATTTTCCAGCCTGACCAGCTAAGACCAACCAACCAACGTTCTCCAGGCACTCTAGAACACCCTGTACACTGTCAGAAAAAAGGGTACGGTTGGGGTCCATTTGTGAACACTTGGGGTACAAATGATGAAGTTGTACCCTCAATGGTTCAAAGTAGCACCTTAAGATACTTACATGTACCATTTAAGGGTAAAAAAGGTACAAATATGTTCCCAAATGTCAAAGGGTCCATGTTTGGGCCATTTAAGGACCAAACAAAGGTACAATCACTTGTGTGAAAAAAGGAGCAAGTCAACTTGTATGAAATGGTCATTCATTTATGTTATGAGTTGCTGGTTATTTGGAAAAAATGCACAAAAAAAACTGTACATTAACAATAAAATGATTTAATTATATAAAACATGGCCCTATAATTAATATTATAAATTAATATTTTTGATTTAAAAAAATGTTAGTCTTCGATTATCAGATTTAATAAACTACTACTATGGACAAACAAGTATAAAGTACAAAATGTATACAATAGAAAATAAAGATAACCAGATTGGTAAACAAAGACAGAGTACAACAGGGTAGCATAAATAATTAAATAAATTAATAAAACAATTATAAAACGTAACAAAATAATACTGCCAAAATAATACACCTGAGAACAAATAATAGAATTAAAAGACCAAAACTGGCCGTTAGATATACACAGGATGTATTAAATATCATGCTTTAACTAAAATGGAGAGATTGAATCCAGCGGCAGATACGAGATGGACTGGCCGAAATAAAGCTGCTGTCGGCGGGGAAATAAACAGGAAGCTCCCGCTGACAAAGTCCGCATTCACTAAAGCACATTGTCAAAGATGCGCTATCTTTGTAAATAAACTGCCGATTCGAGTTTAACACAACAACATTCTCGCCTGAAATACTCTTAAAACTACATTTTGTAACACATTAGATGAGATTTATTTTAAACCTGCGGATCTGCAGCGGGATATTATCCACTAACTTTCGCTTAGCACTAGCAGCCAGCAAATTTGAATTTGTGTTGTCCAATAGGATGTTTGCCCACACGGTGCATTCATAACGGCAGCAGATTACGTGCGACGGTTATTCTTCTTTAATTTAGCTGTTTCACTGCTGTACTGATGTTCTCGACGGTGGATCTTCTTGAAGGACTCAAAGAAGCTGGAATACGCTCGTGAAGACGAAGCACAGACATTTGCACGTATGTTTAATGTTGAATAACTTATTGTAAGTATCCGTTGGATCATATTCAATTCATGTTTAACGTTACTTTGCCTTGTGTATGTAGTTAACTATGCCTACCGTCGAGTTACTGGCCCGAGGGGACCATTTTGTAAGGTTAACCAGAAATGAAGATATGATTTTTCACATAACATGACCGTGAGACAGAGCTCGAGACGCTGACAAAACAGCGGTGAAACGTCCAGAAAAACAGTTCAAACACATTGCGTTTTGTTTAGATAATGTCGTTAAGCCTTTATTGCATATTTATAAACTCGGAATTTCCTTAAAGTGGATAAGCTAACGTTCATGCTAACGTCCATGTTCACTCCGGACAGGAGTGAACGCCTGTCCCCTTTATGTCTGAAACAATATTACGTTAGTTTCTGCGTATCACCTGACCAATGTTGATTTATACCAGTTTTATTTTGCAATGTTACATATTTGTATAACATTATAATCGCATGTCGCATGAGACGCAAGAGAGTCCTAATCATCTGTCGTGTCAGATCGAGGTGCAGGTCATTTATCAAACCTTTGAGTTGCTTATTTAAAAGTTGTTATTTTTTGATGTTAACCTCAAGCTTTCAGAAAATAAAGTGGACGAGGAAGCAATAGGGTGTATTAACGCAAGCACAATCATTCATTACATCCAGTGTTTTGGCTTTCATTGCTGTTTATGTTAATAATTAAATCAGTAATAATTATATAAACTTTTTTTCTTATGAATTCATTGTGTAGTCTAAAATTTAATCTTTCTCTTTTTCCATGAAACTGTAAGATAAAGTGTTTTGAACTTGAAGTTGAATTTTTATGATTGTCATTATTATGGACTTACATTTGATTCAATAGGTAATTGCTGCAATTGGTGAGGATGCATCATCTTTTGAGGGCAATGCGAATGTCCTGCATATCCAGTACAATAAGGTGTGTGACCCTTTATTAAAAACACCTTTTTCAGTGAGATGCCACATTTTAAATCAGTTCTCAGTTTAAATTAAAAGATTAATGTCAGTATAAGCCAAACTGTAGTATCAAATTATAATTTACAGTTATGACTATTGTAAAAACATTTACATTTTCAAAGCTTTGTGGTAAACACATATGTGCATTCAAGCTTACAACTATGTGTACAGTGATAACTAAAGGGAAATGGCAACAAAGAATATTGAATAATGTTTTTAGTTAAAGTGAATCACTAATTTCCTTTTTGTTTATTTTCAGTCGGGATGAACCTGACTGAATGCATTCATCAACCATCTCCAACCAAGTCAGAGCTTCAAGGACAGCTTTACCAGTATTGTGCTAAAGGCATCTCCATTGGCCAAAGTCTACAAAAAAGCAAGAGAAGAGAAGTTTGCAGATGATCTAACAGGTAAAAAATATATATAAATATACAAATATATTATTACATTAAATTTGCATAATAATAATTTTGCTAGATCAAACCCTTCTTTCTTGGATGGGGTCATTAAGTGCCTTTTCAAGCTGCATTTAGCAAGTTCAAACTCATGGGTCTTATATACAAACCCTTTATAGAGAACATTCCTCAATTCATAAAATTACATCAATATCTTTTATTCAGCATTTGCTTATAGTTCCAATAATTTATTTCTTTATTTTAAAAGCAGGTCCTTTATATTATTAAATTATTTAAGAGTACTTCATTATTTGTTTTTATTTGATTTTATTTTGCAATAGATTCTGATTTTCGTGCGGCTCTAATTCTGCTCCCCCTTATCTTTAAAGAGAAAGTTGATTGCTTACAGTAATTACACTGGGAGAGGTTTGTAAACTGTGGGTAAACACTTTGTAATTCTCGGATAGATGTTATGCAGTTCTGACAGATTTTACATTGTTTATTGATGTCCTTTTTTTCTTTTCACAGTGGGATGATGATGATACTGCCTACCCAACTCTACAGATGGTAGAAAGTACTCTGCAAAGTGTAGGAGAATAGGAGTTAAAAGGCATTATTGCATCCTTCGCTGTTTACTGTGTTTTCAACTTGGCTTATTCACGCTACATAAAGAATGCAAAGGATGAACATCGGCAACTCCCCAAGATGGAGCAACAATTTGAATTTGAAGATCAGCAACAATTTGAAGATGAAGATCCAAAATTCCAAGAAAAACAACTCATTGCAGCTGTCAGAGAGAACTGGTATTGCTGGGACTGCATCAAACAGCAATGCTTGGATCTTTGCATTTACTTTGGTGCATGCGTTTCGAGTCTGTGCATCAGTATTTTAAGACTGTTTTAAACTAGCAGCTATAGACATTTCATTAACATTGCTCACATCAACTGAGAAGCACAAGATGAAACAATGCTAAGAATTTTCTCTGCCCAACATCCTTGATGAGATTGACACATTCGGGGTTTCAAATTGGACTGTTGACGTGTGCATGTGTGACTGCTAATGGAGAAGAAATTACTCTTTCCTAATGAAATACATTTTAAATGTCAATACTGCACTGTTTACGGTGTGGCAAGTTTTTAATACGGGTGTTGTATGATTCATATTTCCATGCAAATACAGTAAGAGTTGACTTTTAATGGGGTGTTATAAACCAAGACAGACGGACTTTCAGGCCCTTGAAACATACTCTGTTGATAAACTGTTTCTTAAGAATATTTAGAAATTTTAAATCAAATGTTTAATACTGTTTGGTCAAATGTGTTTTTGAGATCTAAAGATATAAGGGTATAAATGACTCTTAATGAAATGTTTCAATTTACTGCTGGAAAGAGATTGCTTTGAGATTCTTGATGCTTTAAGAAAATGTAGAACGCAGTGCACTAGAAAAACTGTACTTCATGAGGTCTAGTGCTGTACAAAATACTGTTACATTGGTAAAAATGCTCAGTGAAATGGGATGTATGTACTGATGTTGAGAATATTTTTTAATATTAAGCTTTTTTGCTGTTTCATAAAATGTTTTAAAACTTTCAAGCAACTATTTTTTTAAGTTTATGCATCTGGTATGACATTGTGATAGCTTAAAACATTCATCCTCTGAAAAGGTGACAATGTGATTGTTTTGAATCTTTAAATGTGCGTTTGTGATAAAATGTTAAAGGTGTAAAGTTACAATTCTTGTGCAGTTTGTACTCATAGAAAAAGATTGCTTTGTATTCTTTAAAAAATTATGTAATGTTTAAACATTCATCCTGGGAAAAATGTTGATATTTAATATGTTTAATAAATGTGAGAAACTAATTCAGTGTGCTGTGTATAGAGTACAAATCTGAAATAAAAGGGTACAAAATTCATCCCTAAGGAAGAGAAATTGTACCTTTTTTAAAGGTACATTATTGTACCATAGCCCAAGTAAGGTACAAATTAGTCAGCAGGGGTACATATTTGACCCGTGAAGGTACATACTGCTAGGGTACAAATATGTACCCATGTGAAAGGGTACAACAGGTGTACCCTTGAGGGTACTGCCCTAGTGACAAGCCATTGTACCCCTTAAGGTACAAATTTTGCACATTTTTTCTGACAGTGTACTGCACTGTCCTGTAAAACATTCACCAAAAAACACTAGCCACCAACGCTCTGGTTACTAAAGTAACCCTCGTTCCCCGAGGGGGGGAACGGAAATGCTATGTGGAAAAACTTCCACTATGGGGATTTCGTCAGAATCCAATCATCTGAAAGAGTATAAAAACGGGCCAATGAAATGCCAATGAGTTGGCAGCGTCAGCGTGCACAGCTGTCTTGAATGACAATCAGCCTGGCATAAAAGGCTAGCATGTGCTCAGCAACGCCATCCTTTTCTAGCTGAAGAGGCTTTCACACTCAACAGCTAAGGGACAATCATTGTGGCGAAGGAACATAGCATTTCCGTTCCCCCCCTCGGGGAACGAGGGTTACTTTAGTAACCAGAGCGTTCCCCTTCGGGAGGGGAACTTCAATGCTATGTGGAAAAACTTCCACTATGGGGAAATTTATGGAAAGCGCCACAACGAAAGAACCTTACCATGTCTCCAGTGAGGGGCGCGCCACGCAGTAGTACGAGCGCACCTGCATCGCTGGAGACACAGTCCTCCAACGTGTCCCCTGGCCCTTACTTACCCTACTTACCTTTTCTGGTTTAGATATACTTTTCGGGGAGTCGTAAGATACACCTAGTTAGTTTCTAGGAATTTTAGATACGACAGTACGTTGGGAAAGCGTTCAGTCCCGATAGGGAGGACGCTGCGGAGGCCACCTGCTGCCCGGAGAGGGGAGACCTGGTGGCAAGTAGCATATGGACTAGCCCTGAGAAGGGGGAGTGCACATATATAAAGATGGTTAGCGGGGAGGGAAGACACGAGCCCGCCCCGGAGGGGGGGAACTACATCGTGGCTGAGTGAGCATATGGGATCGCCAGCGGGGATCACACATAGCAGGCACCTATACCCAGAACGCGGGATGACCAGCGGGCATACCTACAACGTAACGGGCCATCGCCTGACTCCTCCGCTGAGTCAGGTGGTGGGGGCCTCGGAGGAACTCTGCAGGGTTCGCCAAGCGGGGAACTCGACTGGCAAAGTAAAAAAGGCGCACGGATCTCTGTGTTAGAGAGAGAGGCGCAGCAAGCGTTTACAACACCTACCGATTTTCCTCATGACTCGGGGTTTCCCAACACCCTTGAGGAGACCGGCTCCACTCGAAGATTGTAAAATCTAGCAAATGTATTAGGTGTCGCCCAGCCCGCAGCTCTACAGATGTCTGTAAGAGAGGCGCCGCGTGCTAACGCCCAAGAGGAGGCAACGCTCCGAGTGGAGTGTGCTCTAACTCCTGGGGGACACGGCTCGCCCTGGCTCAGGTAAGCGAGGGAGATGGCATCCACTATCCAGTGGGCCAACCTCTGTTTAGATACGGCACTTCCCTTCTGCCGACCACCATAACAGACAAAGAGCTGTTCAGAGGATCTAAAGCTCTGAGTACGGTCCACATAAGTCCGCAAAGCGCGGACAGGACATAGCAATGAAAGGGCTGGGTCTGCCTCCTCCGGGGGCAGCGCTTGCAGGCTCACTACCTGGTCCTTAAACGGTGTGGTAGGAACCTTGGGCACATATCCAGGCCGGGGTCTCAGGACAACGTGAGAGTAGGCCGGCCCGAATTCCAGGCACGAGTCACTGACCGAAAATGCCTCCAGATCCCCTACCCTCTTAATCGAAGCCAACGCGACCAGCAGAGCTGTCTTCAGGGACAGAAATCTCAAGGATACTGAGTCGAGTGGTTCGAAGGGATCTCCCCGTAGGCTCGTGAGCACTACAGTGAGATCCCAAGAGGGCATAAGAGGGGGGCGGGGGGGGAATATTCGCCTCGCACCTCTGAGGAACCGGATGACGAGGTTATGCTTACCCACGGTGCCGCCGTCCACCGCGTCATGATGAGCGGAGATAGCGGCCACGTAAACCTTCAGTGTGGAGGGCGACAGCCTCCGCTCCAACCTATCCTGAAGGAAAGAAAGCACAACACTGATCTGGCAAGATCGGGGGTCTTCTCGGCGAGAAGAACACCATTCAGTGAATAGACTCCACTTCAGGGCGTAGGCATGCCTCGTAGAGGGTGCTCTAGCCTGAGTGATGGTATTAACCACCGCCACCGGTAGGTTACCTAAGTCTTCCTCGCGTCTATGGACCACACGTGGAGGTTCCACAGATCTGGACGAGGGTGCCAGATGGTGCCCTGTCCCTGAGAGAGGAGGTCCTCTCTCAACGGGATCTGCCAGGGGGGGGCTATCGCGAGGAGGGAGAGTTCTGAAATCCAGGTCCGGTTGGGCCAGAGAGGCGCAACTAGCAAGACCTGCTCCTCGTCCTCCCTGACCTTGCACAGTAACTGCGCGAGTAGGCTCACTGGGGGGAACGCATATTTGCGCATGCCCCGAGGCCAGCTGTGGGCCAGTGCATCCGTGCCGAGGGAACCCTCGGTCAGGGAAAAAAACCACTGGCAATGAGCGTTCTCGGGGGAAGCAAACAGGTCGACCTGGGCTTCCCCGAAGTGCGCCCATATCAGCTGGACAGACTCGGGGTGGAGTCTCCATTCTCCCGAGACTAGAAGCTGCCGTGAGAGCCCGTCGGCTGCACGGTTGAGCTCGCCTGGGATGTGAATGGCACGCAGCGATTTGAGCCGCGTGTGACTCCAGAGGAGCAGACGGCGAGCGAGCTGAGACATGCGGCGGGAGCGTATACCCCCCATGCGGTTGATATACGCCACCGTCGCCGTACTGTCCGTCCTGACCAGTACGTGTTGCCCTCTGAGCACCGGTAAAAAACGGCGCAGGGCGAGCAACACTGCCAACAGCTCTAGGCAATTGATATGCCAATGCAGCTGGGTTCCCTTCCATAGGTCCGCAGCCACATGCCCGCAACACACGGCCCCCCAACCCGTACTGGAAGCATCCGTCGAGACGACGACATGCCTGGACGCCTGTCCCAGGGTCACTCCGGCCCGTAGGAAGGAGGGGTCCCTCCAGCGGTTGAGGGTGCGGCGACACAGCGCAGTGACAGTCACTCGGTGTGTGCCCGCGTGCCATGCGCGTCTGGGGACTCGATCGTGAAGCCAATGCTGCAGTGGTCTCATATGGAGCAATCCGAGCGGCGTGGCCGCAGCCGCGGATGCCATATGCCCCAGGAGCCTCTGAAACAATTTCAGGGGGACCACCTTTTTTCTGTCAAACTCCCTCAGACAGTTCAGCATCAGCCCGGCGCGCTCTCGTGAGAGGCGCGCCGTCATGGTGACCGAGTCCAGCTCCAACCCGAGAAAAGAGATCCTCTGCACGGGTGCGAGTTTGCTCTTTTCTCGGTTGACCTGAAACCCCAACAGGTCGAGGTGCCGGAGCACCTTGTCTCTGTGCGTAATCAATTGATCCCGCGAGCTGGCTAAAATCAGCCAGTCGTCGAGATAATTGAGTATGCGTATGCCTGCGAGTCGAAGGGGCGCTAAGGCACCCTCCGCGAGCTTGGTGAAAACTCGCGGAGACAGAGAGAGCCCGAAGGGGAGGACTTTGTACTGCCATGCTCGACCTTCGAACGCAAACCGCAGAAACTGCCGGTGGCGTGGAAGTATGGAAACATGGAAATACGCGTCCTTCAGGTCTATTGCTGCAAACCAATCCTGAGGACGAACACATCGGATGATGCGTTTCTGCGTGAGCATTCTGAACCGCAGCTTGTGAAGACAACGGTTCAAAACGCGCAGGTCTAGGATTGGTCGTTGCCCACCGCTCTTTTTGGGTACGATGAAGTACGGGCTGTAGAACCCGCGCTCCATCTCGGCTGGAGGGACCGGCTCGATTGCATCCTTCGCCAGGAGGACAGCAATCTCCTCTCGCAAGACAGGGGCGGACACAGGGCTGACCCTGGTGAAATACACACCCGTGTACCTGGGAGGCCGTTTCGCGAACTGAATCGCGTAGCCGAGTCTGATCGTGCGGATGAGCCACCGCGATGGGCTGGCCCGCGCTAACCAGGCAGGCAGAGCCATCGCTAGCGGCTTCATTCGCACGATCGCTGACGTACCAACGGTGGGGCAGCACGGAGTGGGTGGGCTCAACCGGGAAGCACTGGGGTCCCGCGGGAGAGCAGGAGGCGAGAGATTCACTCTCGTCTCGCACCCATACTCCGGAGGGGTGGTCAGGAGGGGAAGAGAAAGGAGACCGTTCTCTTGCGCTCCGTGAGCCACTGGCGAAACGCACCGATCCTGCGAGCTGGAAGGCATAGCGTCCCAAGCTGGCAGTGTTCGGGCAGTCACATCCGGGGAGGTGGAAAAATGCTCTTTCTTTGGAATTTGCGTGGCGTTGAAAAACGCCGTTGGTGTTATTTGTGGGGCCCGGCCCTCCGCCGGGGGAAGAGCAAGTTCCCTCCTCTCCGGATGGCCCGTCTCAGGGACGCTTCGCGGTCCGTTTACCGGACTTAGCGGCGCCCTGGGGTAGGGGCGCTGGCTGCCTGCGGGATGCTCGGCGCTGCCGCTTGGCCGGAGGCGCAGGCGGGGGCGCGAGAGCAGGTCTTGTGGCCGCAGGCGGGCGCCCTCGGCGAGGAGCAGCGGAGGTGGATGGTACGGCGGGGGGAGCGGTCTTACGGTCCCGCCGATAGATGACTTTGCCAATCGCATCCGACTGCTCCTTCACCGCCGTGAACTCCTGGGTGAATTCACCGACGGTGTCGCCGAACAGGCGAGCCTGGGATATGGGCGAGTCAAGAAAGCGGACTTTGTCAACATCGCGCATATCTGCCAGGTTTAGCCAGAGGTGGCGTTCCTGGACCACTAATGTGGCCATCGACCTTCCCAGGGCACACGCAGCCGACTTGGTGGTACGCAGAGCATAGTCGGTTGCGGTGCGGAGCTCATGGAGCAGGCCTGGGTCGGAACCACCCTCGTGCAGCTGGGCCAGCGCCTGCGCTTGGTAGCGCTGGTAGGTGGCCATAGCATGCAAGGCGGAAGCAGCCTGGCCCGCGGCTTTGTAGGCTCTGGCTCCGAGGGAGGCAGATAACCTACAAGCCTTGGACGGGAGACGGGGCTGACCCCTCCAGGAAGAGGCGCCACGCGGACATAGGTTGACCGCAATGGCGCGCTCAATCTGGGGAATCGCCTCGTACCCCCTGGCTGCTCCACCATCCAGGGTGGTGAGGGCGGAGGCGCACGCAGATCGGGCAGAGAAAGGTGCCCTCCAAGACTGCGTGAGCCTACTGTGCACTTCCGGGAAGAAGGGGACGGGAGGCTTAGAAGGCTTCGCCTTTTTGTCCTCCACGTAGCACCCATCTAGTCGGTCCGGCCGCGGGGCTGGGGGATAAACCATCTCCAAACCCACGGCCGAAGCAGCCCGGGAAAGCACGGCCAGCATATCCGCTTTTGGATCCGAAGCCACGCTTACAACCCCGGAGGGAGGGAGCGGGTTCGGATCCTCATCGGATAATGATAGCCCACCCTCCGATGCATTGATGGACATCTGGTCCTCGGTGTCATCGAGTGAAAGGGCGACCATCCGTGAAGATGGACCGCTTCCTTCACTCGAAGCTTGGATGGAGCGCGCTGAGGAATGAGAGGTCCGCGAGCCCGAAGGCGGCGGATTAGCTCCCACCGTAACCCTCAGATCTGCCCGAGTGCCAACCGCAGAGCGGGGGACAACTGGGGTGGGTCGCCCTTTTACAAGAGCGAGCCGCGATCTTAGCTGCGCAACAGACATGACGTCGCAATGACGGCATGCACTGCCCGCGAGCACCGCATTGACATGCTGGACCCCCAGACATGCCACGCAGTGCTCGTGCCCATCATCCGAGGACAGGGAACCACCACATCCAGAAACGCACGGTCGGAGCGACATCTTTAAAAAGACGCACTGCACGACCGTGTTGCTCCTTTAGGGAAGCTTGCTTCCTATACAAACCGCTCAGTTTGAGGACCGGACCCAAAGGACGCCAGGCAAGGGAGAGAAGACCCAGCTCGACCGTCTGCCGCAGCGTAAACGCACTCTGGACCGGGAGAACAGCTCTCAATCTCTCTCTCTGTACAGACAGGTTGGAGAACCCTCAGCAACTCTCTCAGAAGCTTGTGAAAGGCTCTGAAAGCGAAAAGGATGGCGTTGCTGAGCACATGCTAGCCTTTTATGCCAGGCTGATTGTCATTCAAGACAGCTGTGCACGCTGACGCTGCCAATTCATTGGCATTTCATTGGCCCGTTTTTATACTCTTTCAGATGATTGGATTCTGACGAAATCCCCATAGTAGAAGTTTTTCCACATAGCATTGAAGTTCCCCTCCCGAAGGGGAACCACAGTGCTAGTAAATGTAAACAACCAAACACCAACAAATGCCTAGCAACTATCTAGAACATCCTATCAACTACCTAGCAATCACCCTGAAACCCTAGCAACTGCTCCTAGAAACCAGCATGCAACACCAAACAACAATCCAAAATTCACTAGCTTTTTAATGACAAATAACCATAACAACACGGAAACCACCCATAAAACCCTAGCAACCACCCATAGCAACTACTGTACCTAGAGCACTCTAGCAATTATATAACTACCACCCATACCACCCTTAATACGAACTAACAACACCCTAGCAACCACCCAGAACACTAGTAACTGCCTAGCAACTATCTTGAGCATCCTAGCAACTACCCAGAACATCCTACAGTCACCAACCAACCAAGCAAAGTAATCCATGCACTCTAGAACACCCTGTACTGCACTGCACTGTAAAACATCCACCCAAAAAATGCTATCCACCAACCACAGTGCTAGTAGATGTAAACAACCAAACACTATTTATGTATGCCTAGCAACTATTTAGAACATCCTAGCAACTACTGTAGCTAGCATCCGCCCAAAAACCCTAGCAACTGCTCTTAGAAACCATCTAGCAACACCCGAGCAACCACCAGACAACTATCCAAAATACACTAGATCAGCCTTTTAAGGACAAATACCCATAACAACACAGCAACCACCCATAAACCACTAACAACCACCCTGAGTATGATAGCAACTACTGTACCTAGAACACTCTAGCAATTAGATAACTACTACCCATACAACACTTAACAACTAACACCCCTGCAAATACCTAGAACACTAGCAACTGCCTTTCAACTATCTTGAACATCATAGCAACCACCCAGAACACCCCACAGTCACCAACAAACCAACCAAAGTACTCCAGGCACTCTAGAACACCCTAGTGCTGTAAAACAACCACCCAGAAAACACTAGCCACCAACCACAGTACTAGTAAATGTAAATAACCAAAAACTAGTAAATGCCTAACAACTATCTAAAACATCCTAGCAACTACTGTACCTAGCAACCACCCAGAAAACCCTATGAACTGCTCCTAGAAACCACCTAGCAACACCCGAGTAACCACCAGACAACAATCTAAAATACACTAGAACAGCCTTTTAATGACAAATACCCAAAACAGCACAGCAACCACCCATAAAACCCTAGCAACCACCCGAGTACCAAAGCAACAACATAGCAACTACTGTACCTAGAACACTCAAGCTATTTCATAACTACTACCCATACAACCCTTAGTAAAAACCAACAACACCCTAGCAACCACCCAGAACACTATACCAACTAGTAAATGTAAATAACCAAACAGTAGTAAATGCCTAGCAACTATCTAGAACATCGTAGCAACTACTGGAGCTAGCATTCACCGAGAAAACCCTAGCAACGGATCCTAGAAACCATCTAGCAACACTCGAGCAACCACCAGACAACAATCCAAAATACACTAGAACAGCCTTTTAATGACAAATACCCATAACAACACATCAACCACCCATAAAACCCTAGCAACCACCCGAGTACCATAGCAACAACATAGCAACTACTGTACCTAGAACACTCAAGCTATTTCATAACTACTACCCATACAACCCTTAGTAACAACCAACAACACCCTAGCAACCACCCAGAACACTATACCAACTAGTAAATGTAAACAACCAAACACTAGTAAATGCCTAGCAACTATCTAGAACATCCTAGCAACTACTGTAGCTAGCATTCACAGAGAAAACCCTAGCAACAGATCCTAGAAACCATCTAGCAACACCCGAGCAACCACCAGACAACAATCCAAAATACACTAGAACAGCCTTTTAATGACAAATACCCATAACAACACAGCAACCACCCATAAAACCCTAGCAACCACCCGAGTACCATAGCAACAACATAGCAACTACTGTACCTAGAACACTCAAGCTATTTCATAACTACTACCCATACAACCCTTAGTAACAACCAACAACACCCTAGCAACCACCCAGAACACTATACCAACTAGTAAATGTAAACAGCCAAACACCAGTAAATGCCTAGCAACTGCACTGTACACCCTGTACTGCACTGCACTGTAAAACATCCACCCACCAACCACAGTGCTAGGAGATGTAAACAACCAAACACTATTTATTTGCATTAATTTTTGCCGTGTGACCTCTTTTTACTGCAAAATCCTCACCGCTTGCGCAGATTTAGGAGACATTTATGCAGAATGCATCTTTGCACCTAAAGACACCAAACGCAGTGCTCAGGAACAGACATAGATATCTATGAGGAACAGATTAAAACAGTTGTTATGTGAACTTGCTAAAGTAAAAAAGCCCGCAATGCTTGCCCCGCCTTTGTGCTCTTCTTATTGGCCCACTGCTCTAGAACTGAACGTGAATGGATTGGTTAATATCAGCTGTCAATCACTCAGTCAATGCCTTCTGCCTTCAGATGACAGGAGCTACAACCGCGAAAATGTGAAGCGCTGAAGATGAGAGAATGAAAATAACACTGACAGATTTAGTTTTAGAAACCACTAAAGTTACTAATAATGGCACATTTTATTAGTGATCATGTGCTGAATGTTAATCCACCATTTACACTTTTCCAAGAGTGGATGAAAGGATTCCAGTGGCTTCAAGTCCGTTATGAAAATAACTAAAGCCATTTACTGTAAAGTCTGTGGGACGGGGTTTGCAGGTAACAGCGTTTGCCACTGAAGCTACACATTTTAAGCCCGAGAGCTACTGTATAATCCTTCATTTAATCCTCACGATGCTGTCAGCCATGCAAGCGGCAGCTATATGTAAAATATAACATAGCTCATGAAAAGACCGTTATTGTTATTAAGATGACATGCAAATATTAAGTTATATATCAATATAAATGTGGGGCGGGGTGATGGATCGCAATGCTGGCTCAGCATCGTGAAGTTTATCAGCCATCGGCGATGGACGATGGCATCGTCTATCAGCCCAACCCTAGCAACCACCCGAGTACCATAGCAACTACTGTACCTAGAACACTCTAGATAACTAAGACCCATACAACCCTTAGAAACAACTAACAACACCCTAGTATGACTACAGCAACTGCCTTGCCATCACTCATAATGGCATAGAAACAGTGAAGTACAAACAGAACACCCTAGCAACCACATAGTACACCATATCAACAACTTATAACCACAAAAGGTTATAGATATATAACAGCAATAATAATATAATGCATTTCATCACCCTATTCCCAGATCTGATTCAGTCATTTGTTGAAGAGGTCTCAGATAAGACCTAATCCGTGTCTGGAAATCTACACTTATCTACAGACTGTGCCATGTCTCACCAGTGTCCTGGGGTTTTCCGGGCAGGCGTGTTTGATGTGCAGGCAGGATCTCCAGTTTGGTCTGATCAGAAGTGCTGGCCAGCAGCTGCGTTGCCTCCAGAAGCGAGCAGTGCTCAGTGCTGGTGCCGTCTATAGACAGGATATGATCACCAACATGTAACGCTCCTGACCTGAGACGCAAACAGACAACTGCTAGAACTGTCATAAAAGTCCAAAACCACCTCAAGCGTAAAATAGTTTTGCGAATTAAGGGATTTTTATTTTTTAAATGTGAAAATTCTATCACTTGTTTCTCATGTAATACTTCTGCAAAAAAATATAAGAAATAATTGATGTTATAGAAGAATGATACAAGAATAATATAAGAATGTTTTAAGTTGTGACAGAATAAATTATGCATTTATACAAATCAGTTTACATAAACATAAAAAGCTGAGCAAAAACAGTTATACAAACTATAGGAATAACTTATGATTCATACGTTATATTTAAAAATGTACAATTCTTTAGTTTGAATGGCTCTACAAAAAAAGTTCTAAAATCTTAAACCCAGGCTCATTCTGAAAATGTACCGCTATATACATTTCTGGAGAATGCCATATATGTCCCAGGAGCTATGTTTTTTTTTTTTGCAGTTTTTGTTTTCGGGAATGCAATTTATATTGTCAGTGCCATTTGTGCCTGCTGTTCTCGCATAAATCCACCAGAGGTCGCTGTCGACTGACTGACAGACTGACTGACTGATCGACTGACACACACTCCTCTTTCCCCATACCCAACCAATAGTGTTCTCAAAAGCACCGATTGACGAGCGCCCACCCACTTACCTAAACCCAACCGGCAATTTTAAAAAGCAATCCAGGATTTTTTTTACCACGTTTTCAGATTTTACGATTTTACTTCTTTTATAGCTTCTGTTGTTCTCTTACCTGCTTCCTGGAACCGTTCTTCACCGGACTCAAAACCCATATTTGTGGTCAACTCCTCTCTGTGTCTCAAGTCCGCCAACATACATGGCGAGCTACTGGACAAACTGGTAATAGAGGGAAAGTCGTCCATAAGGAGGTAAGTGGTCAACTGGTAAGCACGAAAAGGATCTGCGTAATACGTAGCATTCATTTTAAAGACAAAATGCAGTCATTCATACTTCTGGCTACATAATTTGCAATCTCCAGAAATGCATGTAGGACAACGTTTTCAGAGCGTCGAACATGTTATGTGCTGCCAAGAAAACTATTTGTTTAAGCTCCATTTTCAAGCATTAAAACAAAATCTAAATGCCTGTTTTTCTATGACTATAAGAATTGCTACACAAAGAGACCCACAAAAGTTTCCAGCCATTTGTACTGTTTGTGTTTGTTTAATGAGGCCTATTGAGTATGTACCTGTCCACAACGCTGCCGGGCTTGATCTTATCAATGACGATGGCCTGTTTGTTTCTGTGCAGGGCAGTGGTCAGAGTGATTCCCAGACTCGCTCCAGGCGCTTTGGCAATCTCCACCAGCAGAGGACCTGAAGCGTTCGTCACAGAGTCTGGAGGCCAGGCGATAAGAACAGACAAGAATAGCACTGTTACGCTGTGGTTTAACTGTGATTTCTGAACAGATAAATTTTGCAGATTAAGGGTCAGAAACACACACAACACAGTTATTTTTATCCATTTAGGAATACATAGAAGTTTAAGATACTTTTAAAGCTCTCCAGTGTGTTTGTGTTTTACTTGTGTTTAAAGTCATTTAAATGGACTAATATATTACTAGTGAACATCTCAAGACAAAACAGTCCCAATACTTTTCAAAAATAGTGACAGTAGCAATATTTCCATTCAAAGATGCTAATTAAATTTATGTGCAAAACCGCAGAGAAAAATCGATGGCGATTCTGGACACTGTCAACATAGGGCCTCCTTTTGGCATAGTACAGTTTTCACTGGCATTTGTGGATGTAACTACATATTGTGGTACTTGACAAAGGTTTTTCAAAGTAGTCCTGAGTAGTCCTGGTTGTACATGAATGACGATTCTTGATGCAGGTTTAGAGTTCATGGTCGTTCAGCTTAGGCTTGCACCCTTGTCCTTTACAGATTAAAATTCCTCCAGATTCCTTGAATCGTTTAATGATGTTATGCACTGTTAAAGGTGAAATATCCAAATGTCTTGCCATCTTTCATTGAGGAATGTTGTTCCTAAAGAATTTTCTGAAATGATGGCAGAGGGGTCTCGCGGACGCAAGATGAGGACGAAGGTGAAGAAGGGGGGTGGGGGGTGGGGCGGGGTTGGGGGGGTGTTGGGGGGGCAGTGTTGCGGACGAAAGTGAAGATGGTTGAGGAGTCGTGGAAGAAAGTGAACAGCGGAAGGGGGAGGAGGGCGGTTGAGGAGGGGGATCGATAAAATGAGGTGCCGGATCAGATTTTAGAGGTGCCGGATCCGGATCAAATTAAGCCCTGCCTCTGCCTATCTTTGCTCAAAGAACTAGGACCTTTCTTGGATGCTACTTTTGTACCAAATCATAATTACAATCACCTGTTGACATCACCTGTTTCAAATCACATCATTATTTAACCAATTTACCTGATTACTAGCCCTGTCCCAACTTTTAATGTGTTGCAGGTCTGAATGACAGGAAATGATGTATATTTACAAACAAAATGAAGTTGATTAGACAAAACAAGAAATATTTTGTGTTTATATTGTCGAAAATGAAATACAAGTGGAAGTAAATTTGGAAATCACTACTTTCTTTTTTTTATTAGTGTTTCCAATACTCCCCACCTTTTTCTGATTTGGGGTTGTAATTGTCTGGACAGTTCGTTTTGTCATGCTGTTTAGACTCCTACAACAAACTTAAAGGTTGTTTGACCAGATATTGATCAAATTTATCAGCATTTACTCATCCTCCATTTGCTCCCAAATCTGTTTGAGTTTATTTCTTCTGTTGAACACAAAGGAAGATATGCTAAAGAATACAGAAGCTACAAATGAATAAAAGTTTAGAACCACTTAAGTAAATGATGAGAATTTCTTCATGTTTGGTTGAACTATCCCTTTAAGTACAGATATACTGCAGCCTTTGGATAGTCATTTTAGATAGTTAAGGATGTTCTGAACCCTGAAAATTAATTTCAGACCTCCTCTTTTTGGAACAAGACCCCTTTAACTCTACAAGAAGAATAACTTTGAGCATTATGCTAATTGTGGCTAAATTGTTCATATTTTTTATTGACAAATTAACTAGTTTTAAAGAGAAAGGAGCATCAGAAGCACACCTGCATATTACATCACTACAGACCATTGAGGATTTACTATTGGGAGAATACTTTTCCAGAAAGTTTGCTTGAGCAAGCTGTTTTGAACTCCTGAGATGAACTTCGTTTTGGCCTGATTTTGTTTGTAATGATGTCACAACAGTTCATTTTCAGATCCCACTTGAAGTACATTGAGGTCTATACTGTAGTTTCAATAAAGAGTATTTTTGGACTTGAGCTGTGAAAGTGTTAGACTTCCATTATCTAGGATGCGACCCTTCGACTCTACAAGGAGAACAACAGTGGGCGTTATGCTAATTGTGTCTACTTTAAATTAGCCTTCGCAGCATTGGTAAATGCACAAGGGCTTTTCTTCACTCTTGCAGGTCAACAACCTGCTGTTCATCATTATGAAATTGTGGAGATGTATAAATGGATCACTGTGCTTCTGGGAAACGTCTGCAAAAAGGACAAGATCTACAGTATCTCGATGCATTATTTCCCTCCAAAAAGTTGGGGAAAGAGCAGATCATATGGGTTTTCAAAAAGATATCTAATTTGTAGTTTGTAATGTAGCTGTTCAAATGTTCAAACAGTCTGCAAAGTTGTTAATCAAAAAAGTGTATAAGAAATAAGGATATTGTCTCTAAAAAGAAACAGTCTAATTGTTTTTGAGTTGTTACGTTTTGAGTCGTGATGTTTTCGAGTCATTATATTTGAGTCATTATATTTTCGAGTCGTTATATTTAAGGTTAATTTATGATCAAAGGTAATATATTTGCATAATTCCTGTCTTCCCCATGCAAAATGGGTATTTTGTTTTAAATACAATCAAAACCGAGTTGGCAACCTGACCAATCAGAGCAAAGTTGAGTTATGGAAGGTAGGAATTTTATAGACCTCAATTGATTCAAACAAATCATATCAAAACATCCCAAATTTATTATAATATTAAATGCATATTATATACAAATTGCAATGTTTTATGATCTTAGATGCATTTAAACCTGTTTTAAGGGACTCCAACACATTATTAGAAGACTTTAAAATACCATGTGACCTTATCTTTAATCGATGCCATTGAAGAACCATATTTTTTGGTAATAAGTTCTTAAAAGAAGAACATATTAATCACCAAAAACAACTTTTTAAGGAATGCTTTGTGAAACCTTATTTGCCAATTAGCAATGCACAACAAACACTGAGCTGTTGTAACCAAACGTTTGGTCAAATATGGACAAATCCAACAGTTAGGTTAAAAATGTAATTTAAACTTTATTGAAAAAATTAACCCAGCTTTGGGTTTGTCAATCTTTGACCCAACATTTGGTTATTATGATAACCCAGCATTTTTGTTTTCTTTTTGTACACAAAACTAATGTTAGTTCACTAAAACATGTGAAATCTTATACTGTCAGCATATATAACAAGCACAACTGAAGTAACTCACCCATGATGGAGACATCATACTCGATCTGGAAAAGGGCTTCTTGTCCACACTGGGTCAGTACAACAAGGGCATCGTTGTGAGTAGCGCTGTGTAAAACCACACCATCCACGCTTAAGATCCGGTCACCTGACTTTAGAGTCCCTTCTCTGCACAATAACACATAAGGATAATTCACATCACATTAGAATGATTTCTGAAAAATCATGTGCCACTGAACACTAAGATAGTTATTTTAAGTAAAGTCAATTAATCACTTTACAAGCAACACATTCAACACTTTTTTCAAGTACAGTTAACTAATAACTCTTTTAGTGTACAGTATTTAAAAATATATGTAAAAAATCCTGGGTTCCACACAAAGCCTTTATGTCATCCCAACACAAATCGATTAAGTTAACTTAATGGTTTTTACAATTTTAAGTTGATTGAGCAAAAAATATTAAGCTGTTGATTGAGCTCATTTTAAATAGGTAGTTAGAACAAACAGCAAATATACAGCCACTTTATTAGATACATCTTACTAGTACTGGGTTGGACCCCCTTTTGCCTTCAGAACTGCCTTAATCCTTTGTAGCATAGATTCAACAAAGTACTGGAAATATTCCTCACAGATTTTGGTCCATATTGACATGATAGCATCATGTAGTTGCTGCAGATTTGTTGGCTCCACATCCATGATGCGAATCTCCTGTTCCACCACATCCCAAAGGTGCTCTATTGGATTGAGATGAGTTGACTGTGGAGGCCATTTGAGTACAGTGAACTCATTGTCTTTTTCAAGAAACCAGTCTGAGATGATTCGCATTTTATGACATGGCACGTTATCCTGCTGGAAGTAGCCATCTTAAGATGGGTACACTGTGGTCATAAAGAGGTGGACATGGTCAGCAACAATACTCAGGTAGGCTGTGGCGTTGACATGATGCTCAATTGGTACTAATGGGCCCAAAGTGTGCCAAGAAAATATCAACAGCCTGAACTATTGATACAAGGCAGGATGAATCCATGCTTTCATTTTGTTGACGCCAAATGCTGACCCTATCGTCCAACACATCAAAGACTCATCAGATTTTCCAATCTTCTATTGTGCAATTTTGGTGAGCCTGTTTGAATTGTAGCCTCAGTTTCCTGTTCTTAGCTGACAGGAGTGGCACGCGGTGTGGTCATCTGCTGCTGTAGCCCATGCTTCAAAAATGGACGTGTTGTGCATTCAGAGATGCTCTTCTGCATACCTTGGTTGTAACAAGTGGTTATTTGAGTTACTGTTGCCTTTGAGTCAAGTTAAGTTGCTGCATTGTGATTGGCTTATTAGATATTTGTGTTAATGAGCAGTTGGACAGGTGTACCTAATAAAGTGTCCGGTGAGTGTATATGTCTTTAGTATATTTAATAAAATAAATGTAGCCTTGATTAGCAGACAAAAAGTGAAAAAAAAAAACTTAAAATCTCTACAGTAATATACAGTTATTGCTGTCTCAAAATGCTGCCTTGGTAGTGATCTCACTAGGTTTTGCAACATAGCCTACTTGTTTAAGTTTCGCTCGTTGTCCCACAGTAATGATTAATGTGAGAGGACCTGTTTGAGAACACAACATTTTCTTCATGAAACGTCTGGGGGCCTTCAGGAGAGACAATGAATACAATTTCCACACGTCAATCAAGGCAGTCTTTGTCTTCAGCATCAAAAGCAGCCTATTGAAGACATTCTCTCTCTAGACACACACTGTACAGTGTGTTTATTTCTTTCTCTCTTTTGGCAGGTTGTGCGATGCTGATTTAAGCAGGAAAAAGCGGTTGGTACTAAGAGAGGCGTGGAAAATCCTAAAACTAAGAATAATGACTGGCCATCTAAGCTGGGAGAGAAATCCCTGTCCTACTTTCCGGTTTTTGCTGAAGTGCAAAGAGTGTACTAACAAACATGGAAGATGATTGTAGAAGGGAAGTTGCTTATACAGGTTGTTTGTTAAATGTAGAGTTCACCTATAGGTCTGTCACTAAACCATAAATGGTACCTGTAAAATATGTTTTCAAAATCAATTAAATAAATGTCAATTAACAGTTATTAAACAGTATATGTCATCTCGTCTTTGGATACATCTGGTATACTACAGGTACATTAGCTTAGTCAGTTTATCAAGTTTCACTAACATACTCTATAATTACTAACCAATTAGCATACTAAGCTAGCATTCTGTCTAGTATTCTCTAAAGTTTACATGTTAAACAACTAACCTACAATTAGCCTAATCGGTTAACCTACTCTGTTCTCCATTCTCTTCAACGAGCATACTGGTCAACCTAATAAGCTGTCATTCTAATCAATTAACCTACTAGCCTAACATTCTGTTTCGCATTACGCATAGCTGCCATGCTAGCCATGCTAACATTCTGTCCAGCATTCCTTAATCTTCTTTACAGTTAGCTTTCTAATATGTTACCATGCTAAGCTTACATTTTTTTCTGTATCCCTACAATTGACATGCTAATCAATTAGCCTACTAAGGATGCATTTACTGAGAACACTGTCGCCTACTAAGCTAACATTCTGTTCTGTATTTCCTACAACTAGGATGTTAATTATTTAGCTTGCTAAGCTAAAATCCTGTCCTGTATTTTATACATGTTAATCAGTTAGCCTTGTTGGAACTCAATGCAAAGGATGTTGCAGAAATCAAACCAGTTCGAATCAGGCTTGGAATCTTGGGGCAGCCACGTTGTCTTTCATTCATCGAACTCGCTCCAGGGCTTATACCATCACATAACAGTGCGCCAATTCATTTGACTCTTTTCCCCCAATACCCTGACCGTAGATGGACAGAGATGCTTGCAGCAATTTCGTAAATATTTAACCATCTAGACAATTGGGCTTTCAGGATCTCTCCATTACGAGACTTTTGAACGACCAATCTTGTGATTTTGTGGCCATGTGTTCACCCTTGAGACATTCTAATTGCAGCCAGATGGACAAATTCCACAGAGTTTCACAGAGACAAAAGAGATCTCTGGCAATTAACGCACACGAATGAAAGACTTAAGAAAGACAATCTCTTAAATGTTAGAACCAAGGCAAATTTGATATTTTCAAATAATAGCCATAGGTTTCCTTATGTGCCATGTTTATTCCAACCAACCAGGTTAATAATGTGTGGTTTTACCCTTATAACAGGTTAAAATGATCTGTATGTGTCTGAAATGTTTTATGTTTGGTATCAAACCAAACCCCTCTTTATTTGCAATACATTGGTGTAAATGAGAACTTAGTAGTACGAACAGTATTCGTCTTGTAACATTTGATGTCAGATAGTTACAATCTTACAAGAGATTTTTACCACGTGCAATCTCTTGGAGTCTGTTAATAAGTAACCGTGGCTACGCTGGTACCGGGCGTGGCCCCGCCCTTCATGGCTACTGCTCATTGGGTGACAGTGTTAGAGGGACGGATCAGATCAGGTTCCTTAAAACTTCCCTGCAGCCCTAAAACTTTGCTTTTGCATGAACTGGCTCGCGACTAGCTCTCTCGCCTGTCACGCGATTGGGTCACCACGAACTCTTTATGCAAACTTCTTGAGTTTCGGGATCCCCCGAAACCATACGTACCTCCGCGAACTGACCCTCAGCAGTTACCCCGGTAACCCAGGACAACTCCACTTACGAGCGGGAATCCCAAAGACATCACCTGAAGCCACCCTATCTCGAGCGCCACGTGTCTCCTCAGGCCAGCCCGGTGAGGCAAACTCCAGTCAAGTAGACTTCAACAAACTCGCAAGTAACACGAACAACTGTTGTCTCTTTCTGATTTGGTGCCTATGATCTTAAGCAGTTAAAGATAAGTCAAATCTCTGCTTTTGTGGTTTCTCAGGTGATTCTAAGATCTAGTACGAAATACTAGGATTAATTTGGGACGGTTGTCAACTCATTTTGCATCCTCTGAACTGCCTGTGTGTGTGTGTGTGTGTGTGTGTGTGTGTGTGTGTGTGTGTGTGTGTGTGTGTGTGTGTGTGTGTGTGTGTGTGTGTGTGTGTGAACGTGTGTGTGCCTTTCTTTGTTGTTTGCTTATTAAGTAGTTAGCCTCATGTATCGTAGTGTAGCTCAATAAATCTTTGTTTTCCTTTTGTAAGAACTGTGTTCTTGTTTTATGAGCTTCTAAGTCCTTGCCTCAAGCTGTTGATCGTGTTACCTTGCTATAAGTTAACCCTATTCTGTGTTATGTTATTATCGTTGGCCACGGAAATAATATAAACACGATTGGTAAAATACATTGTCTGTATTTGCGGGACAAACTTCAGATAAAGTGTTTAGCTTGGTAATCAATCTAAGCTAATTCAGTTAAGTTGCGGAATGGTCTGCAAAATATTTTATGTTTTTTGTCATTTCATTCGCCGGACATTTGTGAGACATCTCTCGGGCGAGCAAATGCAAGCTCCCATCTCTTTAAATTGGGAGACATCAAATTATCCAAAACTGTTTGCCAAGCTTAAGTTAAAAATTCATATTTGGAAGCACCAGTAAAATTTTACAACAGCTGTGTCTTAAATTGTGTTTCCAAACATTAGAGACATGCCAAAAATCCAGCCTGATCTCACGGGGAAACGTAAGTATTTTACGTTTTGTTAGTTTAGTGGCTAATTCGTACAAATTCGTACGAGTTCAGTCGTATGAAAATGTATGATTTTAAAAAGGAGGCGTGGCACCTAACCCCACCCCTAACGTCATTGGGTGATGAGCAAATCGTACATATTTGTACGAATTAGATCGTACGAATTCAAACAAATTAGCCACTAAATCAAAAAGTTACGAAATGCTGTGAGATTGCGTTGCAAAAATCTAATTCTTTTCTCAGGTTGCCCAAGCTAACGTGCTTGTGTAATTGAAGGGAATGAGATCACGACACCAACCTCCTTTAATGGCTGTTTCTAAAGGATCAGATGTCATCCTGTCAATCAATCTATGTAACAACTGTTAGAATCAATAACTTACATCTTACACATTATCATCCTTAGAAAAATGCCACGTCCAATTAAGCTTCTATTCTGAAGTAATTTCCAACTGATTCCTAACTGCAATTTTTTTCCCAAAATGACAACAGCCTCTTTGTTTACAAGTTTGTGGGCATTTCAAGTGGTTTTCCATCATGGGATTTGTGTTTGAATGGTGGAGGTAGGAATTTATGAGGTCAAATGGGACAGACTGTACCTTACATTCATTTCAAATTGCAAAACCAGTGACCATTTGTTTTTAAGTGTAGTTTGGTTTGTTTAAGAGTAGAGATTTTTTTAGTAGATATATTTCTCATATCTGTGAGGTAAGTATTGGCTGAGATTTCAGCGCATTTGATAATCCCATGTGATTCATAACAATGAAGCTGCATAAACAGTCATAAAAACACACCTGGACTGAGCCCCTCCCTCAGAGAATTGTCAGTCTAGAGCGATCGATGGTTGGCTCCTTTATTCGAAGGTGGGGCTTCTTTCACTAGAGTGACTGTTTTGACTGTTACCATTTTGTAACATTGTTGTTTATTCTAGTCTTTGTTTTTGTTGAGTAAAACGCATCTAGTAATTGCATGTTTTGTATAGTACCTCATTGTCAGGATTCTGCCACTTCGGTCTTTTTAATTCTTGTTTTGGTGACACTAGTCCTGTCTTGTTTAGTATGTTGTGCTCAGCTCGAGTTTTCTCAGGTCGAGCACTCATATTTCCTGTCTGTCGTCATCTTTGTATGAGCACCATCTTGGCTGCGCTCGGACCTATGCGCGCTCTCATCCTGGTGTTTGTGTTTGTTCTGTCTGCAGCATGCTGTTTCATTCTCTCAGCATCATTTTCTCATTGTGTTGTCTTGGTGTCATGTGCTCTCCTGTCTATTGTTTAGTCCCACCCTTCTTGTTAACCCATTATTAGTTTATTCAGTTTGTTTGTTAATTCTTTCTCCTTTATAGTCTCCTCTTGTCTGCGGTTCTGTTCCAGTTCATCACATGTCATCCAACCCCAATCCACAAACTACACATATATTTTTGCTATGTGTGTCAAAACGAACACATATTGGTCTCTATATAAATTGCATTGAAAAGTCTTATTTTGAGTTGTGCATTACCTGTCGGCAGGACCACCTGGTCGTACATGTGTGACCACCAAAGGACGAGATTTGTGCCAGTCTTCATGGGATCCACCTGTATTGTAACACACAAACACCTGTAACCTAATGTTAAATTTGAAACTCTATTAAAGTAATATAAAGAGTTGCAGCAAACCCAATTAAACCACAACCCACCTCGCATTACAAAGCCAAAGCTGTTGCCCTCTTTCTGCAAACAGATCTCGATTGTCTTGGAAATAACACCTGAGGTACTGTCTGGCGCTGAGAGTGAAAACAGAGACACAAGAGAGGCAACAGCATCTCTAAATCAGCACCTTTTACTGGGCGAGCTGCCAGATGAAGTGGACAATCAGATAAATAAACCCAGATGCAAAGTGACGTTCAGCAGAAGGTCAGCCAGAGACACTGAGCTTATAAAACAGACAATTTATCTGTCATGCACAAGCTGGACTGGCTAACGGTCACAATATATTACCACACATGCCAACCTGAGCCATTCAAAGACAATCACATCAAACCATAAGAACCACAGTTTCCAGATGGGTCTTACTGTCGATATATTAACTAGAGGTCGGCCAGTATTGTTATTTTATTCTTTATTTTTATAATGCTCAGGGGTCATCTGATAACTTAAAGTGACTCACAAAATAATCAACTTAAAATGTACGTATTTGACCACAAAATCCGTGTTTTGTACCGGGGGTATTTTTGTAGGAATTTTAAACAGAATTGTCACAATGCCACTCACAAAACACAATTTAATTGGGCAACGACCTACAAGCTCCTCATCAGGTCACGTTTTCAGGTCATGTTTGAAGAATTTGATTTAACACAAGTAAATTTTGCATTATTCATTAAACTAAAGTAATATGGGTAAAAATAATTGGTTCGAACAAAAGAAGGGGCAAAATTACAAGGGTTTCAGTAGAAATAATTTACGGTAGAAAATGACTACCACAGTAGTTATGTATAACATTACAGTGTAGTACAGGAAGTGTACCCCTATCAATAACTAATATCATGGCATTGTGTTGGTCTAAACCCTTCTACTGGGTCTTTTAGGATTATGTGTACATTTACTGATAAGCAACCGATTTTTTGGTTAATGTCACCAAAACGTCTTTTCTAGACAATGCTCTGTATCGCAATCAGCCTGAGTCCGCAACAGAGATTTGACAAGGGCTGGGCAACTAATCGAAATGAAATTACAAATTGTGATTGAGCAAAACTACAATTGTCACGCACATCTGTCATCACTAGTAAATCTCCTCCAAAGGCCAGAGAGCGCTCTCACAAAAACTCCTGTAAGAATTGAATCTGCCTCTACCCAACTTCCACTCTGAATTGTGTGTTGATGCTCAAATACATACAAAAAAACCCAGGAAATCCCCATAGCGGTTGCTGTATAAACAGAAGATTTAACTGCTTTCATTGATTTACAGAAGACTTTACTTCAAACACTCTGAAGTACTGACGTACTGTGGTATTTTCAAGGCAAGGCAAAGCAAGTTTATTTATATAGCACATTTCATACACAATGGTAATTCAAAGTGCTTTACATAAACAAGAATAAAAGAAACAAGAAAATAAAAATGAATAAAATAATAAAAAATTACTAAAAAAGATTAAAATGTGTTAAACAGGTTTTAAAAGAATGAGAAGGAAAAGAAAGACATAATAGTGCGATCTGTCGGACGTAGTACAGTGCTCATTCAGTAAAGGCACAGCTAAACAGATGTGTTTTCAGTCTTGATTTGAACATGCCTAATGTTGGAGCACATCTGATCAAACTACGCCAGCAGCGGGGGGCATAGTAGCTGAAGGCTGATTCACCCTGCTTTTACTGAACCCTTGGAATTTCTAATTTATTTGATCCTAAAGATCTGAGGGATCTGTTAGGTTTGTATTCAGTGAGCATATCTGTAATGTAAAATGTAAAATTTTATTGACTACCTACAAAATTCTGAACGGCTTAGCTCCCCAATATTTGAGGGAGCTCCTGGTGTATTATAGCCCCTTATGTCCACTACGCTCAATTAATTTTGGACAATTGATTATTCCCAGAATATCAAAATCAACTGTAGGCGGTAGATCTTTCCCATATCTGGCACCTAAACTCTGGAACAGCCTTCCTAGCACAGTTCGGGAAGCAGACACACTCTGTCAGTTTAAAACTAGATTAAAGACAAATCTCTTTGCATTAGCATACACATAAAACACAAATGTTATTGAAATGCAAATCCCCTAAAGGATTGTTAGTCTGCATTATTTAGGGCAACCGGAGACGGGAACACTTCCCAAAAGACATTATAATTTGAACGCCATCTGCACTTATGTTAGTCTGTTTTTTATTATTCCTGAGGTGTCCATAATCCTGGACCAGGCCGTATCCTGAGCAGCTGCTGTGGTGGTCATGGAGGAGTGGAGAGCATGAGACTGATCCCTGTAAGACCCAAGTGACAGACAAGTCCTCGCATTGATCCTGAAGGGCCAGCCTTTACAACACTCCCACCTCCAGCGTCTCCACGATGGATGTCCAGCGCTCCCCAGCCTCCGGCGCCTAAACTGCAGTTCTGCACAAGACGTTTGGCCAGAGGAGAAATGGTTGTCCCCAACTGAGTCTGGTTTCTCTCAAGGTTTTTTAATTCTTCAATTTTGTCAATTGGTGGAGTTTTTCCTCGCCACTGTCACCACTGGCTTGCATAGTTCAGGACCTGTGGAGCTGTGCATCGATGGATTTGCTCTTCAGTGTTTGGACTCTCAGCAGTGAATATTAAACCACACTGAACTGAACTAAACTGAACTTCAATACTGAAAACTGAACTGACACTGTTTCAGTTTACCATAATATTGTATGTAAAGCTGCTTTGACACAATCTACATTGCAAAAGCACTATAGAAATAAAGATGAATTAAATTGAACAATGTATTGAGGTCCTAGGCCATTTAGTGATTTATAGACAAGTCGTAATACTTTAAAATCTATTCTGAATGTAACTGGGGGCCGATGTAAAGACTTGAGGACAGGTGTGATGTGCTCTGATATTTTGGTTCTGGTCAGAATCCTGGCAGCAGAGTTCTGGATGAGCTGCAACTGTCTTTTTGGGAAGGCCAGTAAGGAGTCCATTACAGTAATTCACCCTGCTGGTGATGAAAGCATGAACAAGTTTCTCACACAAAGCATCTAATTATTGCAATGTTTTTGAGATGATAGCATGCTGATTTAATTACTGCTTTGACATGACTACTGAAACTCAGATCTGACTCCAGAATCACACGCAGATTCTTGACCTTATATTTTGTTGCTTGACCCCTAGAGCCAAGGTACACATTTTTATGTTCAGACTTTACTACACAGAGCCATAGTTTACAGAGAAGTGATTTAAAACAGCTGTCATTATCACATAACAATTGCCAATCCCATTGTCATATGAGTAAATTGATTTGTTTATCAATTTGTGCTTAGCTTATCTATGTACTAGGACTCTGTGTAGTAAATGCCGCTCTATCTGAACGCAAAGTTTACTAGAACCAGCTTTACTGACTTGAAATTCACCTTTGATTAATCGCCAAGACCTAGTTGGATTGTAACTAGAAAATAATAAATTTCGCCAGGCCATTTCAACATCCCATATGGCTTTTTTTCAAAAGAACCATCAACCCCAATAACAGATGTCTCCTAATATCTACATATTTTTACATTCAAAAATGACCATGCGCTCATGCATCCATGCATAATTATCTATACATAACCTGAAGTGCACTTCCAAACTGGTTGCATACTGACTCAACAAACACGTTAACAATGATATTCATGCCACGAGACAGGCAAAAGCCAGAATACTCAACTTCCTACCAGCTGAAGGTAGTTCATACTCCACTTCCAGCACGACGCGTTCGCCTACGTTCTTCAACAGACTGATGATCTCATCGTGACGCAGCTTGGTCAGGTTGATACCATTGACAGACTTGATGTAGTCGCCCACGTTGAGTTGGTCACTCCTGAAACACATCAAAAATTGACTCAATTATAACAAAATTGCACTCATTCAAAAGCTTAAATGCAATTATCAAATACTATGCATTTGTATTAAATAAAATAAAAATACAATTAAATAAAATAAAACAGAAATTATACACTCAGCGGCCACTTTTTTAAGGTACCCCTGCCCAATTTGCTGCAGTTCAAACCGAGCATCAGAATGGGGAAGAAAGGTGATTTATGTGACTTTGAATTTCGCATCGTTGTTGGTGCCAGATGGGCTGGTCTGAGTATTTCAGATACTACTGATCTAATTGGATTTTCACGCACAACCATCTCTAGGGTTTACAGAGAATGGTCCGAAAAAGAGAAAATATCCAGGGAGCGACAGTTCTGTGGCTGCAAATGCCTTGTTGATGCCAGAGGAGAATCAGAGAGAGTCAGAACCAGACTGGTTCGAGCTGATAGAAAGGCAACAGTAACTCAAATAACCACTCGTTACAACCAAGGTTTGCAGAGGAGCATCTCTAACTGCACAACACATCAAACCTTGAGGCAGATGGGCTACAGCAGCAGAAAAACACACCGGGTGCCACGCCTGTCAGCTAAGAACAGGAAACTCAGACTACATTTCGCACTGGCTCACCAAAATTGAACAATAGACGATTGGAAAAACATTGACTGGTCTGATGAGTCTCGATTTCTGCTGCGTCATTCAGATGGTAGGGTCAAAATTTGGTGTCAACAACATGAAAGCATGTATCCATCCTGCCTTTTATCAATGGTTCAGGTTGGTGGTGGTGGTTTATTGGTGTGGGGTATATTTTCTTGGCACACTTTGGGCCCATTAGTACCAATTGAGCATTGTGTTCTTGAACATGACAATGAGTTCTCTGTACTCAAATGGCATCTACAGTCACCACAATTCAATAGAGCACCTTTGGGATGTGGTGGAACAGGAGATTCGCATCATGGATGTGCGGCCGACAAATCTGCAGCAACTGCATGATGCTATCATGTCAATATGAACCAAAATCTCTGAAGAATATTTCCAGTACCTTGTTGAATCTATGCCACAAAGGATTAAGGCAGTTCTGAAGGTAAAACCGGGTCCAACCCAGTGTACCTACTAAAGTAGCCGTGAGTGTACAGCAAAATATAGTTTCACTAATACATTCCCTGTTGAGTACGTTTTTACATTGCACTCATATTTAAAAAAATGATCTGCAAACACGTGTTTAATTCTTGTAATTACATTTATAATAACACTATTGACCCATCTTATACACCTTAACTCACCCTTCAAGCCTACCCAAACCTGTTCCTAACCATACCGGTTTCTCACATCAATTGAGTGCTGTGTAATATTTTATGTACAGTAGTACATTGTACTTACTGTACTTAATTACTTATTTACTACTTATTTAATATGTAAGTACCTACTAGTCAAGGCCACAATATAAAGTGGGGCCAATGCTTTTAAAGGACATTATATTGGTTTTCTTTTTTGTTTTCTAGCATGGTAGCATGTTAAAACCAATACATTTATTCGAAATGTACAGGTTTTGATGGTTAACATTGGTTTAGTGGAAAACATTAGACTCATCTATCATGGTTTCTATTGTTTTTGTTTCAGCAGTGTAATTAGGTTTTCAACCATTTGTTGGAATTAGCTTTGTTAGCATTCCACAATTTATGCATGATAAATGACCAAGATAACGCCAGATGGTCGAAATAAGCTTTCCATCAATGGTCAAAACCATAGAAATCAATTATATTTTGAGCGGAAAATAAAAGCAAAGTGAGAACTCCTTATCGTTGTTGAACACCCCACAGGGAGTATAAATATGCCCATTTAGATGCTAATTAGACAAATGAATGCTATTCATTCCCTTTGTCCTCTGGGCGTACATGAGCTGGCACAATGATGCCTGACAAAATGTGTCATCAGCCCAGACGCGCTCCATAACATCCTCATACCATCCATGAGGAAAGAAGAAAAGACTCAGGATGAGAAAACTTTGACGCGTACTAAACATAGCTGAAATAACTTTAATCAAAAGTGAATATATGTAGCAATAATGTTGGCACTTGTAGCTACTATGTATGCCCCATTTTAAGCGTTCAAAATGTTCTGTACATAAATTAACAAAAATATGCATACATCTTGCTGAGAATGTTAGCTAATTTTACATTTAGTTAATAGCTACAATAATTAATTTCGTTTCACTGAATTAGCATTGGAGACGCAGTGGCGCAGTAGGTAGTGCTGCCGCCTCACAGCAAGAAGGTCGCTGGTTTGAGCCTCGGCTGGGTCAGTTGACGTTTCTGTTTGAAGTTTGCATGTTCTCCCTGCGTTCGCGTGGGTTTCCTCCGGGTGCTCCGTTTTCCCCCACAGTCCAAAGACATGCGGTACAGGTGAATTGGGTAGGCTAAATTGCATGTGCATGAGTGTGAATGAGTGTGTATGGATGTTTCCCAGAGATGGGTTGCAGCTGGAAGGGCATCCGCTGCGTAAAACATATGCTGGAGAAGTTGGCGGTTTATTCCGCTGTGGCGACCCCGGATTAATAAAAGGACTAAGCCGAAAAGAAAATGAATGAATGAATGAATTAGCATTAGGAGACGCGGTGGCGCAGTAGGTGCTGCTGTCGCCTCACAGCAAGAAGGTCGCTTGTTCGAGCCTCGGCTGGGTCAGCTGGCATTTCTGTGGGGAGTTTGCATGTTCTCCCTGCGTTTTTGTGGGTTTCCTCCTGGTGCTCCGGTTTCCCCCACAAGTCCAAAGACATGCAGTGCAGGTGAATTGGGTAAGCTAAAATTGTCCACAGTGTATGTGTGTGAATAAGAGTGTATGGGTGTTTCCCAGTGATGGGTTGCAGCTGGAAGGGCATCCGCTGCGTAAAATATGTGCTGGATAAGTTGGCGGTTCATTCCGCTGTGGCGACCCCAGATTAATAAAGGGGCTAAGCCGAAAAGAAAATGAATGAATGAATGAATTAGCATCAGTAACACTTAAACAGTAACGCCAAATTTAAGAAGAGGAACAACAGCTTAATTAGTGTTGCGTTCAAAATGTATGAAATTGTTAGTCGCAACAACACATAGTGTTACATTAGCAAGCATCAGCTTAAATTAGCTACTTCTATGGTTTTGTTTTGTCTTATTAAGTAAACATACACATCAAAGGTTTCTAACAATAACAATTTCTGATGCTTCTGAAGACACTTAAATTGCACTTAAGTTTCATTTCAACATGTTTTAGGATGCAAATCTTAAACAACATACCGAGCGTTATCATAAAATACCTGCAATGATAACGTGCTATACGTTTTTGTTTGTAACACATCACAGTAACAAAATATGACAAATGTGTTAATTACTTTACCTTATTTTATTAAGTTAATCAGGCTACAAAAAAATTGTTAAGTTATACAAAATTTAGCTTAAGATTTCTACTCGGTTTGGTTGAAAAGTTAATTTGATTAAACTAATAAAAATAAGTCATCAAGGATTTTTTACAGCTATCTAGAATTAGCATTAGCTGCTTCTACTGTGTTTTCTATATAACTCATATTAGCTAACATAAACAATATTAGCTAACAGCAAACAAAGAGCTCTGTAATAATACAACATGATTTAAAGTAAGTGATTTAAAGACACATCTTATGACAAATAGTTCCAAAATGTAAAAAGATGTTGTCACCCCTGCTGAAACAAACTGCTTAAACCAGCGTAAGCTGGTTGGCTGGTTTTAGCTGGTTGACCAGCCTGGTTTTAGAGGGGTTTTGGCCATTTCCAGGCTGGTTTCCAACCATTTCCATCCTGGTCTTAGCTGGTCAGGCTAAAAAATGACCAGCTTAAACCAGCTGACCAGCCTGGTTTAAACTGGACATAGCTGGTTTTGGCTGGTCAAGCTGGTTTTAGCTGGTCAACTCCCAGCCTGACCAGCTAAGACCAAGCTGGAAATGGCTGGAAACCAGCCTGGAAATGGCCAAAACCCCTCTAAAACCAGCCTGGTCAACCAGCTAAAACCAGCCAACCAGCTTAGGCTGGTTTAAGCTGGATTTTTCAGCAGGGACAATAGCATTTATTAGCATAAATTAGCTGCATCAGGTTTTCTCTTGGATATGGATTATAGGCTAGCAAATGCAAACAATACCTTAATATGTCTAAAATTAAAAAATGAGATGTAATGTTAAACACTGTTGTATTTTGAAATGTCAAAATTCCATCAGTGTCCACTTTTTTGCACACTTTAGCTAAATTAGCATGAATACCTACTTATATAGTCAGATTTGTCATAGTCACCTATTAGCTGATACAAGCAACAAAAGGAAGTCTATTATAAGTTGACATCTTACTACTCATTGCACTGTTGCGTTCAGAAATGTAGCTCACATTAGCCATATTGTAATGAGCATTAGTACTACACTGTAAAAAATGAGGAGTAGGGTTTACTTGGAAAAAGCTTGGAAATGGTTTTCACTCAGAAAAGGCTAGAAAATCTTCAAAGCTTTGCCAAGTAAAAGATTAACCAAAATTATTAGTACATTTTAATTACAAATGTTAAGTTTATTTGGGGAATGCCAAGTAAACTTTATTGACTTTTTGTTTGTAAAATTTACTTAAAGTCGTACATTTAAATATATTTCTATTTTTAGATTTATTTTTTATCCTTTTTTATTTTTTGTCCTTTATTTACTTCAAAATGTTAAATAAAATGAGCTGATGCATTGCAACTGTTTCTGAATCAAAACACTGCCAGACATTTCCATTCAGTACTTTAATTTGAATTAAACTTCTCAATAAACAAATTTAAAAAGTCATTTCAGATAGAATGATGGGGTCATCTATGTTGGCATCTCCCATTTCTGTAGTACTGCCCAGTACAATTATCTTCACAACAATTGATGAGGTCTTTAAGCAGGTCTCTTGACATCCTGTCAAATACAAAAATAAGTGCAAAGTGATTAAAATCCTGTACAGTTAGTTGCAATGTTATCAATGTTATCTCTTGCTTTATGCTATAATAGACTGTTTAGATGTTAAGACCTGTGCTCTGTTGCATAAAGTAATTAAAGTTTTTAAAAGTTAGCCAAAACTTACAATTTTGGGGGATAAAAATACTAACATGTCTTTAACACTCAAAGAACTTTACATAAAAAGTAATTTAGAAATTTTTAATGTACCTGGTAGTCTTCAATGAGCTCCTGAGATGATTCTCCCAGGTCGGAAAGCAGGCAGTGGATCACAGCATCTCCCTTGTCTTCAACTTGCTGATTAAAGCAAAAGTACATTTCTGTGGTCATTAACCAGTAACAGTGTAAATCCACATATAACTGCATATCTAATAAGTCAGGAAGCAGCTGGAAATTGGATGTGCAATATATACATTTACCTGGTTGAGTGAAAGTAGTCCAGTTTTTGCAGAAAGGCTGGCTACAGGGGGTTGTGGTTATGCTTCAGCTCTCATTATTGATCTAAGATAAATCAATTAAATGTAACACATCATTTAGTAGTCAAATCAACACTTTTTTGCCAACCCACACACATACATGTTAAATGCATTAGTATATCTATATAAATGTGTTATCCAACTTATCTTGCATGAGCTTGAATGGTGAGAGAAATCTGTTGAAAATATTAGAAATGTTAATGTCAGAAAATTGAATGAACATATAATGATATAACTTAAAATCTGATCAGTTCATTATTTTGGACTCAGCAATAAATGTCCTCAAGTATAGAGGCTGCCTGAACATACTCAATAACATTATATATCACTAGTTTAACAAGGAGTATATTTGCATATGTTAATGTGGATAGATTAATAAATACATCTTTCTACGTCATGTTTTGGCCTCTCAGGGCTCAGGTAACTTATCATTCTGGGTTCAAATAAGTTCTGAGGCTCTCCAATCTAAGAAAACTCATATTATCAGTGTAGACAGCACGGGAGGGTAACTTTAATGTTCGGTTAATTATGTCCTTACTGCAATTTACTGCTATGCTTGGACACTGCTATGCTTGGTATTTGTAAAACAAATCATCTTTAAGTTCACTGTAGATTATACTTCTCTATAGATTATATTTAGAATGCTACACAGTTGTTTAGACACAGATGTCGTTTGCTAATATGCTCATGCTAATCAGATCTTTAGCAAACTCACTCAAATAACACTTCATGCATTCTCTTTAACCACCAAAACTGCAGACAGGAGCTCTAGACCTTTCTGCAAACGAAACCAAATTGATCAATAAACAAATAATGTAACTTACCTTGTAAATATCAGATCAGTCTGTGTGAGGAAATCATCGGTTGCTCTTATCTGCTCCACCCGCCAGGTTTGAATCAGAGAGCATGCGCATAGATTTACTGACTTTGTGGAGTAAGTTTTACTTGCGTATGTCTTTTTTGCATTACTTTAATATATTACGAAACACTAAGTAAATATTGCTTAGGTATACCCATTTGAATGCACTATTGTATTTTAAGCACAATAAATTAAAAAGAAATATTAAGTAGCTTATTGAATTAAACATGACATTTTGAAGTAAAAAGACAAAATATGATTTATTTGTAAATTGTACTTGGATTATGCTATCTTTATTTACAAGCCCCAAAAAGCATTTTTTGCATATTTGGCTTGGTGTTTTTCTGTGGTTCGAGGGGATCACCCTGCTGCAAAAAACAGCTTAAACCAGCCTAGGCTGGTTGGCTGGTTTTAGCTGGTCGACCAGGGATGCGTTTCCCAAACAACGACGTAACTCGCGGCTGAACTATCATAGTGCGATGCATCGTTTGGGGAAAGAACGATGTAGTGACGAGTGTTTTCCAAAACCCCTAGTTTCTCTGTCGCAGATCCATCGCTTGAACCACGTTAGTTATAACGTAAAACGCCCATAATGATGCTCTAAACGGGGTGGAGGAACTACTTTAGAGAACAACCCCATAATTTCTTTGTGCAAATTATATTGTTTTACACAAACACGCATTTAAAATAAAATCCAATATTAGTTTTGGTAAAAACATCCTCTCGCTTTCCATATTAAATAAAATAAATGTAAATGGCACATATAGGGCCTGTGTTTGCTTTACTAATATTATTGAGAAGTTGAACATTACATATTCTATTCTAAAACATAAAATCACTTACAAAAGCTAACACTATTCTAATATCATATATAAATCATATAAATAAATACATAATGAGGCGATTTATTATAAATATATTTACTTTAATAATAATATTAATGATGATGATGATTATTATTATTTAGGATATTGTTTATTTATTTAAAAAAAATTACAATTTGACACATGCAAACCACAGCAGAAAGTTCTAGCCAACAGACCCATGTCATATACAGTAGAGATACTTAATATATAACCCACTATAAAATAAAAGAATTAACGCATGCTATGTTTTTTATTTTCACAAGCTTTAGAGACGTAACATAATTTCCGCTTTTAAATATACCTATAGCTTTCGCCATGAGGCTGTGTTCAAAATGATATCAATGTTTTCAAAGTGCACCGCGAAGGGAGCACAATTGTAAACATGAAGATCGCTAAAACTGAACTGTAAAAATACTTTGAAAGCAAAATACACCTAAGAGAGATGAACTTAATGCTTTTTTATAATTAATAATTCCAACTTTGAATGTTAGAATGTTCTAAATGAATAGGGCATAGGGGGGATAAGTGGGAATAGAACACAGCCAGGAACTATGCTTTTAACTACAGCTCCAGAGGTGTCGTTTCAAGGGCTCAAGTTTGCGACGCAGTTTGCGAATGTTCGTTGGAGTGATGGATTTGGGAAACAGCAAATCAAAGAACTATGTTTGTAACGACGGAACTTGCGACCTTAGTTGGCTAACGATGGTTTTGGGAAACGCACCCCAGCCTGGTTTTAGAGGGGTTTTACCCATTTCCAGGCTGGTTTACAGCCATTTCCAGCCTAGTCTTACTGTAGCTGGTCAGGCTGAGAAATGACCAGCAAAAACCACAGGTCAAGCTGGTTTTAGCTAGTCATTTTCCAGCCTGAGCGGCTAAGACCAGGCTGGAAATGGCTGTAAACCCCTCTAAAACCAGGCTATTTGTGAAATTTTAGCATGAATTTGAAAGTTTTTATTGACCTCTACATATCCAGTCCTCACCTAGCCGCTAATCCACCCGGCCGCAGGTTTGATACGCGTGGTTTGCCATCCTTGTCTGTGCCGCCAGAGATTGTGAGACCCAAAGTGCTTCCTTCTTTCTTAATCAGCTCAACCAAAGTAACACCACGCAGCTCTTCTGGGCAGAAAAAACAACAGACAACACACACAAACACACAGGAGAAAAAGCAATGTAGCATTATGACCAAAAAAAACAGCAAATGGCCTCAGAAATGATATTTGATATGCAAATGAACTGCATTTCCCCCATCTAACTAAAGAAAAGATATTTTCATTATGAATCCTCAACATTACGAGCGCTCTACATTGTTTTAAAATGTTACACCACAACTAACTTACACTATAATCTTCGGCTCATGCTGCGACTGTATGAATTCTTAAGCAGAAAATCTGAATCCAGAGACAGATGAAAGAAAACATCTATCACGCACCAGTAGTGCGGCTGAAATTGTAATTCCACACTTTCTTCTTGAATCCAACTGTGTCATGAAATCTCTCTCAGCGTCTAATCTAATAACCCCAGCGTCTGTGTGGGTTTGAATGGGAACAGATTGGAGCGCCAATGTTTTCCACAAGTAAAAAAATTAATGGGCCGAGGAATTGCACACAATCAGCTCTATCTTACGTAACTGTGATAATGATTTCTGTAATGTCAGCTCTGAAAGCGCCTTAATCTGTCATTATGCCAACTTTGCTAGCATTCTCTAAGTCTGTGTGTACTAGGAGAGCCTGTTTTTTTTTGGCACTTTTTACTTTCTCACAATCACTTTTTGACACAATTCTGACTTTTCTTTTTAAAATTGAAAACTATTTCTAACAACTTTTAGCTAACATTTTACCATTTTTATATTTTTTTGTAATTTGTCATTGTACAATCAGGGTATATGCAGGAATCCTAAAGGTAATTTTAATACCTTTTTAAGCCTTTTTAAAGACCTTCTCAGAATATTTTAAGACTTCATCGCCACTTCAAGTTCTAATCAGTATCAAACCTTTACCTTAATAAACAGTTGTTAATATTACACAGTTGTTTTTAGCAACAGGCGTCAGCCACTGTAAACTCATCTTTCTCCAACTAGAAGTATGCAATCTTGCATTTTCCCATTTTTCGCTCTATGGTTTTGCTACATGTGGAGAGCGTCCAATCATCTTTCCTGCAGTTGTCGCAAATTACGTGACATCACCCGGACGGAAAAGCTTGGCTGGAGGTGCCCTGGCCTGAACCAACCGTGTGGATCCAACAGCACACTGTTGTTTATATTAGGAGGAAAATAAGTATATCTATGCTTTTTTGGGGTCAAACACTTTGGACAACGATTGAACAAAATTTAAGACCTCGTAAAAACACGATTAAGAATTTTAATACCTTTTAAGGGCCTTAATTTTCTCATAATTGATTTATCAACTTTAATACTTTTTAAGACCCCGCAGGCACTCTGACGATATTGCATTTTTGAAAAAGATGTCAGATAAAACACATATTTTTCTCTGCATTTCAGCCTTCAGTCCACACTTAGATGCCTTTTCAGGAAACAAAAATGTATCTTTTTGTAAACGCTGTCCAAAGTAGATACATTCTAAAAGTCTGTTTTCGTGTTGCAGTGTGGACAGCGAAAACGGACGCTTTCGCAAACGATGACACATTTTAGTCATGTCCAATTCAGATAACATGGTGGGCGATATTGTAAAGCAGATGTTTTGAATGCTGTCCATTTTGACAGCTTTATTAAAGGGCACCTAGGTTACCCCTTTTCCCAGATTTAATACAAGTCTTTTGTGTCTCCAGAATGTGTCTGTAAAGTTTCAGCTCAAAACACTCTTCAAATTTTTTATTATACCTTTCATAAGTTTCTACTTTATAGCTCTGAGCAGCAGGTAGCGGTTTTTGTGAACTGTGTCTTTAAGGCTAGTCCTTCATGCCCACCATTTCCACATGCCTGTCAGTGTGCCTTAATCTCCTCCCTCGGCTGACAACAGACAGAAATGAAGGAAGCAGATCTCACCTAACGTTTGTGAGAAATACTACAGTAAGACCTTTCCCAATGAGCATTTGATGCATTTGTTGTGGAGTTGCAACGATGAGTCACACACAATGTCGTTACAAAGTTCATGCACACACACAGATGCACACACACACAGCGTGGACACGCACACACACTGACAGCGTGCACGTTTAGCTTTGCACTCGTTTTGCACGCAAATGTGACAGGATACAGGTTAATATCCACTGCTGTATGGATATCTGTTATGTTAATGTACAAAATAAACCTGATTTAACGTCCACAAACCGGGATTGAAGCGTCTTGTTCTGACACGCAGCTGTGATGATAAAGTAAATCTGAAGTAAATCACTGTAATTCATTACAAACATGCACTGTTTAAAAAACGTTTTAAACTTCTAAAACTCACTCTCGATCACATTTGATGATGATTGATGATCCTGGCAAACTGAACAGATCTTTTATTCCCGGTTGTTTTGCGCACGTCATGTCTTGTTGATATAATTATACGCAATACTACGGATATATGTTAATACGCAGCTGTCAATCAATTCTGTGGGCGGGGGGACCGCACTCCTACGTCAAGTTGCGGTCAGTCTCAAAACCGCTCCAATTGGTCCACTGTTTTTATGTTATTAAATTGAAAAAAAAGGACTGGGTGTGTTTATATCATCCCAATATGACGGTCTTCACACTATACCTACACATATGTCTGTCCAAACAGCTTGAAATTCAGAGGACACAAATGTTTACTGGGAGATATTGTTCAGCGGCGTAAGCAGACTCATCCTGAGGCCTCTAGAGATTATGCAGCGCCATTGATGTGATCCAAGACCTCTGAAGAGATGATGTCAACCATCGAAGACCTTAAGGACAACACATCTGAAGAGATAATGCCAACCATAGAGGACCTCTAGAGGTCTCCATAATCCTGGACCAGGCTGGATCCTGAGCAGATTCTGTGGCGGTCATGGAGTAGTAGAGAGCAAGAGACTGATTCCTGAATGACCCCAGTAACAGATGAGTCTACGCATTGATCTAATGGGCCAGCCTGAACACCCGCCGGTGACCTTCACACACCTGCAGCTTTTCCACAATGGATGTCCAGCATTCTCCAGCCTTCAGCACATAGACTGCAGCTTAACACAAGAAGTTTGGCCAAAAGAGAAATGATCATACCTAACTGAGTCAGATTTTTCTCAAGGTTTTTTGGATTTCGTCAATTGGTGAAGTTTTGTTCCTTGCCACTTTCACCACTGGCTTGCTTGGTTTGGCACTTGTAGAGCTGCGCATCGATGGATTTGCTCTTCAGTGTTGATCTTTCAGCAGTGAAAATTAAACTAAACTGAACAAAACTAAACTAAACTGAACTTCAACTCTGAAAACTGGACTGACAGTTTCAATTTACTAGAACTTTGTTTAGCTGCTTTGACACAATCTATATTGTAAAAGAGCTATAGAAATGAAGATGAATTGCATTAAATGGAATTTTTAGATGATAACGCCATTTTCAGATTTATCCGGATTAGTGTAGTCATAGCCTAAGAATTGTAAAACAAAATGGCCTGTAAATCCACAATTATATACACTGATATTACCTCAGAATTGAGAAAAAGCCCAAAGAAACACAACTGTGAGGTCATGAAGCTGCAATTCTGAGGAAAAAATGTTATATATAAACTCCTTTAGGAAAGATACTCTTAAAAGAATTGTGAAATAACCTAAAATGGTTTGAACTGTGAAATATAAAGTCAGAATTGGAGAATAACCTAAAAAAATTGATCTGTGAGATACGAAATCAGAATTGCAGAATAACCTATAAACTTGCGACTGTGAGAGATAAAACTGAAATTCTGAAGTCTGAAGTGAAGGATATAAACTCAACTTGTAAGATTGCATATAAAGGGTAGATAAAACCATAATTCTGTGAGAAAGAAAAAAAAACTATTTGCCAAACACAAAACTGAGAGAAATCAAGGGAGAATTGCTAAAATGTAAACTCAGAAATGAAACATAAAAAAGACAGGACGGTTGGATAGGTTATGCACTTACAATTGTCAGAGATAAAGCAGTGAATTTGGAAGAAAATTGGTTCGATTGCAATATTTAAACTGAGTTGTAAAAAAAGGTCATAAACTCCCAAATTGTGAAACATGAAGCCGTAATCATGGCAAAAAAAGGCAGAATTGTGAGCTATAACCTCAAAATTGCAAGAGGTAAACTCAGAAGTACAGAAAATAAAATCAGATTTGTGATAGCTTATCTATTCTCAATTGTGATAAAATAAAGCTGCACTTTTGGGAAAAATGCACAATCTAAATTATGTCGATATTACAATATATTCTATAAATTCACAAGACTGGGATTTACAATTAATAAAATGAGCCACAATTCTTAAAATAAATAAATGAATATATTACGATGGATGGATGGATGGATGGATGGATGGATGGATGGATGGATGGATGGATGGATGGATGGATGGATGGATGGATGGATCGATGGATCGATCTCAGGATCTGCAAGTGGCCACTTAATTGGGTCCATAACTACTTACAAAAATTTCTAGGAGGATTGATGGATGGATAAATTGATGATAATAATATGAATAATATGGATGGATGGATGGATGGATGGATGGATGGATGGATGGATGGATGGATGGATGGATGGATGGATGGATGCATGGATGGATAGATGGATAGCTGGATGGATGGAAGAAAATGGCCTCTTAATTTTGCCCATGACTATATACAACAATTTCTTCTATAATTCTACATATTCTTGTGCAAAAGTTCACAAAAGTTCCATTTACATGTGGCCTCTTAATTTGGTCCTTAAATATATACAACAATTTCTTGAATGGATGGATGGATGAGTAGATAACAATAATATGGATGCAAGGATTGGCGAATCACAGATAATGGATGAATGGATGGATGGATCTACAAGTTGCCTCTTAATTTGGTCCATAACTATATACAACAATTTATTGGAGGATGGATGGATGGATGGATGCTTGGATGGATGCTTGGATGGATGGATGCTTGGATGGATGCTTGGATGGATCTCAGGATCTACAAGAGAGCTCTTAATTTAGTCTGTAACTATGTACAACGTTTCTTGGATGATGGATGGATGAATAGGTAAATAGAAGGCAATAATATGAATGGAAGGATTGATGGATTACAGATAATATGGATGGATGGATGGATGGATGGATGGATGGATCTACAAGTGGCCTCTTAATTTGGTCCATAACTACATTATATACAACAATTATTTGGATGATAGATAGATAGATAGATAGATAGATAGATAGATAGATAGATAGATAGATAGATAGATAGATAGATAGATAGATAGATAGATAGATAGATAGATAGATAGATAGATAGATAGATAGATAGATGGATGGATGGATGGATGGATGGATGGATGGATGGATGTGTAAATAGATGACAATAATATGGATGAAAGGATTGATAGATCACAAATAATAAGATGGATGGATGGATGGATGGATGGATGGATGGATGGACGGACGGATGGAGGGATGGATCTACAAGTGGCCTCTTAATTTGGTACATAACTATATACAACAATTTCTTGGATAATGGATGGAAAGATCGATGGATGGATGGATGGATGGATGGATGGATGGATGGATGGATGGATGGATGGATGGATGGGTAAATAGATGACAATCATATGGATGGAAGGATTGATGGGTCACAGACAATAAGATGGATGGATGGATGGATGGATGGATGGATGGATGGATGGATGAATGAATGGATGGATCTCAGGATCTACAAGTGGCCTCCTAATTCGGTCCATAACTATATACAAAAAGTTATTGGATTATGGATGGATGGATGGATGGATGGATGGATGGATGGATGGATGGATGGATGGATGGATGGATGGATGGATGGATGGATGGGTGGATGGATGGATGGATGGGTGGGCGGATAAATAGATGACAATAATATGGATGAAAAGATTGATAGATCACAGATAATGTGGATGGATGGATGGATGGATCTACAAGTGGCCTCTTAATTTGGTCCATAACTATGTGCAACAATTTATTGGATGATGGATGGATAGATGGATGGATGAATGAATGGATGGATAGATACATGGATGGATGGATGGGTAAATAGATGCCAATAATAAGGATGGATGGATGGATCTCAGGATCTACAAGTGGCCACTTAATTTGGTCCATAACTATATACAAAAATTTCTGGGAGGATTAATGGATGGATAAATTGATGATAATATTATGAATAATATGAATAATATGGATGGATGAATAGATGGATGGATAGATGGATTATTTTGTCCATAACTATATACAACAATTTCTTCTATAATTCTACATATTCTTGTGCAAAAGTTCACAAACACAAGTCACACGTCAAAAAAACATTAGAAGATGTCCGTTTTGCTTTAGTATATCATTCTGAAAACTTCACCAAAGTCACACTTCGAGTTGACTCAGCTAATCCAATTAGTTTTTTCAGAGAAGAAAAAGGGTCTGGGATCAGCAAGCGCTGCCAGCCAGCAAAATGACTCAGACAAGCTCTTCTCCAGAACCGCAGGAAACATCTGGATAAAAAGCCGCAAATACACCCTCAAACCCCCAGCGCTCTCATCTCAAACTGCCATCCAAACCAATGTGGCAAGAAGAGCTCAAACATCCCCAGTGGGCAAAGACACGGAGACCAATGCTGAGATCAAAAGCGGCAGACGGAGCGAGGGGAGGCTGGTTTGCCCAATGGTGTGAGTGTTTTTTGTGTGGCACAGACAGAAGTCGGGCGTACCTGGGATGCTTTGTCTTCTGGATGTGAGAGAGTTTTCTGGCCCCGTTGAGTCCTTGTTGCCCTTGGAGTACGGCCCATCATCTGTGGGGTGAGAAACGTAGAGTTAATAAAAAGACCAGGCTCAGAAATATTATGCTAGTTGTAGTAAAGGACAGTGTGTTCTTTCAAATATGCTATAAAACAGTGGAATACTGATTAGAGCAGCTGATCTGGGCTACACATTCAGCATAGTGACTAAACACATTTACAGATAATATTTAAATTACAGTAATAAATACAGACAGACGGATGGATGAAAGACATGCAGACAGATGGATGGATGACAGATGGCCAGACGAATGGATGGATAGATGGATGGATGGATGGATGGATGGATGGATGAAAGACATGCAGAGAGAGATAGATGGATGACAGATAATTAGATGGATGGATAGATAGATAGATAGATGGATGGATGGACGGATGGATGGACGGATGGATGGATGGATGGATGGATGTATGGATGGATGGATGGATGAAAGATATGCAGACAAACGGATGGATGACAGATAATTAGATGATGGATGGATGGATGGATGGATGTAACACATGCAGACAGATGAATGGATGACAGATAATCAGATGAATGGATGGATGGATAAATGGATGAATGAAAGACATGCAAATGGACAGATGGATGAAAGATAATAAGATGGATGGATGGATAAATTGATGACATTAATATGGATGGATGAAAGGATGGATGAGTGGATGAAAGACATGCGGACAGATGAGATGCATGGATGGAAGATAATAAGATAGATAGACAGACAGACAGACAGACAGACAGACAGATGAAAGATGGATGGATGAAATATATGCATGAATGCATGGATGGATGGATGGATGGATGGATGGATGGATGGATGGATGGATGGATAGATGAAAGACATGCAGCCGGACATATGGATGGATGGATGGATAAATTGATGGCAATATGGACGGATGGATGGATGATTGGATGGATGAATGGATGAAAGACATGCAGAAGAACAGATGGACAAATGGATGGATGTTGGATGGATGACAGATAATAAGATGGACAGACAGACAGATGAAAGATAGATTGATGGATGGATGGATGGATGGATGGATGGATGGATGGATGGATGGATGGATGAATGGATGGATGACAGTAATTAGATGGATGGACAGGCAGAAGATGGATGAATGGATGGATGAAGACATGCAGACAGACAGATGGATGGATGAATGGATGGATGGATGGATGAAAGAAAGAAATGCAGGTGGATGAATGGATGAAAGACATGCAGATAAACAGATTGACATATGGATGGATGGATGGATGGATGGATGGATGGATGGATGGATGGATGGATGGATGGATGGATGGATGACAGATAATAAGATGAACAGACAAATGAAAGATAGAAGGATGGATGGATGACAGTAATTAGATGGATGGACTGACAGAGGATGGATGGATGGATGGATGGATGGATGGAATGCAGATAGACTGATAGATGGATTGTATACATGAATGGAGGGATTGTAAATAAAGATATAGATGGATGTTGGATAGATGGATAGACGAATGGAAAGAGAGTAAATACATTATCACATTACACAGGCAGTTATTGTTTAATGCTTCAGTCATCTCTCCATTCATACACAGATGAGCTGTGTCTCAGTGAATATCACCATCATCACAGAGGGACATGCTAATAAGCATCTACTGACACAAATAATCACAGAAACAGAATCATTCTTTATAGAAATCATTTGTGTGACAAACGTCGTTCAGATTGTTTTCCATCAAGCCGAATGCCTCAGTGCACTTGCTTCATTTTTGAACGGATAAAATATTCATGAGTTGCATAGTTTTAATTTCTTCAAAGTTACTACATAAATTAGGCTTTTTCCCCTCGTGCGCTGGGCTCATCAGCACTTACAGTCTCTGGGGCTTCCTCACACTTGCCAATTCACTTCATCTTTTTAACGCCAGCAGGACAAACACTATTAATGTATTCAGCCACAATAAGGCGACACCTGTTGCCACCTTTGTTTTGATAATAACAAGCTCAGATTGTGACATTCCTTCTAATACAAGATATTAGGAAAGTCTGTAGAGAATCCATCATCTAAAAATAAAAATGCTGCCATTTTCTTGTCCCCATATGTCAGCCCAAACCTCACTCATTCACGTTCCCTTGGCTTATTCCCTGCTTTATCAGGGGCTGCCACGGCGGAGTGGACCACCAATTATTCTGCCGTATGTTTAACACTTTCTTTCTTTCTTTCTTTCTTTCTTTCTTTCTTTCTTTTTTTCAAAAAATAATTCATTAATTTATTCATCCCAACATTCATTCCAACAATCAATCATTTATTCCAACATTCATTTCAACATTAATTAATTCATTCCAACATTCAATCTTTTATTCTCTCAAAAATTCATTCATTCATTGATTCCAAAATGTATTAATTTATTCCAACATTTATTCATTCCAAAATTCAATCATTCACTCCAACATTCATTCATTCATTTCAACATTCATTCATTCATTTCAACATTCATTTTAAAATTCATTCATTCCAAACTTCAATCTTTCATTCTCGCAAAAATTCATTTATTCATTGATTCCAAAATGTATTCATTTTTTCCAGCATTTATTCATTCCAAAATTCAATCATTCACTCCAACATACATTCATTCGTTCGTTCGTTCGTTCGTTCGTTCGTTAGTTCGTTAGTTAGTTAGTTAGTTAGTTAGTTAGTTAGTTAGTTAGTTAGTTAGTTAGTTAGTTAGTTCGTTCGTTCGTTCGTTCATTCTTTCCAAAATTCAATCATTCATTCCAAAATTCATTTATTCATTCCAACATTCATTCATTCTTTCCAAAATTCACTAAATTATTCTAAAATTCCTTCATTCATTCATTTTTTCTGATATTCATTCGTTCATTATTTCCAACATTTATTAATTCATTCCAAAATTCATTCATTCTTTCCAACATTCATTCATTCATTCATTCATTCATTCATTCATTCATTCATTCATTCATTCATTCATTCATTCATTCATTCCAACATCCATTCATTTCAACATTCATTGCAACATGCATTCATTTGTTAATTCATTCATTCCAACATTCATTAATTTATTTCAACATTTATTCCAACATTCATTCAATTATTCCAACATTCATTCCAATATTCATTAATTCATTCCAACATTCATTCATTCATTCATTCCAACATTCATTTTCATGTGCAAATAAATAAATCATTAAATAATCACAAATAAATAGATGAGTGTAATGGCTTACAAATATCAAAACATGAAATGAAATAAAATGAAAAAAAAAATGAAATAGAAACAAACAGCATTCTGTAAGCTGTGCAAAGGGACCTGATATAACAAACAAAAAACAAACAAACAAACAAACAAACAAACAAACAAACAAACAAAACCAAACAAAGCAAAAGTGTCTTTAAGTACTATAAACAAAACAGGGACTAAGTAAATAAATAAACAGACACAGAAAACACAATAGTTCTTTAAGTATGCAGGGAACTACTCAACACAAAACAACTAAACAGTCCCATATGGAAAAAATGGTGTAGTAATTTATAGCAAATAATGTTTTTGAACCAAAGTAAAGTACTTGAAATAATCTGCTATGGTAACACAACTATACTGGTATAAACAAGTTACCCAATACTATATTTTTCTACAACTATAGTACAATTTCCTATAGTTTACTGTAGTAAAAACTAAAGTATACTACAGTATTTATTACAGTTTATTAGTTTATTATAGTTAATACTACAGTATTGTAGTATAGCTGTAAAAGCTCTATCATTCTACTAACATATACAGTATAGTCCACTTAACTATAGTATGGTTTAAAAACACTTTTACTATAAATTACTATAGTATTTTTCATGAGGGGTGCAGTGTTAAGGGTGCAGAGAATGTACTTTAGCAGGATGCAAATAGTGAGATGTCATAGTAAATAATGACATACAGTATATGGTATCAAATATGGTACTTATACGGTATCATAAGACTTAAAAGATTTTTAAAATAGAGCAAGTTGCGTATTTTCATTACATGGAAAAGAGCAGCTTGAACGATCTTCTAAACTTTTCATTTTGTGTTCCACTACATCAAGTCAGTCAAAATTGGTTTTAAAAAGACATAATTTTCATCAAATGAGTGAAATAATTAATAGTGTTGATTTATTCATTCATTCATTTATTCATTCATTCCAACATTCATTCATTCGTTCATTCATTCACTTATTGCAACATTCATTCCAACATTCCTTTATTTATAAATTCCAACATTTATTTATTCATCCATTGATTCCAACATACATTCTTTTTAAAATAGAGCAATTTGCGCATTTTCATTACATGGAAAAAGCAGCTTGAGCAATCTACTAAACTTCTCCTTTTGTGTTCCACTACATCAAGTCAGTCATAATTGGCTTAATGTTCATCAAATGGTAGAAATAATTAATATTGTTCATTCATTCAATCATTCATTCATTCATTCATTCATTCCAACATTTATTTATTCATTCACTCCAACATTCATTAATTTATTAATTTCAACATTAATTATTAACTTCTCCTTTTGTGTTCCACTACATCAAGTCAGTCATAATTGGTTTTAAAATGACATAATGTTCATTAAATGATATAAATAATTATTATTCTACAAAAAAAACAAAAAACTTTCAAGTTTATTACGATAAAAAAGAAACCTGCACCGCATTAAGAATCAGGCAGCAAGTAGGACTGATGGCTCCAAGATAACATCAACTGACAGATGTTATGCTGCGTGTGGTAGAAGAGCTTGTTGTTGAGAGATAAGAGTCTTCCAGCAGCAGATATTTTCTTATTACTTGATTGAAGATACTGTATGTGCCTGTCTACAATTCACTGCATAGTACAAGCTGATATGGAGTCCAGAATCATTGCTGTGTCTACCTTTCAACTGATCGAGCTACTGTGGTATAGATTAGCTTGTTAAAATATCATATTAAAACACTGATTTTATGGATAGTCTTTCAATGTGTGTGGAACAAAATCCCACCGGCATACAGCAGGGGAGCGCGGGGCACAAAGTAATGTGGCGTTAAATGTAACACAGAGTTTTAAGGTATTTGCTCAGGGTTAACCATGGCATGCTTCAGGGGTTTTCACCACAGTGTCGGCAGACGTCTTCCTGCCAATTATTGAAAAGCAAAAATTGGATGAGAAACATAGGAGAAACCATTTTTGCAGCATAAACGTATTTTTAATTAAAGTCAATATTTTTTTATTAAAAAAAAATCTGTGAAAGTATGTTAGTAAAATCTTATATTGTTGTGATCACTGTCTTTTTGGCTAAAAGATGAAACCATTTTGAAAGATTTAAAAAACACACAGTGACTGCTAGACATTTTTGAGGAAAACGTGACACAGTGGGGTTAGTTGTAACAGGGTGTTACAATTAAGCCACACACTTTTGGACACCAACTAACAAAATATTTTTTTGAATTTTGAGTGTAATGTGGAGAACTGTTTAAATAAAAATGTTTTTTAATAGAAAATATTATTTTAATAGAAAAAAAAAATAGTTTATTGCTAATAATGCAAATAAATGCATTGAATAATAATGGATACATAGATAATAATGCAAATGAATTCAAATGTGTTTATCCAATATACAAATAAATAAATAAACATACTGTTCTATGTAGAGTAAAAAAGAAATGAGTCAATTACTTAGGAACTATAGCTACTATTTAAAGTAAACTGAGTTTAAATTAATTGTGTGAAATCTGCCTTTATAAGCATGTGTTACAACTAACCCCCTGTCTGTTACAGCTTGCCCCGCAGGTGGGGTAAACAGTAAAATTTTTACTTCTGGCACTTTTGGCAATACTGCACAGAAACCACAGGTCCGGCGGTCATAATTCCAGTGCTCATTTGTAGGAGAGGCTTGTGTGTTATTGGTAAAAAACAAAATATGGTTTGTCTATTACTTTGTTCATTATTTGACCAAAACCAAAAAGTGTTACTTTGTGCCCCGCTCTCCCCTATGCTTAAGTGCATTTGTGGACAAGTTATTCACATGTAGTTGTTCAAAATGTTGTAGCACATTCTTTTATGAGACTAATATGTTCTGAGGGAAAGCATGTGTGGACTTAATGTCATTGATTGGGTGTTCTAAGGGGTTTGTAGCATGATTAGCACATTGCTATATATATATTTTGGTGGTTTTAACATGTTTCTGGGAGTTTTGAGATGTTTTAGAAAGTGGTTTGATCATTTTTGGGTGTTCTGAGGGCTTTGCAATATTAGTACATTGCTGTTTGTGTGTTTTGTTTTTAGCAAGTCGTTTGACTGTTTTTAGTGATTTTAGAATGACTAAAATTAGCATGATTAGCAAATTGCTAAATGGTTGTTGGGGTATTATAATATTGTATTTATTATTATTATTGTAAAGGTGTGTTGTATTAGCACATCACTTTAGGGTTTTCTAAGGGGTGTAAGGCATTAGCATAGCTATATGGCTAAAATGTTTTAGTTGTTTAGCTCAATGCTATATGTTTTCAGGCTGTTAGCATATTTAACTTGCTGTGTTATTAGTTTTAACATGAATAGCACATTGCTAACTTACTGGTTTAGGGATTTCCAATGACCTGATGTTTTCAGCATGTTTAACTCATTGCCATAAAGTTGCTATAGTTTTGAAAGGTTGTTCGCATCATTAACACATACAAGGCAGTGCAGAATTATTAGGCAAATGAGTATTTTGACCACATCATCCTCTTTATGCATGTTGTCTTACTCCAAGCTGTATAGATTCGAAAGCCTACTACCAATTAAGCATATTAGGTGATGTGCATCTCTGTAATGAGAAGGGGTGTGGTCTAATGACATCAACACCCTATATCGGGTGTGCATAATTATTAGGCAACTTCCTTTCCTTTGGCAAAATGGGTCAAAAGAAGGACTTGACAGGCTCCGAAAAGTTAAAAATAGTGAGATATCTTGCAGAGGGATGCAGCACTCTTAAAATTGCCAAGCTTCTGAAGCGTGATCATCGAACAATCAAGCGTTTCATTCAAAATAGTCAACAGGGTCGCAAGAAGCTTGTGGAAAAACCAAGGAGCAAAATAACTGCCCATGAACTGAGAAAAGTCAAGCGTGCAGCTGCCAAGATGCCACGTGCCACCAGTTTTGCCATATTTCAGAGCTGCAACATCACTGGAGTGCCCAAAAGCACAACGTGTGCAATACTCAGAGACATGGCCAAGGTAAGAAAGGCTAAAAAACGACCACCACTGAATAAGACACACAAGCTGAAACGTCAAGACTGGGCCAAGAAATATCTCAAGACTGATTTTTCTAAGGTTGTATGGACTGATGAAATGAGAGTGAGTCTTGATGGGCCCGTGGCTGGATCGGTAAAGGGCAGAGAGCTCCAGTCCGACTCAGCAGCCAGCAAGGTGAAGGTAGAGTACTGGTTTGGGCTGGTATCATCAAAGATGAGCTTGTGGGGCCCTTTCGGGTTGAGGATGGAGTCAAGCTCAACTCCCAGTCCTACTGCCAGTTTCTGGAAGACACCTTCAAGCAGTGGTACAGGAAGAAGTCTGCATCCTTCAAGAAAAACATGATTTTTATGCAGGACAATGCTCCATCACACACCAAGTACTCCACAGTGTGGCTGGCAAGAAAGGGTCTAAAAGAAGAAAAACTAATGACATGGCCTCTTTGTTCACCTGACTGAACCCCATAGAGAACCTGTGGTCCATCATCAAATGTAAGATTTACAAGGAGGGAAAACAGTACACCTCTCTGAACAGTGTCTGGGAGGCTGTGGTTACTGCTGCATGCAATGTTGATTGTGATTGTGATCAAAACATTGACAGAATCCATGGATGGCAGGCTTTTGAGTGTCCTTGCAAAGAAAGGTGGCTATATTGGTCACTGATTTGTTTTTGTTTTGTTTTTGAATGTCAGAAATGTATATTTGTGAATGTTGAGATGTTATATTGGTTTCACTGGTGAAAATAAATAATTGAAATGGGTATATATTTGTTTTTTGTTAAGTTGCCTAATAATTCTGCACAGTAATAGTCACCTGCACACACAGATATCCTCCTAAAATAGCTCAAACTAAAAACAAACTAAAAACTACTTCCAAAAATATTCAGCTTTGATATTAATGAGTTTTTTGGGTTCATTGAGAACATGTTTTTTGTTCAATAATAAAATTAATCCTCAAAAATACAACTTGCCTAATAATTCTGCACTCCCTGTATATTGGTTGTCAATGTACTCTAATTGGTTTATACTATGTTTAGCTTGGCAGCATGCAGTTATTTTGATACCTTGAGGAGTTTTGTATGTTTAGCTTGTTCTACTGCTGGGTGTTGTTGACTGTTAGCATAATTACCATATTGCTATACTGCTGTTTTGATTTTTTAAGTGAGCTTAAGCAAGTTTTGCAGATTATTACGCAGTTACTAGTTTAAAGAGCACCTAGCCTATGATGCAAAATCAACTTTTGGAAGCTGTTTGGACAGAACTATGTTTAGGTATAGTGTGTCCACAGTCATATTGGAGTGATATAAAAACATCCAGTCTCTTTTTTTAAATTTCCTGACATTAAAATAGGAAACAAATCGCAGTGATTTTAAGGCCCACGACAATGGGACATAGAAGTGTGGTTTACCTCGCCCACCAAATTAATTGACAGCCACTTATTAACACGTCTCCGTAGTAACACGTATACACATGTCCACAAAACAAGAGTTGCAAAGAAACTGGGATTAAAAGATCTGTTCAAACTCTCTGTGATCAGCTGCACCTCAAGAATGAGTTTTACAAGTTTAAAACTTAAAAAAGGAGACTAATGAAAAAACAGAGGCTAGACTAGGCTCTTTTAAGTAGACGTGCAAAAAACGTGTGTGTGCGTACTGTGAACTGCAAACTATAATGGCATTTGTTTGTGACTCATCATTGCATCGTTGCATTGTTTTCTTGAATAAACTCCACCACAAATAGATTGAATAAACTTGCTATATTTGACTCATAAACTCAATAAACTGAATCTTGAATCTATGTCTGTTTCTGTTACTGTGCTGTTTATCTGACATTAGGCATGAGAAACAGACATGCATGTGGGAATTGTGGGTAGGAAGAACCAGCTCATTTTTAATAAAGACACAATAAAATGATCTGATGGGTATTTTGAGCTGAAACACATTCTGGAGACACCAAAGATTCATCTTACACCTTTGTAAAAAATATCAAATAGGAGCTAGAAATAAAATAGAAGTTAGAAATTTTGCAAATTCCACTAAATAATTACAAAATGTACAGAATAACGTTTGCTTTGAATGTTTTCTGTTAACCGGTATCAAAACACACCCTCAACAGGACAGCAAAACAGCACAGTAACAGGAAAATTCCTGCAACCATCAATTCCCTTCTGTGCCATGTTGTGTTACTGAGCCACATCAAAACAAAATAAAATACCTTGTACAATCTGCCAAGCAGGGACAAAATGAGACCAGACAAGTGCTAAAAAACACACATGCCTTTGTAAGAATGTAAGGCCAGTCTGCGGGGAGCAATCTAAAGTGTTTATTGTTGTATTTGTGAAAGCTAGCACTGACAGGGCTCAACGGTGGGATTAGCCTCCAGCGTTAGCACAAGACCAACCCAACCAGCCCTGCAAAAAAACTCCAGCATATCGGCACTCACAGTGATGAGCGGCATTGGTCTAATCCGCTTGCTCAAGGGTTTTGGAAACCTTCACGAGTCACCTATCAAAGCAAGCAATTTAGCTGTGACGGCTAGCAAACCCGCAAAGCACAGACTTATCTGTTTTTGTCATGCACCATAAAAAAAAAAGAAGTAAATAAAATCTAAATAATCCCAGGTTCACCTCAATGGCCTGGAAGGAAACTGAAGCGAAAGCATAACAACTAAAACATATTTTACAGTTTACAGACATTACATGTGGCAAATAAAATCATCAGCCATAATATATGCCAAATAAAACCATCATGAAGCCTTTCTGACTGGCAGGTACAGTACTAGAAGACTTTCTGCCTCAAATGATGCCCTACATGACATTTTCTATGACCAACAGTGTGGAAAACATTAACGTAACACTCGGCAGGCCCCATATGCAAGTAAAAATCGGCATTGGCGAGTATACTAGCAATTAAAAATTTGTGGGTACATTTTTTTTATGAATTATTACAAAACAGTGTCGTAAGAATTAGGGTTGTCACGATCCTGGAATTCAATACCAAACAATACTGAAATTTTAAAAACGTCCATTTCTTGCTATATTTCATATGAAGCGTTTCGTAGCAAAAGGAGATATATCCATTTTGAGAAATGTTGGTTATTTGACATTATTATGTAAGACATCAACAGTCAAGTTAATTCACAATTTTTGTACATTAAACTATTACTTGAGCTCAGTGAAGGCCAGGAACACAATGTTCTTCAAATCCAGGATATTTTTTATTCAATTTTATGTCCATAAATAGTTCATAAATAAGTCAAAAACTATGCCGAAATGCAACATATTTATCTTAACATTGTCAAACATCTTAAATTGGTTAATAAAACAATACATCACAAATATATGGAATAATATATACAAAGATTGATTAGTAATAATAAGATTCTGAGTTAGTTTTGGCCAGAACGTACACAACACAACATAACATAACTTTTTTTTTTTTGCAAAACGCTATATATCCACCTTAGGCTATATTCTACTACTGTAATACCATTAAGAAAAGCTAGTGAATCAATGTTTTGTTTGATAAGTAAGATTAACCGATCACACCAGTTGCGTTTCCAGGCACAGCTTCATGAAAGGAAACGGGAGCATGCACGTGTTTTAAACAGTCGCGTGCATCACATCAGCTTTTGGCGAGAATTATCCTCTCATTCGGTATTTACCTGCTCGCACGAACACAGTTATCTTCTTCTGTCGTGCTGCTTCTCGATTCTAAGATCGCATTTGGCATCCTTATTGTGGAACCCTGCTTTTAAGAAAACTACATCGAAATCCATGACGTCATGGCTTGACTCTGCAGCTTTGATTCCCTGACTGACAGATAGCAGCTGATCAGTGATGTAGCCTACGTGACTCGCGCAGCATCCTGAACGTTCTATAACCAGAGCCGGTGCATTCATAGAGTCGACCCAGGTGGCTACCTAGGGTGGCAGAATTGGCGGCGTCTGCGACAATCTCCCCACCATGGCGGTCCTCGATGTCTTACGCGCAATCACATATCACACTTTGTAAAGAAACTGGTCTGGCGGATATCGCGTTTTGTGAAAAAATACATTTTAAAGTAGGCCTAAAATGTACATTATTCAATGTTATTAATGGCAGCAATTCACACATAGATTAGGGTACGTCTGAACAGTGATTTCCAATAGTAAAATCCAAATGTCAAAAAATGGTGTTTATCGCGTTTTGCAACTAAACTCTTCATATAAACGCTGTTGAGCACAGAATTGACTGTGATTGGCCGTGGAGGTCATTACTTCACCAAACTCACTGCTGTTAAACACAAATGCAGGGACACTGGAGCATTTTAAAGCCAAGATTCATCAGTGGATCGCTTGTATGTCAGCTTATAGACAAACCAGCTGATCGATACGACCTTGAAACGCTCCAAGATCGCTGTATCTGTATTTAACAGCAGTGAGTTCGGTGAACTGATGACCTTCATGGCCAATCACAATAATTTCTGTTGAGCATGTGAACACAGTGGCAAATCAGCTGTGTTTAGTAATGCACTTGACATCGCTTAAATGTTAGCGGGAAATGGACATTTTTAACATTTTTGTATGGATTGGTACCGAATTCCAGTATCGTGACAACCCTAGTAAGAATGATAACAGGAGGCAAATCAACTGATCTTTTTCTGAAGATGAGTTGCTTGTGATTGGCTTTTCTATCATGAATAACAAGAGCCAATCAAATAAAGAAAGTTCTGAGCAGAGATTGGCTTTCTTTCTAGACACGGCTCTAACAAGTTTTACTTGAGACATAGCTGTAATTTTTTTGGAATGATTAACTTTAGTTTCTTCTTGCTCTTCATGCATTTCTTGAATGAGCGGAAAAACATACCATGGGTAAACTAGAGCTAGTGAGTGCGTTTGATGTAAATCTAGCATAAAACAATGGCCTTTTGTGTTTGCTAAAAAGAGTTTGTTGTTGTTTACTTACTCGAAAGTAAAGCAAGTAGAAATAAAAAAAAACCACCATAAATATATTTAGTCATTGTATTAGTAATAATGGCATGTATTTGCATAAATGTTTTATAGCTAGTACAGTTTTGGGCCATTTATTTATATACTGTACATATATACATTCATTTTCCTTCGGCTTAGTCCCTTTATTCATTATGGGTCGCCACAGCCGAACGAACCACCAACTTTTCCAGCATATGTTTTACACAGTGGATACCCTTCTAGGTGCAACCCAGTGATGGGAAACATCCATACAAACTCATTCAAACACACTCATTCACTACGGCCAATTTAGTTTCTCCAATTCACCTATAGCGCATGTCTTTGGACTGTGGGGGAAACTGGAGCACCCGGAGGAAACCCACGCAAAAAGCACAATTACTGTACTTGTAATTTGAGGTATAATTTAGGACTGCAGCTCATCTCTATCTCTCCTATTAATGAGGCACACATTAGCAAGCACTACTACTAATATTGCACATTATACAACACAATACCGCATTACTATAACAATATGCAGATCATGGCACACCAGAAAGGGCTGTATTCAAAGTCTATTGTGAATGCAGGCTATTGAGTAGGAGCAGCATTTAGGGACTCTTCTTTAAAGCAAACTGCTAAAATGAATGGCTCTAATTTAGCTGAAGATCCGTTAGCTCTAATCTGAGAGCTGGAGTCTCTCTTTGTTTAAACTCCACATGTCCTCCAGTAATTACTCCACATTATCTGCAGCACACAGCCACCAGCTTTTCCCGGCAAACCAACCTGCAACAAAGGTGATATGAGCTCCAACAGCAGAAACACTCACACACACACACACACACACACACACACACACACACACACACACACACACACACACACACACACACACACACACACACACACACACACACACACACACACACACTAACCATTCAAACTTTACAAGAAATGGTAACAAAAACACACTAGCAAACAGTAGAAACAGAAGTATAAACTAATTTGCGTACAATCGATCACGTGACTTCACAGTTGTGGCTGATCAATGACGCAGGGCAGCTATAGAGCAAAACAATTCATTAAAAAATACATTTTTGCATTCAAAATTCAAGATGCGAGCACTGGAATGTTAAAAAAGGCACTACAGGGGCTTTTTCTAACATGAGTCACTGTTTCAGAACTGTTTTATGCAAAAGGCGCTAAAGAAAAATCTGAGATGTGAACACTTAGTCTGAAAATGTCCGTCATGACGTAAATATGATTTTCATTAACTGCAATATTAACTGCATTATTTAGACATTAGTATTGTGTAGACTCTCAGGCTTAGAGGATCTTCTGTCTTTGACTCATTTTGAATTTGTTTGTAAATTCAGTGACTCATTAACTAGAGACTCACTGTTAATTAGAGATCCACTCATTGGATTATTTGAATCATGGAGTTATTAACCCGTTCTGAGTGAATCAGTTAGTTGTAAACTTGCACGATTATTTGAGAATCTCTGACTGGATCATTAGAATCAGTGAGTCCTTAAATGGAGACTCTCTCTGAACAGAGAGAATGAGTGAAAATGGAGATTCACACTGACTAGATCATTTGAATCAGTCAGTCATTAACCTGATCCAAAAAGATCATTACAATCAGTTAGTTGCTAACTCAAAACTCGCTCGGACAAGATTATTTGAATCAGTGAGTCATTAACTGTCTCTGAGTGGAGGATTTGAATCAGTGTTTGTAACTGAAGATTCAATCTGCCTGGATCATTTGAATAGGTGAATCATAGAAATGGAGACTCAAGACGCGTTTACACTAGTACGTTTTAGTTTTAAAACGGTGTTTTAGAATGAAAACGTCCGCGTCCACACTAGCGTTTCACCCAGCGTTTCTGAACAGCTCTCCGTCTACATTAAAATGGTGAAAACGCACATCACGTGATCACACACACACTCTCTGGCATGCACTGCAGCGTGCTTTGTGGTGCATAATAATAAGGTGTGCATCTCCCGTGGGAGCGGTCACTGCACTTGCAGTGGTGCATAATAATAAGGTGTGTGTCTCCCGTAGGAGCAGTCACTGCACTAGCAGTGGTGCATAAAAAATAAAGTGTGCGTCTCCCGTAGGAGCAGTCACTGCACTAGCAGTGGTGCATAATAATAAGGTCTGCATCTCCCGTAGGAGCAGTCACTGCACTAGCAGTGGTGCATAATAATAAGGTCTACATCTCCCGTAGGAGCAGTCACTGCACTAGCAGTGGTGCATAATAATAAGGTCTGCATCTCCCGTAGGAGCAGTCACTGCACTAGCAGTGGTGCATAATAATAAAGTGTGCGTCTCCCGTAGGAGCAGTCACTGCACCTGCAGTGGTGCATAATAATAAGGTGTGCGTCTCCCGTAGGAGCAGTCACTGCACCTGCAGTGGTGCATAATAATAAGGTGTGCGTCTCCCGTAGGAGCAGTCACTGCACTAGCAGTGGTGCATAATAATAAGGTGTGCGTCTCCCGTAGGAGCAGTCAATGCACTAGCAGTGATGCATAACAATAAGGTGTGCGTCTCCCGTAGGAGCAGTCACTGCGCTAGCAGTGGTGCATAATAATAAGGTGTGTGTCTCCTGTAGGAGCAGTCACTGCGCTAGCAGTGATGCATAATAATAAGGTGTGTGTCTCCCGTGGGAGCGGTCACTGCACTTGCAGTGGTGCATTATAAGGTGTGTATCTACAGTGGGAGCGACAGGGAGGGATTGAGGAACGAGGATTAGATAACGCTTAACGCACTCAATGATGCAATGTCAGACACAATGCACTTAGTGGAATGAGTGACGTCAGGGTTAGGGGTGCACTTTGCACCGCAGAGAAATGCGAAACTCGACGCATGACCCTGCGTTTCCGGTCTGACGCATTTGCCTGCATATGAATGGAAGTCTATGGGGAGTAAAGTCCAGTGTGACCGTGGCTTTAACTGGAGACTCCTAACTAGATTATTTGAATCACTTGGTCTGAGTAACTTGGTCTGAGTGGATTATTTGAATCAGCTAGTTGTTTACTGGAGACTTGCTTTGTCTAGATTAATTTAAATCAGTGAGTCATTCATTTCCTCTAAGTGTATTGCTTGAATCAGTTAGTCGCTAACTGAATATTCACTAATGCTGAATTAGCTGAATCAGTTAATCATGCAATGTAGAAATGGAGACTATAGCTGTTGTCACTCTGGACTTTTCCCCCCATAGACTTCCTTTCATACGCACGTGAATGTGTCAGACCGGAAACGCAAGCTCATGCGACAAGTTTCGCAGTTCGCTGCTGTGCAAAGTTCAAGCTTGGTGAACTCTGACCTGCAAAATCACATCACTTGACTGCATGAGACCAATCCAGGATCAAAACATGACCTCTCTGGACAGAAATTTAAAACATAGACCAATTGTTCGCTTTTTTAAATGTCTAATTATCTTGTTTAATCCCGCCCCTTTTCACAGCACCGTACGACAGAATTTTGCAGCTTCAAGCCACAGTCACACTAGAGTTTGAGTTTGCGAAATTTTGTCGTATGGCGCTGCGAAAAGGGGCAGGATTAAACAAGATGATTAGACATTAAAAAAGCGAGCCATTGCTCCATGTTTTAAATTTCTGTTCTTTTGAAAATGTACCACTACAGTGACAGCACTTGCACCATTATTTCTGTGGAAGTGACAGTGCAAGATCTTTCAGGTACAAATACTTCTATGTAAAATAAAATTATTCTGCTAAATGAAGAGATACTTAAAAAAATGCAGGGGATTGTTGCAGGGGAGTAACATTAGGTCATACTTTATTTTGATGGTCCGTTTGTTGAATTTGTTACATTGCATCTACATGCCAACTAATTCTTATTAGGTTATAAGTAGGCTGTTAGGTTGGGGTTAGGGTTGGGGTTAGAGTTAGGGTTAGTGTAAGTTGACATGTACTTGCTTAATTTCTTGTAGTCAGTTAAATGTCTGTTGAAGGAGCAGTATCAACAGTTATTAAGCAGACAGTCTACTAATACTCAAATGGACCATCAAAATAAAGTGTTACCTAACATTTAGTTACTGTCAATATTATTCTCTGAATGAATGTATGCCTTTAATGTAGAGCATTTATGTAAAACAACAGAAGAGTGCATTGGTGTGAACGCTAATGTAGTTGTTTTTAAAGAGTTAAAGTAAAAGGGCCTTCACATTATAGCTACACTGTAAACCAGCAGAAAAAAATCATCATGTAACTCACAATGGCATCTACCTTCAAAAAGCCAGTGCTATTATTATAATTTTTGTTGCCAACACTCGTATTTGTCATGACTCTGAAACAGCAATACGCAGATGTTTAAACCCGCTAGAAAAGGCTTTTAAAGCGCTGTCACGGCTAACCACGGTAATCATCCAAGGTCTCGCTGAGAGGAGCCCAAACCATCCCAGCGGAGGCGTGTGTGTTTAGGAACATCACACCAGCGAGCTTTCAACACCCTCATGTCTAGGCCTCCGGAATGAATGCTCTTTCAAACCATGTGGAGGTGAGCAGGAACTAGCATTTTAGATCAAAGCCAGTCTTCAAAAAAATCCATGCTGGAACTCTGCTACATTTGCCCTGTGAGACGCAAAATGGGTACAGAGCCATGTGGCGAAGAAACTTTACAGGGTTCTGGGGATGATTGAACTGGGACTGTAAATGTTTGGGACTAAGTTGGGTCATTTTGAGTTTAGCAATCACTTGAGAGTCCTTTGTTATTCTAGTATACTCTTAATTATGTAAATTATTACCATTTAAAGCAATCTGAAGCCAAACAATGATGACCAAACAATGACCAAAACAAGCACGCCAATATTCCGAACAGGCCACGCCCCTTTTATGACACCACTCTTGTACTTTTCTTAGACACGCCCCTTACTGCTGATTGACTGCAAGTGTGTTTTTTGGCATTTTTTTTATATTGCTTATTTCCCTCCAGAAATAAATAACACAAACTATCACAGAATTTGTATTAGCTTTCATTTTAAAGGTACAGTATGTAAATTTGACATCCAGTGGTTTAATTAGGTATTGCATTCCTGGATCAAAACATACACAAGCACAGGCTGCCAGATTGAAGGCTAACAGGGGTGTGTCTGACTATTGAGATTTTGTCCCAACCAATGGCTTCTATTTCTTGCAGCTGAACAACAGAACACTTTGACAATGATCACCTCAGGTACACCTCATGTGCTTTATTCAGTGTTAAATGCTAATAATGTGAGTTTGAATGGCATTTTGCATGACATTCATGGTCATACTACTGAAAGCAACAGCAGATAATTTTCCTCAGATCTTGAAAATGAAATAAATTTTAGAACTGTGACTGAGTGCAAATCAAATTCCAGTGATTCAGCATCTACATTTAATAATGTTAATGAGGTTGAATGTGTATTAATTAGATCATAAACCTTACAATTTCCTTGGAGTGCAGTAAGTGCACTATTTTGTGTCGTTTTTCATCAGGTGCAAACAGCCAAATTGCTTATCACAGCAAATCTCGTCATGTAGCGTGTTGTTAGGACACAGGGTTAAAATGTAACCTGCTTATGTAATGTTCACATTCATAATATTTATATTATTTCCTAATTAATAACCACCTCATGTGGAACTCTGAATCCGCGTCTCATTTCCGAGTCTGCTACTGTCCACCGGAGGTCGCATTTTGGTCACGGAGACTTTCTGACTGAATAAATGACATGTTGTTTTCCACCAAGGCAACCCGCAAAGCTGATATATAATTGGCTAAAGTGGCGGTGGACGAGTTAAAAGAACCAAAACAAAGACAGTTTTTCAGCACTAAATGCCCATTTTCAAAGTAGAATATCTACTTTAGCATTGTTTTTCAGATAAACCAGAATGTTCACTTAGCATTGTTCATTCATTCATTCATTTTCTTGTCGGCTTTGTCCCTTGCGGGGTCGCCACAGCGGAATGAACCGCCAACTTATCCAGCACGATTTTACACAGCGGATGCCCTTCCAGCCGCAACCCATCTCTGGGAACTTCCACACACACATTCACACTCATACACTACGGACAATTTAGCTTACCCAATTCACCTGTACTGCATGTCTTTGGACTGTGGGGGAAACCGGAGCACCCGGAGGAAACCCACGCGAACCCAGGGAGAACATGCAAACTCCACACAGAAACGCCAACTGACCCAGCCCAGCCGAGGTTCGAACCTGCGACCCAGCGACGTTCTTGCTGTGAGGCAACAGCACTACCTACTGCGCCACTGGGTTGCCTCACTTAGCATTGTTTCTTAAATATTTGCAAACATTTTATGGTATTTTTTATTCTTTAGAGAGTTAAATTAAAAACTTAAATGCAGCCCCTTTAATGGTTATAATTAAAAATATATTGGTTTTAATGCAAACTATAATGATCCCTTGAGCATCTACTGGGAAATTCTGCCCTTCTCTTGGTGGCATGCTAGAAACCATTATAATGTACTAGTTTTAATGTTTAAAAAGTGATGGTGGTTTTAGTGGTATTGAAACTATTAGAATCTTCTATGATATTTTCTGTTTCGTTTTTTATCATCGGGTTGTCATTATAATGTTAACGAATCCTAAAATCTCTTTGTAAAAGGATTAATTGCCGTTGAAAGTGCTCAACTTGCTACTGTTTTGTTGTAAATGGCCATTTATTTAATGTAACGCAATAGCGCTTAGCAATATTTACCAGTACATTAACCCAAACCAGTATTTTAAAGTATGCCATTAAGCCTCACAGCTGCCAATCACATCCTTTCATGGGTGCACAGATGTTCCTTTTAAATATGCATTGGATGTGTTTTGGACTAAAACAAAAAAGCAAACATGCTAATTATTGCACCGAGGTGGGAAAAAAGTGAAGATTTGTTACAAAGTGTGCTACTAAGAGAACATTTGACTTTGAAAAGGTAGAAAGCAGGTTAATGCTTGTTTTGGCCAAATTTTAGAGCGGAACTGAGTGTATTCATTACAATAACTCGCAGAACACACTGGAACAAGATCAGTGAAAACAGCCATCAAATGTGGATGACAAAGCTACTGTATGTTAAAAAAATTTTAATGGGTGGACATGAAGCTGTAATATTGAGGAGAGTATGTGGTAGAGCAAAAATAGGATGTCATTGGTCTTTGGTAGGTGGCAGTAATGCAATATTTTAGTTTGTGATGCCCTTTATTAAACTAAGAAAAAGTAGCTTGTATCACAAATCATTGTAATGTGGAGGTCAATGTGGTCGTGTCATTGGCCCGTGAACATTTCCTGCTTGTTATTAAACAATTTCACAACTGTAATAAGAGGCAATTCAATCATAACATAATGTTAAAACAGTTATCATAACATAATTTTTCAATATGTAGCTCTTTTTAGATTCTTAGAAGCGTTAGAAATTAAAAATGTAAAACAGGAAGTACATTGGGACTATTGTTTTTGTTTACGTCCCTCAAAATGGTCTATAGAGCATATTGTAAAGAAATGTCCATTATAGCCTATAGGAGGGAAACAAATATGATGATCACAGATTTTGAGAGTAATAAAATAAATATAGATCTTAATATTATTTTAAGTAGTGGAGTGTGAGATAAAAGATTGAAACCGTAAATAATGTTTCTTAGGGAGACTGGGTTATATAATAGAATCTAAATAAATAAGAATACAGGGGTTGAAATATCACTTCTGATCCACACTCCTAACCAGTAGGTGGCAGAAATGCACCTCAAAGTTGTATATCAATCACCAATTAAAAACCAAGAAGAAGCTTTTATCACAAGTTAAACATCATTGGAAGAGGCTTATTCCAGAGATTTACTTACTGTGGATGAGATGAAATTGTTTTATTAGCCTACTTACTATTGGAAAACCTGTAACGCTAAATTGGTCACGTGAACCATGTATTAACACGTGGTGGGCAGAGTGCGGCTTCATGAAACACTGAAACAGTCGAAGCAAATGTGGTGAAGTTTCGAAACGTTTCAAAACTTGTCTTTACAGTGACACCTAGTGGCCATTCTTATGTATTGCTCTAGAGCAGCTTCAGCAAAGAAACAGTTAAGTAAATTGAGCTTTTAAACTATTGAGCTATTAGAGTTGAGGTTTCAAGTGATTTAGTTCAAAAAGGTAAAGATTCGCACTCGTCAAGTAATTGCTTCGTGTTGTTTTTATTTTTACATTCTACGGGTGACTCAAAAAACACAAACGTTTCGACACAATGCCTTCCTCAGTGTGTAACACAAGTGATTTAGTGAAATGGTGAGAGTTCCAGACTAGCATACTGAGATTATGGGTTCGATTCTAGGGTGATGCAGCTATAGATGTTACTTTTTAAATGCTCTGTTCTTGTAACGTGTTTTGTTTTAACATTGTTCTGGCATCCAAATTTGACACTTTGTAAATAAATATGTGTTTTGGTCATAAAAAGTAACATTATTAAAATACATCAAGTCATAATTTCAGAGTATTTGTACAAGTCAGGATTCGGACTCGGGACAATTGCAACACAATTACTTTGTGCACACGCACAATCCACGAGGCTACATTAGGAAGAGGCTTTTTTACGACTCTGTCAGCCAATCGCAGATTCACCAGGTCTCGAAATGCTTCTGAAATGACTGATGCTTTGAATCAAATTAGTCACAAGGTCTGAGTGTTTTGAATCACTTTAGTCACGTGACTTGGGTGTTTCAGATCAGAGATCATACTTCAGTGCAGTGTTTCGAATCACTTTAGTCACGTGACTTGGATGTTTTAGATCAGAGATCATACTTCAGTGCAGTGTTTCGAAACACTTGCGCTTTGGGATCTCGACACTGTGTCGAAACGTCAGTTTCACATCAGGCATCCCCAGTATTAGCCAATCACATAGCAGCATTTGGTCTCCTTCCCTGCATAATTCCACAGATGACAGCATTAGCATTAGCTATTATGCTTTTTAGGCTTATCATTTCAGGCTGCCCTTTAATTGGCTTTTGACTACTTGTGTAATATTTCAAGCAGATATCTCAAACATTTGGAAACTTTGTCAGTATTGAACACCAATATGGCCGCTCAAACACTTCTAGTGGGTTTATGACCTAACAGCTTATTGTTAGTTATTAGCACATTTAGCAACATGCTAACTTCCACTATTGGAATTGATATTTACAATATGTATGTGATCTTCTGCTTATTAGCACTAAAAATCATTAGCTTAACAACTTGCTAAGCTCACTATTCATGTTGTTAGCTTAGCAACATGTTTATGTTAGACACTTTCAGATTCAATTTACCAAGTAGTTGTGCTTATTTTGCTTCTTGATAGACAGGCCACCAGGATATTGTGAGTAGAATGATTCTTGAGATCCAAAAAAGATTGTCCAAATTTGTTGTGTATTTTCACAACAAAACACAATAATTGATATGCAAATAATGCCATATACTTTAAGAAAAACTGTCAATAAATATGTTATTTTAGTTTACAAACTAAAAAATAAATGAATCCCGACAAAATCCTGGAGGGACTGCTTAGACATTCATTTAACAACATGCTAAGATTATTATTTTGTTGTTAGCTTAGAAATATGCTGACATTAAGTTGTTTGAGTCCAAATTGTGTGTGTGTGCTACTAAATATTAAGACTGAAAGCATCACATTGTTAGCATAACAACATGCTAACTTCAGACACCGTTTGAATCAGACTACCCAATGTTTATGTGTGCATTATCAGTAAGTCATTAGCTTAGCGACATGCTAACTTAACCACAATCTGTCTCAAAAACTGTCACAAAATATGTCATTTTATCTTACAAAATAAAAATAAATAAATCCTGACAAAATTCTGAAGGGACTGGTTAGAGATTTAGAGTCATTATTCGTTTAACAACATGCTAGGATTATTATTTTGTTGTTAGCTTAGCAGGTGACGCAGTGGCGCAGTAGGTAGTGCTGTCATCTCACAGCAAGAAGGTTGCTGGTTTGAGCCTCGGCTGGGTCAGTTGGCGTTTCTGTGTGCATGTCGTTTCTGTTTGCATGTTCTCCCTGCATTCGCGTGGGTTTCCTCCGGGTGCTCCGGTTTTCCCCACAGTCCAAAGACATGCGGTACATGTGAATTTGGTAGGCTAAATTGTCCGTAGTGTATGAGTGTGAAAGAATGTGTATGGATGTTTCTCAGAGATGGGTTGCAGCTGGAAGGGCATCCGCTGTGTAAAACATCTGTTGGATAAGTTCCATTTCGTTGTGGCGACCCCAGATTAATAAAGTGACTAAGCCGAAAAGATAAAGAATGTTAGCTTAGCAATACGCTGACATCATGTTGTTTGAGTCCAAATTTTGTGTGTGCTACTACATATTACGACTTTATCAAGCATCACATTGTTGGCATAGCAACATGCTAACTTCAGACATCATTTGAGTCAGTGTACCCAATGTTTAAGTGTGCATTATCACTGAGTCGTTAGCTTAGCAAAATGCTAACTTGTGATTGAGTTAGCATGTTGCTAAGCTAACGACTCACTTATAATTGAACTTGCAGCTTATATGTTTAGATTTTTTCTTTAAACTGAACTTTGGCAACAAATCAAAATATTATATAATATTATAAAGATATGATAATAATAATGATCTAATAATAATCTATAATAATGACAAAAAAGAGTGGTTTTGTTTTAATCTTGTTGCTTTTTTCTTTATCAGTCTTCTTTCTAGATGTTAACTCTAGCTGGTGATGAAATTGGAAATGTTGCCATCTTCAAAAATGTCATATTTTCATCCATATTTTAACAATCGGCGGGTCCAGTTTGATATGACAGGACATAATGCTGCTGTAAATCTCAAAGGGAAAAGTCTAAATCGTTCTGACAAAAAAAAAAGTAGAAACCCCTTTACCCTTCCCGGACTGTTATAAGGTGATGTCAGACAGCTGGGCTATTTGTCTGACAACGGGGTGTAGGAAGTTTAACAAGGAACAAATTTCCACATGTTAACCTGTAACCTTTCCTTCAGGCTGTCTGACGCTCGCCACAGGAGATGTAATGCATTCGCACCCACGAGACAAGGCCATAATTCACTGTGAATTTAAGCGGACGGGCTAACAGCCTGTCATCAGGACAAACTAGATGACCAGCAAGCCCCTGCAGTGCCAATATCGGCCGTCCTGTTCTCCTTCTGGGTGTTTTGTGGAAACACTGAGATGGAAAGATTGAAATGAAATAGACTAGACAGTGATTTAATGATAATTTTTTATGTGGTATAATATGTTGATGAGTAATCTCAGAGGAATATTAGCATTGAAATTATCATTATTGAGAATAGTATATTCTAAAGAATAGTAATGATAAATTGTGCATAAAATAAACATGTTTTAGAGCATCATGTTTTACATATTTCTATATTTGTAAATATTTATATACAGTATTTATCGATGTATTATTATTATTATTATTATTATTATTATTATTATTATTATTTGTATTATTTGTATTATTACTATAATAATTAATAATAATAATATATATAATATTAATATTAATAGTCACACAATAAAAATCAATATACAACAATTATATCAATACAAATTAATAATAGCAATAGAATATTAAAAGTATAATAGTCAGTAATAACCATAACATTATTATTATTATTATTATTATTATTATTATTATTATACATTTTGATAAAACTACACAATATCCATACATAACAATATGACTACTACTAATAATAGCAAACATATTAAAGTATTAAATCATGATTATTGTTATAATTACTATTGCTATGGTATATTTTAATGTATTTCATTTATTTATTTAATTATTTATTAAAAACAACATTAATCCATAAAAAATAATACTACCATTCGACTACTATTAATTATAATAATCATAATGTAATAATTTAATATGATTATTAATAATGTTAGTTCTGTGGTAGTATTTGTTATTTTTGGATTATTGTAATAATACAATTACTATTAATAATGTAGGAGCCAGTTGTTTACTTTATATAAAGGTTTATTTTGTTAATTAAATCTGTTTAAATATTAAATGCATTTGCGCTCATATGTTAAGGCGCATTACTGGCGCGTTAATGTTTTGAGGAACTAAAATAGACTGCGTAATAGACCAGCTCAAAGCAGGTCTAAAGTCCAGCGCAGAGCATGTCAGTTTTGGGCCTTGCTTAAACATTGCTTAAAACACGCAGGATGTAGAGCAGTACACAAATATCTTTACAAATGAAAAAGAATGAAAGGATTAAAATGTTACAGAAATTATTATTTTCTAAATATAAAAACCACTGCCTCCATGCCTTCTTCACTTGTTTTCAGTATATGTACAACAACTTGCTTTTGTATAATGATATTATTATAATTAGTATTATTTATTATATGCATACTTATATTTGTTTTATTAAAAACAAGCTTAGATTTGTCCACCTGTCAGGTTTTAGACCATATGGGGCATAGGATGTGTCTTTGGATATAAACCAGTTTTTTGACCACACTTTGTTATTATTGTTTGTTTATTTGTTTGCTAGGAAATAGTTTTGAAACTAATTTTTGCGCTTAACAAACAAAATTAATTATGTAGGCTAATGGATGTCTGTGCTTACAGCACCGTTTCCTCATCCACTAAAGAGAGAAAGTAAAAGTAAAGGCCGATTAGAGGAGGCTCATTCTTTATCCTCATGCTGCAGATGCTGTTTAACTGTTTTCTCACCAGTGAAGCGTTCAGTTTTTCCTTTTGTCCGCCATGTAAATTGCAAATGCGCCATGGTGCGACGCAACTGACTCTTAAAAGGAAATGGGGGATGAGACTCTGATTGGTTTAATGAAAGATTAAAGTTCCTGGGTCGGAACCACCCTCGTGCAGCTGGGCCAGCGCGCACGCATGGACCCTGGCGTGCAGGGTGGAAGCAGCCTGGCCCGCGGCTGTATGGGCTCTGGCTTGAGAGGCAGAAGACCAACACGCCTTGGACGGGAGATGAAGCTAATTCCAGCAGAAGGAGGCACCACGCGGGCTCGTGATGGCACTCTCAATCTGGGGAAATCGACCCGTACTCCCTGGCTGCTCCACCATCAAGGGGGGTGAGGCAGAGGCGCACGCAAATCAGGCAGAGAAAGGTGCCCTCAAGACTGCGTGAGCCCACTGTGCACTTACGAAAAGAAAGGGATGAGAGGCTAGAAGGTCTTGCCTTTTAATCCTCTACATACACCCATCTAGTCGGTCAGCCCGCGGGGCTAAGGGATAAACCATCTCCAGACCCACGACCGAAACAGCCCGGGAAAGCATGGTTATCATGTCTGTTTCAAGATCGGTCGCCGCCGCGCTTGCTCCCGAGGGGAGGGAGCGGAGGGGAGGAAATCCTTCATCAGATCATGACAGACCAACCTCCGATGCAGCGGTGGACATCTGAAGCCTCGGTGTCATCAAGTGAGAGGGCGGCCATCCGAGGATGGAGCGCTTCTCTCACTCGAAGCTTGGATGGATCGCGTGGAGGGGTGAGAGGTCCACAAGCCCGAGGGCGGCAGATTTACTCTCACTGTAACCCTCAGATCTGCGGGGGACAACTGGGATGGGTGGCCCTTTTGCAAGAGCTAACCGAGATCTTAACTGCGCAACAGACATGCCACCGAGTGATGGCATGCACTGCCCGCAAGCACCGCATTAACATGATGGACCCCCATACATGAAACGCAGTGCTCGTGCCCATCATCCGAGGACAGAAAACCACCGCATCCAGAAACGCACAGTCGGAGCGACGTCTTGAAAAAGACGGGCTGCACGACCGTGTTGCTCTTTTAGGAAATTCGCAACAATACACACCGCTCTGGAGGACCGGACCCAAAGGACGCCAGGCAAGGGAGAAACCCAGCTTGACCATCTGCCGCTGCGTGTCACACACTCTGGACCGGGAGGTCGCTCTCGTTCACTCTCTGTCTGAAACTCAGCTGGAGGAACCCTCATCGACTCTCTCAGAAGGCTGTGGAAGTCTCTGAAGTGAAAATGATGCTTTGGCTTTGCTCGCACATGTGCTCTTATAGCCAAATTAATTGCAACGAGCATCAGGTGCGATAGCTGAAGCTGCCAACTCATTGGCATTTCATTGGCCCGTTTACATACGCTTTTAAGATGATTGGCTTTCTGAATGAAATCCCCATAGTGGAAGTTTCCACATAGCATTGAAGTTCCCCTCCCGAAGGGGAACAGGATATTTACTCATCCCATCCCTGCACTTTATAAAATAATCCTTATCAATTTGTACAATAAACTTTGCAGTATAATACATCAACTGATGTCTGTCAGCTGCTGCAACATTGCTTTATTAATTGTATATTATTTATCATTTTTGTTTGCCTTTGAAATTAATTTACATTCATTTGAATGTTTATTGGGAGTTTTCAAAAAAAGCCACCGGTAAATGATGGATATAAAAAATATATAACATTTACAGTTCTATTTTGTTTCTAGAACATACATTTTTTTAAACAGCAAATTTGGAAGATTAACTTAATAACATGCCAAAACTCAAAATATCAGAGACGTCCTGTAAATCAAATTCAATAACGTTACAGGAGATCGATGTGGAGATAGGTTAACATTAGTTTTGTCTTCCTAATTATTATTTCAGACCCATAAAAATAATTACTGCTAGAGGCAGTATCAGCAAACAACTAATATAAAGCCCACACTTTACCAAATAAACAGTGATCTATCAGATCCTCTATGTCAGAAAGTATAGTTTACTGCTAAACAATTAATTTTATCATTGTAAAATAACACAGAAATCTAACATTAGTACTTCAGTCTCATCCCAAAGCTCTGACGGTCTGCTTAGAGAAACTGTCAATCACAATTGTCAATGACAACTGTCAATCACGATGACATGCCCTGTTTTTATATCATTTAATTATTTGCTAGAAACATACTGTTTACAAAAATGAACATCTGAACCTATATCAGCGGGATAACCAGTGCCTCAATGGATCAAAACCATTTTTGGGAAACATTATTGCAAGTCTAATTTTTTTTTTTTTTTTTGGGCTCAAGTTGGCTTGTTGGTTAACAAGAGGGAGGTGAGCTTTATGACTTGTTACTGCAGCCAGCATCCATCAAAAATACAAATTAATAATAAAAAATAGAATAATATTAGTATAATATTATTGGTAATTATTATTATTATTATTATTATTATTATTATTAGTATTATTATTATTATTATTATTATTATTATTATTAATCCGAATAAATAATAATATTGATAAATATCAACATCCGCTTAAATGATAACATAAGTAATATAACACATGTTGTTGTTCTTTTTCTGAACCCTTCAGGAAACCCCTTATTATTAACAAATGAAACAAAACGAGAAAACAACACCATAAAGTATTTACCCAAGTTAAAAAAATATGAATAAAATTAGTCGGAACTTCAATGACTTTCATTTACCCAAAATAAGCCTGCGGCTGACAGATGTATTAATTCCTCAGAGTTACAGCACTTTCATAACCCACGAACACTGTATCCCTACCACAAAGCTTGTTTCATATTTACCGGCAGTTTTAAAGGCTATTAATTGAGCGCAGAATTACTTCTCTATTTCCCTCAAGTGCCGAATGAGACAAAGCGGCCTAATACAGTGCACGCTTAACACCCGCTTCATCTTTCCCATCAAACTTATCATTACTTGCCACAGTTGAGAAGCAATCCGAACATGCCATGATTACCCAGGTTATTATTTAAAGAGCTATACTTCACAAAACATATAATTACACCTAAGTCCACTTTCAAATCGCCGTAACTCGCTTCCCCCTGAATAACTCGACGCAACAAGCAAAAGCGGCATCTGGACAAACAAGGCACAATTAGTGTAATGAGCGCTTTCCAAATGCCACTGATGTAAATGGGAAATTAGTCAGAGAACGACAGCGAAGGAGGACGCAGTGATCCTCCGCATTATAAATCGTGTCAAACTATTGTGTGGGCGCTGGAGAAAGAGTTCTGGTGGCGTAATTGGTTTGTTCGAGTGGACCGAGATGCTTAAAAATGGATTATGTGATTGCAGATACCATTGATATGCAGTGTGTTATTGAGTTCAATCAAACCCTGGGCTGTTTGGGTTTGAGAATAGATTGGTCGCTTGGCAAAATGAAAACCGAATTCTAAGAATTTAACAGTAAAATGCGAGTACTATACAAGATAAAGATTTAAAGTTTGCATGAACTGCAAGTTGAGTTGAGAATTTCTTCGTATGGTGATGCAGTTCCTAGAGAAACAGAATATTAAATGACAAAACAAGTAACATATTTCAGATTTGCAATAATTTAGACAGTGCCCTCAAGTGGGTTTGTCATCTGAAACATGCTACAAAATGTACCCCAAAGAACAGATTTCAGATTTGCCAAAGCGTAGAGAGCACCATTTTTCAGATTCACCAAAAATGTAGACAGTGCCCTCTAGTGGATTAGTCATCTGAAATGTGCAATGAAACATAACCCAAGTAACATTTTATATTTGAAAAAAATGTGGACAGCACCCTCTAGTGAATTTGTTCACATGCAACAAAATGTACACTAACTACCATATTTTAGATTCGCCCAAAAATGTAGACGGTGCCCTCTAGTTGATAAGTCATCTGAAACATATGTCAAAACTCTCTCCCAGTAACCTATGTCAGATTGGAAAAAATGTAGACAGCGTCCTCTACTGTATTTATCATCTGAAATGTGCAACAAAATGTATCCCAAGTACCAGATTTCAGATTCCCAAAAATGTAGACAGCGCCCTCTAGGGGATAACTAATATAAAACATACATCAAAAACACACCCTAATAACAGATTTCAGATTATCAAAAATGTCGACGGCACCCTCTAGTGTATTTGTCATCTGAAACGTGTAAAGAGACATACCTTGAGTAACATAATTCAGATTGACCAATCGTAAACAGTGCCCTCTAGTGGATTAGTCATCTGAAATATGCTACAAAATATACCCCATGTACCATATTTCATATTTATAATAATTTAAACAGTGTCCTCTGGTGGATTTGACATCTGAAATGTGCAATAAAATGTACCCCAAGTAACATATTTCAGATTTGCAATAGTTTATACAGTGACTTTTAGTGGATTTGTCATCTAAAACGTGTTACAAAACATACCCCAAGAACAAAATTTCAGAAAAAAGAAATTTCAGATCCGCCAAAACGTACAGAGTACCATATTTCAGATTCGTCAAAAATGTAGACAGTGCCCTCTAGTGGATTAGTTGTCTGAAATGTGCAATGAAACCTAACCCAAGTAGCATATTTTATATTTGAAAAAATGTGGACAGCACCCTGTTGTAAATTTGTTGTCTGAAACGTGCAACAAAATATCCACTAATAACCATATTTTACATTTTCAAAGATGTAGACAGCGCCCTCTAGTGTATTCGTCATCTGAAACATGTAAAGAAACGTACTCCAAGTAACATTATTCAGATTCCCCAATTGTAAACAGGGCCTACTTGTGGATTAGTCATCTGAAATGTGCAACAAAACAAACCCCAAGTACAACATTTCATATTCTCAATAATTTACACAGTGCCCTCTCATGAATTTGTCATCGGAAACGTGCTACGAAACATACCCCAAGTAGCATATTTTAGATTTGTAATAATTCAGACAGTGCCCTCTAGTGGATTTGTCATGAAACTTGCCACAAAACACACCTCAAAGAACAGATTTCAGGTTTGCAAAAACGTAGACAGTGCCATATTGCAAATACGCCGAAAATGTAGACAGTGCCCTCTAGTTGATTTGTCATCTGAAACTTACAACAAAATGTATCCCTAGTTACAAATTTTAGATTTCACAAATGTAGACAGCGCCATTAAGGCCCAATCCCAATTCTACCCCTTAGCCCTTCCCCTTACCCCTACCTCTCATTTTGCGCGTTCATGTGAAGGGGTAGTGGTGTCCCAATTACCTTTAGCTTGAAGGCGTAGGGCTAAGGGGAAGGGGTATACACCCCTTCGAACGAAGATTTTTCAGGACCACACTCGAAACCAAGGGGTAAGAAAATTTCCAAGAATACACCAGCTACAGCGGCAGTTTCGCTGCACCCGGAAGTAAGGAGAGCCACAAATTAGTATTTTTTGTCATTATTACGAATTTTTACAACAAACAAGCACATGTTTTAATATATTCATAACCGCATTCGTGTTTTACCGTCATGGTTTTATAAAAAAACGGTAAAATAAAGACAGCTAAACTTCGTGATCTATAATTCCTAATAATAACAACTCCCGTACAGCAGTCCTACAACATTCTGTCACTCAATGACACTCGAATACCCTGTCAGAAAAGTCTAGTGTTTGAGAATAAGCGTTTTACAGTGTCTGGGATAATGTTAATGTTGTTTTTGTGTGTTTTCATAGATGAATATGGCCATGGTGTAAATGCGCAGTATAGTTACGAACTTATTGCCACATTATATGGTTATGATAACCATATTATTTGCCTTCAGTTATTTCCTGAAGATAAATACCAAAAAAGAATACAACTGGAATAACTACACAGCAGTCGCCATTGTATGAAGCAAGAGATCGCGATGACGTATAATGACGTGTGCAGGTGCTGTAGTGGTGTCCCAATTCTTATGGGTAAATTTTGAAGCCCTTCCTCTTTACACTCGTTTTTAAGGGCCAAGGGGGAGTTTTTGTTATCTGAAATGTGCAACAAGTGACGCAGTGGCGCAGTAGGTAGTGCTGTCGCCTCACAGCAAGATGGTTGCTGGTTCGAGCCTTGGCTGGATCAGTTGTCGTTTTTGTGTGGAGTTTGCATGTTCTCCCTGCGTTCGCGTGGGTTTCCTCCGGGTGCTCCAGTTTCCCCCACAGTCCAAAGATATGTGGTACAGGTGAATTGGGTAGGCTAAATTATCTGTAGTGTATGAGTGTGAATGAGTATGTATGGATGTTTCCCAGAGATGGGTTGCAGCTAGAAGGGCATCCGCTGCGTAAAACGTGTGCTGGATAAGTTGGTGGTTCATTCTGCTGTGGCGACCCCAGATTAGTAAAGGGACTAAGCCGAAAAGAAAATGAATGAATGAATGAATGAATGAAATGTGCAACAAAGTGCACATTAAGAGCCATATTTCAGATACAAATGTAGACAACGCCCTCTAGTGGATAAGCCATCTTAAACATACATCGAAACACCCTAAGTAACATTTGAAAAAATGTAGACAGCCCCTCTAGTGGAATAGTTTCTTAAATGTGCAACAAAATGTACATTAAGTACCATATTTAGGATTCGCCAAAAAGGTAGACAGTGCCCTCTAGTGGATTTGTCATCTGAAACTTACAACAAAATGTACCCCAAGTAACAGATTTCAAATTTTCAAAAATGTAGACAGCGCCCTCTAGCGGATTAGTCATCTGAAATGTGCAACTAAACTATGGAATATACTAAAATACTACTGTTCACAAATACAGGCTCACATACTGTACTCACCCCATACCTGCCAACACTCCCGTTTTTCCCGGGAGTCTCCCGTATTTCAGACCCGTCTCCCGTATTGTTTTGTCTCCCGGTAAACTCCCGGAATTCCCCCGCCCCCCGCTCCTCAACATTTTGGTACAGTCCGGGCTGAAACTTACTTGGCGCTTGTGCTCTTCCGGTCGCGCGCTACAGTTCGCGCGCCCCAATCTCCCCAAACCTCTCACTCCTCCCGCTCCCCGCTCTTCAGTTTGCGCCAGTGTTGCCAACTTAGTTGCCGACTTTTTTGTGTGTTACTGGCGATTTTTATAGACTGTCGTTTGTCCATTACTGTGCCGTCCCTACTCTTCTCAATGAGCCTCCCCTGCAGCCTGAGAGCAGAGCACCTCTCTGCGTACCGACGGCAAATGATTTAGAACAGGTGGCAGTTTTAAGGTATTTCCCTTGTACAGTCAACCCGATTTGCTTCTCCTTTATTTTAACAATTTAATTTGACCGTTTATTCTTGTTGCACAATCAGAGATGTTTTAAGTGAGAGTTTCAGAACTTGTCTGAGTATATTACGTCTGAGAGATTACTGCAAATTCCCTACTCATCAATAATGATATACTGTATTCAAACAGCAATAAATTTAGTTAAATTGACAAGCTTACATAAAGCGTAATGCGAATATAAAATACCCCATTTATTTACCATAGGCTGTTAAACAAACAGAAATGGTAGAACGTGATGACGTCAGTAATATGCAAATTAGCGTATGACGTAATGGGGGGGGGGGGTCTCCCGGAATTTACGAACCAAATGTTGGCAGGTATGACTCACCCCCAAAATGAGAAACTTGACACTCAAAGAAAGAACAACGCTAAAGTGTGAGATGATCAAACAGACAAACTGCATTGAAAGGATTTACAGTCTTGTCACACTGAAAACTCAGCTCAGGTAAGAAGAAAAATGCAGCATGCTCAGGGCCGATAAGATCTCTCAATCTCAGGCAGTGTTTCAGCGTCATTACTAACACAGACACACAGTGTTTGAGTGTGGCTCCCGCTGGGAGGACATTAGACTGAGCTGTGTTGCGTGACGCTTTCCTCTGCTCTTCTTCATTAGATCAACGTCCCTCGACTTGCTCAGCGAAGCCCATAAATACGCTTCGCATCTCCAAATACTGTGGCGTTCATGAGCAGCTTTAAAAAAAGACCCCAGTGGGAATCTGCATACATGTTCGTGTGGCGATTTGAAAGCATGAAACAGCAATTCTTATGTAAAAAGGTGGAGTCTGACAGCTTCATGTGTTTGAGGTTTAAGGGTCTTCATTGAACATACTTTAAGAAAGGGAAATATTTGTTCACATTACTGTTCTGTTACATAAAGAGCTGTGATACAGTGGTGGTGGTGGTGAATTATTACTGTGTATTCACACAGCAGGGCAATTACATCCCAGGGTACTTCAAAGACAACGTGCTGAGTAATTATCTGTCAAATATGTGAAGAAGGAAGAAAATATGTATTTATCCATAAAAATACGTTATGTTTGTGTTGAATTATTTCCACATCAATTGCCCTCCATTTTTACTGCTTGTAATAATAATAATAATAATAATAATAATAATAATAATAATAATAATAATAATAATAATAATAATAATAATAATAATAATAATAACAATAATATGGCAACCCAGTGGCGCAGTAGGTAGTGCTGTTGCCTCACAGCAAGAACGTTGCTGGGTCGCAGGTTCGAACCTCGGCTAGGCTGGGTCAGTTGGCGTTTCTGTGTGGAGTTTGCATGTTCTCCCTGGGTTCGCGTGGGTTTCCTCCGGGTGCTCCGGTTTCCCCCACAGTCCAAAGACATGCAGTACAGGTGAATTGGGTAAGCTAAATTGTCCATAGTGTATGAGTGTGAATGTGTGTGTGGAAGTTCCCAGAGATGGGTTGCGGCTGGAAGGGCATCCGCTGCGTAAAATCGTGCTGGATAAGTTGGCGGTTCATTCTGCTGTGGCGACCCCGCAAGGGACAAAGCCGACAAGAAAATGAATGATAACAATAATAATAATAGTGATAATGGTAAAAATAAACATTAAATATTATTATTAATAATAATATTTATATTTTTATCATTATCACTATATTATTATTATTATTATTATTATTATTATTATTATTATTATTATTATTATTATTAATAATAATAATAATAATACTATATACTATAAATATTTCTTTTTCTTATTTTGACATTATAATTATACTACCACTTCTACTAATCATAATAATAATAAAAATAAAAACTATATTATTAATAAAACATTTATTTTTATTATCACTATAATAATATTAATAATAATAATAATAATAATAATAATTATTATTATTATTATTATTATTATTATTATTATTATTGTTATTACTTTCAATATTTTAAAATGTTTAATATTTTTTATATTTTACAAAGTAGTATTTTTTATTTATGAAATTATTTCAAATGACCATATACAAATATATTATATCACATTTATTTTAATATTTATATTAATTCATGCAAGCCATAACTCAATAAATATGGCCATAGTATTATTTGTACATGTAATATTACTACTACTACTACTACTACTACTACTACTACTACTAATAATAATAATAATGATAATAATATTTTCATTTTCATATTTTATCATCACTACACTACTACTACTACTACTACTACTACTACTACTACTACTACTACTAATAATAATAATAATAATATTTTCATTTTCATATTTTATCATCACTACACTACTAATACTACTACTACTACTACTACTACTACTACTACTACTACTACTAATAATAATAATAATAATAATAATGATGATGATGATGATGATGATGATGATAATTATTATTCTTAATATTTTAAAATTATCCATATTTTTGATATTTTACTTAGTAATTTTTTTATTTATAAAATTATTTCAAATTATCATATTCAAATATATTATATCAAATTTACACATAACTCACAAACATAACTCACATAACTCACTGCTATGAGGCAATCTACAGTATAAATGTTTTAAAACAATTAATTCAATATTTTATTATTCAAATACACAATCCATTAATTAGTTATCACAATAAATTAGCATTTGGTCACATTACGGTAACAGTTAATTTATATTATATTATATTATTATTTCATATTATATTATTCATTCATTTTCTTTTTGGCTTAGTCCCTTTATTAACCAGGGGTCACCACAGCGGAATGAACCGCCAACTTTTCCAGCATATGTTTTGCACAGCGGATGCCCTTTCAGCGGCAACCTAACACTGGGAAACACCCGTACACTCTTGCATTCACACACATACACTACAGCCAGTTTAGTTTATTAAATTCACCTATACCACATGTCTTTGGAATGTCGGGGAAACCGGAACACCCGGAGGAAACCCACGCGAACATGGGGAGAACATGCAAACTCCACACAGAAATGCCAACTGACCCAGCCGGGGCTCGAACCAGTGACCTTCTTGCAGTGAGGCAATTGTGCTACCCACTGCGCCACCACGTTGCCCTATATTATATCATATTATATTATAACTATTTCAATTGTAATAAATGTACCACTATGTCATATATAAATTATACAATTAAACTAATTAATATTTATAATTAATAATTAATAAAATAAAAACCAATGATACTGTACATTGGTATAGTACTAATGTCTTAAAACATAGAACCTTGGAATGTAATTATTATTATTAATATGCCAAAATTATCCCATATAAATCAACATCTGCAAGAACACAGCATACATATACTGTACATTGAGCTTATATACATCTCTTTCATCACCCGTTATAATACAGACAGCCATTGAACATCTGAAACACAAACCAGATTTGTATTCCAAACTCAACAACCGAGTCCAAAACCACATTAAATGGACTGAATGGAAAAGCAAACTTACTAAGACTAACTTCACCTCGCATTTGTCAGATTCCCCAATGCTCCTCATTCACACACATCTCTACTGTAAAAACTCAAATCAATCCTGAAGGCAAAGAAAAAAAGAGCAAATCTCACCAAAACTGGTCCTGACTTCCCTCCGGAGCCCACAGAGCATGTTGGCGTGTTTGATTCAACACACACACACATAAAACCGCAGCTCTGCCAGCAACAGAAGACCCCCGTTTGCTCTCTCGGTGTGTGTGTCTCACTCACACACACACATGGTTCCTCCTCCCCTACAGATTTCTGCTTTCTCCTTTGATTTGCTTCACACGGATGTAAATCTGTGAGCTCAATGAAGGGAATTCATGTGCAAGATGGCCAAAAATGCTCTGTTTGAACGAGAAAGATATATTTTCTTTTATTGACAGGATATTGTGTTTTTTTTTTTTTAAATCTTTAGTCCATTTTAGAAAAAAGACATGAATTATTAGTTATTTCTTTTTATTTTGTTGAAGTTACTAATGAATGTTCAACAAAATGGCGAAATGGTGTTCCTACTTTTTCCTAATATGAGGAATTGGATCTTTCAGTGTGTCTTTAATGTTTTATTGTTTATCTACAACATTGTGAATCGTGGATTTTGAGTGTATAATGAAACAAATGATGATAAGAAAATGTATTGGGAATGTTTTGGACTGTCGAAATTGCATTGTATCAGTTGACAAAGCCACAGCCATATCACCCTGCACCCCAAGACTGTTTACTCACTGAAGCTAAGCAGGGCTGAGCATGGTCAGTACCTGGATGGGAGATCACATGGGAAAACTAGATTGCTGTTGGAAGTGGTGTTAGTGAGGCCAGCAGGGGGCGCTCAACCTATGGTCTGTGAGGGTCCTAATGCCCCAGTATAGTGAAGGAGACACTATATGCTCAGTTAGCGCCGTCATTTGAATGAGACGTTAAACCGAGGTCCTGACTCTCTGTGGTCATTAAAAATCCCATGGCACTTCTTGTAAAGAGTAGGGGCATAACCCTGGTATCCTGACCAAATTCCCTCTATCGGCCCTTACCTATCATGACCTCCCAATCATCCCCATTCACTGAATTAACTCTATCACTGTCTCTCCACTCGACCTAAAACTGGTGTGTGGTGAGCGCACTGGCGCCGTTGTCCTGTTGCTGCCGTAGCTTCATCCAACTGGATGCTGCACACTGGTGGTGATGTGGAGAGACCCCATCATACCCCCCCCCCCCCCCCCCCCCCCCCCCCCCCCCCCCCCCCCCCTCATGATTGTGTAGTGTTTTGTGTGTATGGCCATACACAGTAAATGCACTATATAAATACAAATTACTTACTTATGAAGATATCGCATCTCCAAATACTGTGGCGTTCATGAGCAGCTTTAAAAAAAGACCCCAGTGGGAATCTGCATACATGTTCGTGTGGCGATTTGAAAGCATGAAACAGCAATTCTTATGTAAAAAGGTGGAGTCTGACAGCTTTATGTGTTTGAGGTTTAAGAGTCTTCATTGAGAGACTGAATGATAAATGAAGGTATAAATTAATTATGAATGAACGAATGAACAATATATGAATTAATAATGAATGAATAAACAATATATGAATGAATAAATGAATGAATGATAAATTAATGAACGAACGAACTAACAAACAATATATGAATGGATGGATGGATGGATGGATGGATGAATGAATGAATGAATGAACGAACGAACGAACGAACGAACGAACGAACGAACGAACGAATGAATGAATGAATGAATGGATGAATGAATGAACGAACGAACGAACGAACGAACGAACAAACAAACAAACAAACAAACAAACGAACGAACGAACGAACGAACGAATGAACGAATGAATGAACAATATATGAATGACTGAATGGTACATGAATGAATGACTGAATTAATAATGAATGAACAAACAAATGAATCATATATGAATTCATTAATAATATATGAATGCATGAATAATTTATGAATGAATGATACATGAATGGATGACATGAAATAATGATATATGAATGAATTAATAATTTATGAATGAATTAATAAATTATGAATGAATAAATTAATTAATAACTAATGATATATGAATAAACGATAAATGAAGGAATGGGTTAATTAATAATTAATGTATGTATGAACTAATTAATTATATATTAATTAATTACTTATTAATATATAAATTAATTAATAATTTATAAATTAATGATACATGAATGAATGACAAATTAATGACATACAAATGAATTAAAAATTTATGATTGAATGAATTAAGTAATTATTGAATTAATTAATTAATTAATTAATTAAATAATTTGATATGGATGAATAATAATTTATGAATGAATGATACATGAATGAATGACATGAATGAATGACATATGAATTAATTATTGAATGAATGAATGAATGACCGAACAATATATGAATTAATGAATGGTACATGAATGAATGAATAAATTAATTAATAATTTATGAATGAATGAATGAATGAATTAATTAATTAATTAATTAATTATATATGAATGAATGAATGAATAAATAAATGAATAATATATGAATGAATTAATAATTTATGAATGAAGATACATGAATGAATGAATAAATAAATTAATTAATAATGTATGAATAAATGAATGAATTAATTAATTAAATAATTAATTAATGAGTTAATGAATGAATGAATGAATGAATGAATGAATGAATGAATGAATGAATGAATGAATGAATGAATGAATGAATGAATGAATGAATGAACTACAGGGTTGAAACCAGAGTAGAGGTGAAAAAATGCAAATGCAGTGCAGGGAATGAAAACAAAGTCTTTTTTCATTCAACTTCCAAGTCAAGCCCTGAGGCATGTATAGTGCAAGATGCTGCAAAAGATGCAACAGCAATGCTCATTTGACACATGTTGACAATAAAAAAAAAAAAAAGTAAAAGCAGTACTGTACAGTGAAAGACCAAAGTAAAAAGCATTCTTTAGTATATGCAACCCTATACTAAGTACTTTAACTTCACAAATTCTACAAATGCAGGACTGTAAATGTAAACAAATAAAACTACAGTACTTACTAAATATTTAAAATGTTAAAGGCCACACTACACCATTTCAGACAGTGAGAAAGGAGGTAATTCTGTACTCTATGTTATGAGTAAATAATTTTTTTGACTTTCGATGCATGTAAACCTATATTGGAAGATCTCCAAAACAATATCAGAAACATTTAATCCTTTCACACTTCAGTTTTAAATACACCCGCTGACCGCCCCGCACATTATTTTTAATGTGACCACAATTTACAATGCATCACTTTAAAGTTTCCATGGTATCACGTCAGTTTTATCACATGACACACCACAGCCCTGATGATTAATGTATGTGTCGTTTTTGGTTTCTTTTTCTCTTTTCTGCAAATATTGACAAACATCATTATTATTTTGTAAAATATCTGATATTCCAACTTAAATATCTGTGAGAACATGTATTTTGTCATTTAAACAGCTCAATAATGAGCATATTATTGGATCTATGACAGGTGATGTTAGTCTGCTCTGCATTGGAGAGACTCAAGGTGGAATAGTCCTCAAGTAAAAGTACCATTACTTGCCTAAAAATGTAGTGCAAGTAAAAGTATCTGCTGTAAATATTACTCAAGGTATAAGTAAAAAGTAGCCTTTTTTAAAAAAGCTAGCAGCTAAGGTTATTTTAAAGCTACGTTATTTTGATGTCCAATAATGACATCAAATGATGTTGATATTTGGTTGATTTTAGGTCGTTAGAAACTGACCAAAAACCGACGTTGAGCCAACATCTTAAACCAACATCATATATGACATCAAATACTGACATTTATTCATCAGGTACGGCAACCTAAATCCAATGTCTGTTAGAAGTCATAGTGGTAACGTTCACACAATGTCATGCTGTAACATCATTAGACGTTGATATTTGGTTGATTTTAGGTCGTTAGAAAGTGACCAAAAACCGACGTTGAGCCAACATCTTAAACCAACGTCATATACAGTATGACGTCAAATACAGACATTTATTCATCAGGTATGGCAACCAAAATCCAATGTCTGATAGAAGTCATAGTGGTAACGTTCACACAACGTCAAGCTGTAACATCATTAGACGTTGATATTTGGTTGGTTTTAGGTTGGACATTGGACATTTACATTGGCCTGACATTGAGTTCTGACATCAACCCAATTTTCTTTTCCAAACAAAATGCAAAATCCCCATGACGTTAGAGTTCAACGTCAATCAGATATCATATTGATGTCTTGTGCCTGCTGGATGCTTAAGGCCATTTCAGTCATCATACACTCTCAGAAATAAAGGTACGAGAGCTGTCACTGGGGTGAAATTTGTACCTAAAAGGTCCATATTAATACCTCAAGAGTACATATTGGTAACTCAAAAGTACCAAAGTGTTTCTTTTTTTAAATTTTTAGGTACTAATATATACTTTTGAGGTACCAATATGGACCCTTCAAGTACAAATGTGTACCTTTTGAAAAAGGTACCATTCCAGTGACAGCTCTCGTACCTTTATTTCTGAGTGTACGGTAAACATCCGTCATCTTCTCATCAGTGACGTGCATCTAAACAGTCTCTGGGTCAATGTGTTTAAGGATTTTGAACATCTTCATGGACCCTTTTAATACTTCCAAACAGTTTTCTGCAATTATAAAGTGCACACGTCTTGAGGTAGTTCATTATGATGCGATTTACCTTCTACGGTATGTAAAATTTGATTGGACAGGAATCACAGGACTGATTTTTCTAATCCCCATGAACAAGAAAAATAAAGTAGTTACTGCAGGTTGAAGGAAAGTAGTGGAGTAAAAGTACAGATACTGCACTAGAAATGTATTCAAGGAAAAGTAAAAGTACACATTTTTAAAACTACTCCGTAAATTACAATAATTTGAGTATTTGTAATTAGTTACTTTACACCACTGGAGCTGCTGGATTTACAGCATGTTAATTCATTAACTTCTCCTGAAAAACATGAAAGTAAGGGGCTGTTTAATGGGAAGAGGAATAGAGTAAATGTTCTAGTAGCCTAAACAGTGTGTATCTTATGTGAAAAAAGCACATAGCCCATTCATGTTCAAAAATTGCCATCTCCATAGACACACATAACACATAGTTTCCAAACCATAAATATTATGCTAGTACTCAATATTTAAAATGTATTAAAATGTCTGAAATCTAATATAAATGTTATTTGTTGGAAATCACTCATAGAAAGTGCTGTGATATATCTGGCTCAGCACCAGCCAAAGGGTTAAAACACCATAGTCGGGGCACTTAAATATATAAAGCGCTATAAAACCAAGACAGGGGCAGTTCTGATCAATTCAGTGACTGAAAACAACCTATAAAAAAGAGAGAGTGGACATTATTTCTCTCTACACCTTAACAGCAGGTCTCCCCCAGGACTTCTGTCAGACAGAAAGCAACAGTGACACCAAGCAGACTCCAGCAAGAAACTATTCAAAGCCTCCGTCCTCTTTACTCGATTCCCACAGCGACTCTGAATCAGCGTTTTGCCTCACTTTCATATGACCAAACATCCCCTCCAACACCAGCGACTAATAAACCCTCTTTCACTTCATTTCTTTCAGTCTCCGAGTCCGGAAAACATTCGAACCGAACAAAAACAACATGCACTGTAAAAATTGCTGTAAAATTTACATTATTACTGTCAATTTTAATTGCCAGTAATATTATAAAATCTACAAGTGCACTGTAAACTAAAAACAAAACAAAACACAAATTTTCATACTATATAGGATGCTAATAACAGTATGCGTGCCGAGTAGTATGTCTGAATTCATAGAATTCGAAAATCAGTATGCGAGATGTACCTGGATGACCTATTACTACTGGTGAGATTCTGAAGTGAGCATCCGATGGACGCTATGCGATCTTCTGATGCACAGCGAGAGAATTCATGAATGGGAGTGAAGCGACGTAACTGACATTGGTTGGTCACGTGATGATGATAAAATGGCAGATGTAGTAGATTACATCTGAGTTCAATTCATACCACTCACATTTATACTGTATATAGAACATACTTTTTTATCGACCGAGTAGTACATTTAAATTCAAATGCAGTACCTACTGAGTAGACAATATCAAACGCAGCCCTAGTCTTAATCTAGAATGCTATGCTAACAGTATGCTAAGCTAATGGTTTGTTTAGCATAGACATTGAGTTTGATATATTTATATATGATATTTTTAATTATATGTACATTTTACAGCAATTGTTTACAGTGTGGCTTAGAAAACAAAAAACATTTGCATTAAACATGTATAAATACTTAAAGGATAGTAAGTTTAATTACTGGAAGGGATTTATTGAGTTTTTTTTTTTAATTCCTAGGTTCTGCTGGTTGAGGCATTTCCAGAATTTTCATTGCCAATCTTATGCCAATTGTAATCATTGGCTCTGGTTCAATTTAGAATTTCCCCAACCACTGCAAAGCCCAGGGAATCAGAGTGATCGCTCCAGGTTGGCCCCACCATGATCTGGATTTATTGAGAGTATCTCTACAAATATCAAACTTTAAGTAATTTCCCACAGAACAGTATGCTAGCTTATGGTTTGTTTACATTAGACATTGGATTTGATGTATTTATATATGATATACTCAATGAATGTTCTTAGCTTGATATAGGCTGTGCTAGAATGCTAAGTTAGCCATATGCTAAGATCAGTGTGGGGCAAGTTCTTTTAAAAGTATAATTAGTTATAGTTACAACAAGTTACTTCTCACAAATAGTAACTGATTTACATAATTAAAAAAAGTAACTAATTACCAGGAAAGTAACTATTGTGTTACTTTCAAAAATCTAATTTGTCAATATGACTATAAAATGACTATAAAACATTGTACACTAATCTACACTATTGCTTTTGTTTAATTTGTTAAAGTGATAAGTGTTTGCGATGGAGAAAAAACAAGTTTTATTTGCTTTGACATCGTAGCTTTGTCTCTTCCTTCGGTAGCAGATCTCATGTTATCACCTGTGTAACCACTAATTTTGTGACCTCATGTGACAACGTGAGGCGCTTCATTAGATTAGAATTACTTGTCACCGATGCAGAGAGACTTTTTTTTCCTGGACATAAGTTGCACGATACATAAACATTCTTGCCTTTTACCTTAACGAGGGAAAAGTAGGGCTTATATTTTCAGTTTGCAATCGCTACATTTGAACTTGCTGAATTTGCCATTGTTCTGACTCTGGTCGCTGGTGTGTGCGACTGACTGTGCGTGTGCTTGTGTGTGAACACCCACACTACTCTGCCTCTGATTGGCAAACAATGGAAATGTACTCTATCTAAGCCAATCATCACATTCTCAGTTACACCACGTTCACAGACACACCAATCATCATCACTGATTGGTTATGTGTCCAGCCCCAGCCCCGAACACACACACCCACCCACCCCAGATAAAGAGAGGTCCTATGGCTTAAAGAGACGCTGCTCGCATGAAAACCATTTGTGTTTTCAATTATAGTAACATGCATTTTATTGTCTGTAACGGTAGCGGCGTTGTAACGGGGGGAACAGTAAGTCATTTGATAACTCGTTACTGAAAAAAACAGCATCACTGTTAGTAACGCTGTTTATTAATAGCACCGTTATTCCCATCACTGGCTAAACACTCCTCAAATACTAGAAAGTTCGAGTTGTTGTTATGTGCCATTACTTGGATGTTGAATACTGACTAGGATTTATTAGCCATAACATAAAACAGTGTTCTTGAAACATACTATAATAAAGTGTATCATACTGTATATATTATAGTGTTTACAACACTTTGTTAATGAATGCAACAGGATATTGTAGAATTAACTGTAGTGAACTGATCAATTGTAACAAAAACTGGTAGTATACTTTAAGTTTTTGCTAGAGTAAACTGTGGTGTATTGTAGTATAGAGTTACTACAACAGATTAATTAACTACTTTACTATAGTATGGTTCAAAAACACTACAGTTTTTACAAAAAAATTACTATAGTATTTTTTAAATGCGAGTTGTTTGGGGTAAAGATCCATGTACTTCAAAATTACTTTAAAAACTCCAATTTGAAGTAATCCGAATGTGATATGTCATATTCTCTGTCATATTCTGTGATATTGTCATATTCTCTGTTATATTCTCTGTCTATATGCAAATAATGTGTTCTGAAATGGTGGCTTAAACTTTAATACCAAATCAAAATTGCACCGTACTCAAACATTCTCTACGGAGAACATTCAGAGCCGATCAGAATGTGAATGTTTCGGTTCCCTGTTTATGTTCCAGCCGCAGGTTGGTAAACGTCTAAATATTTCAGGCTACTTCTGTCATAAAGTCACAATCACATTCCCATGATGCCTCAAGAGTACACTAAAAATGATTTGAAAAAAGGACACATCAATCTTTTAGCGTCCTAATGAAATCATAATGGAGGTTTCATGCAGTACAGGGCAAGCATGCTACTGTACGCTAGTAGTATGCTAAGCTAGTCTAGAATCTGTTATAAAATACTAAAAAGTTGTCCTCTGTTTGACACAGCTTATAACTGGAACTACTAGAATCCTATAGCTAAAGCAATTCTGATAAGACTACTGAATTGAATTAGTCACATCATATTTACATTAAAAATTTCTATTGACAGTTCAAACTAAGCTTCAAATTTAGTTTCATCACATGTTATGAAGCAATTTAAATTTGTAGTGAAAATGTTGTTTTTGAAAGTTTGAAAGACATGTCTGAAGTCTGAAGTTATGTTTTTGAGGCATGCATATACAAAGTAGCAAATGCTGAAATGTATGTGGTCGCTGCAACACAGGCTCATTGTGGATACGTACACCAGTCTACATTTCTGGAGAGTGTGAATTATGTAGCCAGAGATAAAACTGGCAGCATTTCCTCTTTACCATTCAACCCCGACGCGGGCGTCCTGGGGCGCTGTTTTTCCACATGTCAATGTTTATCAATAGATTACATCAAGATGGACTTGAGAAATCTTGCCATATTTTACATCAGTTTAAAGCTACAACCCTTGAGCAGCCATTGCAGCTAGTTGTTTTTCAATGGTAAGCGTATAAAGAACCTATTTGCTAAATTTTGTGTAAGTTAAACAGAAAATGCTTATTAGATATGGAGTACATATCATAGTAATAACAACAAACACACGCATTCATTGCTGTACATCACGATTTATTTTGAAAGGTAAGAGTCCATAGAAAAACATCCCATCAAGCATATTTAGTCCACCGACACAATAGTGTTGAATTATGGGTGGTTATTCATTTGTTTATGTCATCATTTCTGCCGGAGACCTGTTTTACCATGCTTTACCATGTTACTTACACGCGAAAACGGCGTCTTTGTAGTACAAGGCAACTCATTGTCATAGCTTACAGTGTTACAGATAAAATAAGACCACAAACTGAATAAAAAGTCAAAGTTATAGTTAGTAAAATCTAAACAAAGCCGAGTGTTTTGACTCTGCATAGGCTGCCATCCGATCAGTAACTTCCTACTTCCTACTTCCTTCTTAGTTTGACTGACGGAGAATTAAGCCAATGGCAGCATGATATATTCAATATATAAACATCTATTGGTCGGCTGTATGTTATTGCAGTCTTTTTGCTGTCACTGGCTCAGCGATCTGTCAATCATCACGCGACGCACCTGCCCCCCTGCTCCACAGCTGCTAGCAGTTTGAGCTAACGGCAGAGCAGCTGGTAAACAATGAAAATAGATCGTCAAACGTTTTTGTTCTGCTGAAGAGAGTTTTGAGAGATTGTTTGAAGCGAGAAGAGAATATTTCTGAGGAGAACTGATACTTACATGACCTGGATGAAGAGTACTCAGGTATTTTCTAACGGTGAGTATTTATTACATTTTTATGTCTCAGTTCTGTGAAGCCTGCTTGTGCCTATAAGTGTGAATGTCTCTCCGGTAGCGATAATCTTTCAGTAATGTTTGACATTATCATATGTTTGTCATTTATCTGAATGGCTGCTGTAAGCTATCTGTAATAATTATCATATGTATAAAAGGGAAAGAGGGACACTGATGTAGTCTCAGAAAACTTTTTACAGAAATCTCATTTTGCATGCTATCTTCATCAAATTTGAAATATAAACTCATGAGACACTTGGCTTTCAAGTCATATTTTTTCTAGGACATTACATTAATGTTTTCCTGTGTTTGTATATGGAAAAACAAATATTGAACACAATACAAATTTTTTTTCTCATAACTTCATAATGTATAACTTTTTATATTTTTTAACATATAACTTCCCCTTTTGCCACAGTAAAGCTCAAAGTGTCTTTCCAATGATACCCAGTTTGTAGCTTACTGGAGTCAGGAACTGTTACTGTTTAAAGTTAGGTAGGTGTAAATCCCCAAAACTGAGTGAAGGCTAACAGGTTAAAACGAACGTTATGGGGTGGTATGACACCGCCGCCGGCTTTTGTTCCTTTTAGCGCTACCAGGTGACCACTTAACTCCATGTGGACGGCTTTTCCGGTGTTTCCAGTTTGCCTAGTGGCTCACTGCATACGTCGGCAAACTTGGGACGCGAAGGGGAGTTGACCATGATGACGAGGTTCTGGTGAAGTCTGGTGAAGAACGGTTCCAGAAACCAGGTAAAACAAAACAGCTTTTCTTTTTTTAGATCACTTTTGAAAACACTATCGGTTGGATTTAGGGTCAGACAACAGCAAAATGGCCTGGTTGGCTGAAGTGTATATTGCACCCTCTGGTGGATTTACACGAGAAGAGGATGCCAAGAGAAATTTGAGATCATCAAAAGCATACACAGCGGCCTCTGGTGGATTTGCAAAAACAAAAACTGCGAGCAGACGTACCTCCAGTTATGTATTTCGCTGTCCACAGAAATGTATGGACATTCAAGCTAGGAATACTCTTTTGTGTTTTGGAATTTTAATAAAATAACATTGTTATAATGAAATATACACACATTTTGGAAAGAGTTTTGGGTTATATTTTAACAAAACAAAAAAAAAAAACTTAAAAAAAGGGTAAAAATGGCTGCAGTAGTTCTAATCTTAAGCTAGAATGCTATGCTAACAGTATGCTGAGCTAATAGTATAAATGGTACATTGGTACATTTGATACATTTAAATAAACAATTTAACATTGTTAACCTCTTGATACAGGCTAGATGCTAGAATGCTATGTTAGCCATATGCTAAGATAGTAATGGTATTGTTCAAAAGAAATTGCAATTTAAAAAACTAGATTACAATGTTTGAGTGTTGTATTTATAGCATGCTGCCATGTTTACTGTTTATTATCCATAAAATGAGAATAAAATAATAAAAAAATAGGCTTGGTTTAGCATTTGATGAAACAATACTATAGTAATTTATAGTAAAACAATAGTGTTTTTAAACCATACTATAGTAAAGTGTATTATTCCCTATATATTATAGTATATAAAACCCTTTGTTAATGAACGCTACCGCATACTGTACTATTAACTATAGTGAACTGATAAACTGTACTATACTTTAGTTTTTACTACAGTAAACTCTAGTGTATTTGAATACAATATACAAAAAACTATTGTATGGTTCAAAAACACTTTGGTATGTACTAAAAATTACTATAGTATAGAAAATATATCCCGAAGGAAATTAGAATTTAAATGAATAAAAGCATTGACAAACATCATCAGAGTATCTTTAAATTCCTCCCACATCCTGGTCATCAATTATTACGCCCGAATTCTAGTCTAAAATTATCTCTGTTCCCCGATCTGTTACACAACACTCCTGAAATGCAATGTTATATCTGAGCAGCGGAAAGATTTTATTTAGATTTATAGGTGGTGAGCCCAATCCAGTTTTCAGATCTAATGCCTCGATGGAAGCGTTTGATGTGGCTGAGGATTATTCATCAAATGGTCCTCCATCCATCAAAGAATAGAGGGGAAAACATAGCGGATATAGAGAAATGGGGCAAGATAAAACCAGAGGTGGGCGATTATAACATCGCACAACAGGTTATATAAAGCTCATAAAAGTGTCAAGATTTTTAATTAGCTCTCGTTATGGAGAGCAGGAGTTGAATTGCTGCATGATGCAGTACAGTATTCAATAGCTTTTAATGTGTTGTGTTATATATTTCATAACGTTCCGTACATTTGTTTGTCTTTTGTTTTGCTGTCATGAGGTAGAGACTTTTAAATGCACATCTTTTGATAACGACTTCTATTTGAGGCTCTTTGATGATGTGAAAGATAATTATATGCCAATTAATACAGTCAAAATCGATTAGCAGATTCTCTTTGAAGTGCTTGGACGGATCAATTCAGGGCCCCACAGAGAAACTGGCAAATAACATCAACCTTTCTGGTTTGGGTTGGAATAAATTAACTTGCTTTGAAAATGATGACATTACAATGGGCTTTTATGGAAGCAGTTTGATATACTGGCATGATATATTTCAGTCATTCTACAGTTTTCATTTTATTTCATAAAATAAAAAGGTTTTATTCATTTTAAAGGCTGTTTTTTATTCATTTTAAGCAGTTCTTTCACAATACTGCAGTTTTACATTCCTTACAATTCTAACTGTTTTCTAACAATTCTGAGTTTGTATTTTGCCTTTATCTTTTTAGCATTTTTTTTTTCTTTCAGTTCCATTTCAACTTCAAATTGAGTTTGATAAACTTAATGGAATTGTGCATTTAAGGCAAGTATAAGTAATGGCCCGTTTCCAATCAGTGGCACGGTACGGTATGGTTCCAATAGCGTTCAGCTATGCATCTAGCTCTGCTTTTTGGTAGCCTTGGTACCGTTTGTAAAGGGTGACCAAAAAGTGGTACGGTACGGTTCAGTACGCCTTTTAACAATGGAAACGGCCATAAAAGCGTACCACTTTTTGGTCACCCTTTAAAAAGGGTACCAAAAGGCAGAGCTAGACGCGCAGCTGAACGCTATTGGTTTACAGAGATACGTCATCCGCTCGCGCAACAAGCCAGAATGAAAACAAAGGAACCGCCATGTTTTAAATACACAGCCGAGACATTACACCGTAATAATTTATACATATAATAACGAGCCATGGTCGACCCGAGCTCAAACAAACCTTGTCGTCATCTTGATGAACAGACACAAAGCCAAGAAGAATAAAATCTGCTGTGCCCTGTTGTTTTTTTACGAGGCCATCTAAAAGTGCGAGCGGTTTCACTTTGTCCAGAGAGCTTGCGATCGCTTCTATATTTAAAATAACAAACTTTTTGAGCTCATAGTAATAACGTGCTCGTGATCATTGAAGCGCTCTGAGATCCGATCTTGTCAGAAAGGAACAAACGGGAGACTGAAGCGTGAAAAAAAGGAGAAGCCGGAAAAAAACAGCAGCAAATGATGCGTCTGCAACCTAAAACATGAACAAACTGCCATGTTTAACTATTATCATCACCTTTTGGACTATTATGAACTCAGAATGACGGAATTACTTTCTAACAAGAGGCTACATGTGCTGCTGAAGATTAAAGACACAGATGAGAGGTTTGCACTGACTGTGGGCTATATTTTGTGTTGTTTTTGAACCTAAATAAAGACTAAATGTATGCTGTGTGTAGTTTTTCTGTAAGTGGTAACATATTGGAGAGTGTAAAGGTCTGTATGTGTTCATATATGCTGCATTTATTTATTTATTTATTTAATATAATTGCAGACGTCACAGTAGGCTATTTCACACTGTCATTGATCTGCACTTATAATTATATTATGTTCATAGACAAGTTAGTAATAAACATTTATACAAAAGTATGTATGTGTATAAAGCTTCTGTTTTGTGAGAAATGCTTCTCAAATGATATGTGAACGTACATCATTTTCTCGAGCAAAAAATAGCATTGACTGAAACTTTCTGTCGTACACCACGTCCACCAAAATAGTACCTGTTAATGACTTTGATATGGTGTATGTTATTGTTTATATTGATTTATTTTATTATAAATGTTTTTTCTCTCTCTCTTTTTTGTAAGTATATTTTATACTTGCGGTATTTAATTTGTGTTACGGAAGTGTTCAGTATGAAAAGGGGAAGTCTTTTATTTTGAATCGATTATCATTACGGATATAAACGGATACACGGAGAAAGAGCGCACATGATCACGGCATCCCAGCTGTGCAGTCTGCTACGGCCTAAAGGTTTAGCTTCTGATTTGATTGAAGAACAAGGTAATGACACTTCACGTTTTAATATGTTTGTATTGAGTTTTTGTATATTGAATTTAAGTGATGCCTGTCTGTTTGTTTGTATACAGCTTTCATGTTTGCTTATATTTGGTTTCATTTCTTTTGTATACAAAGCTCTTACGGTGTCGGTGTTGATGTTGATGTTCGGTGACGGTGGAGTGTTTGTTGCACTCAAAATAAATCATGGGAAAACATCAGTGAAAGAGTCAATCCTTTATTGAACCAGGGAGCTACAGTACCATTGGTACCCTTTTAGCAGTGGAAATGCAAGCCTGATAAAGGTGACCGGTACCGTACCGTACTATACCACTCAGTGGAAACGGGCCATTACTGTCATACATTGGTTAGTAGGGCTAAACGATATTGGAAAAAATTGACATTGCAATATTTAGTTTTTCAGCTATATGCATTGCGATATGAAATATATTTCACCAGATGGATTGAATAAGTCTTTTTGTGAATTCACCGTTTTAGAATGTTTGGGGTGATTTTATAGTTGAGTGTATCTGCATACATTATTAAAGTTTACTTTAAACTTGAGTTTTAGGGGGAGAAGCATATAAATGAGAGAAAAAATATTTTAGATTTATATTTAGTCTTAATGACAAAAAAATAAAATTAAATTAAATTAAATAAATATATATATATATATATATATATATATATATATATATATATATATATATATATATATAATATTAGACTTACATTTTATATATATATATATATATATAAATTTTATATATAAAATGTAAGTCTAATATTTTCACTATAAAATGTAATTTAATTAGTCTTTGTTAAAGTAATATTGTTTCTTTTGCCAGAATGCTTTAAACTCACTTTATGTGTTTAACAGAAAAAAAAAATGCAATTAATAAACTTTAAATCCACAATAATACAATTTTACTATTAATCTACAAGCTCCTGGTCAACAATAAGCCATACTTGACATTGCAGATCCAGCAATGTTACTATTAGGGATGCGCATATTGCGATATTGATGATGAACCAATATACTGTGCAGCCCTACTGGTCAGTATGTTGTTTCACATTTACATCAATATACATTATTTATTAAACAAAATGACAATTAATGAACATTACAGCATTTCATTCATATTTCATCACATCTTTTATGCCTTCAATCCATATCAAAACATTTTTGGAAATTTTGTTTGACACAAACACAAAAATGGGATGAGTCGTCTTTGACTCATTACTGATAATAAATCATGTTGTGAATCCAAATGCAACATTTCTTAAGCAACAATGTATACAGTCTATTACAAGTATTTAAAAACAACATAAGTTGTTTATTTTCTAATAACATATAGAAACTATACTCACAATTTAATCAAATTATGTTGGCTTTGGAAAGTTTTAGAAAAAAATTGAAAGTTTTTTAACATTAAAAAATAGTATTAACCCTCTGGGTTTTTAAATAAAAATGACCTAAACTGTTTTTCTGTTTTGCTCTCTAATTTTTGGTTCATTAATGGTATGACATTTGGTGAATTTTTGACTTTTGACTCTGAAAAAATAAGCAGAAAATAAAGGTTAAAAATTATTCTAAAAAATGGTGATGGACTTTCTCAGAAATTACTAGTAAATTTACAACTTCCAAAAAATGTTTATCTATCCTCTTTTGCTTTTCTTGAAGTGAGACCAAATCATTTAATGGGATCTTTAACCCAGAAAGAAAGAAAACAAAGCATCTTTTCAGTCACAAGTGTTTCTGAGCTACTCTACCCTTAAGCAGCTAATTCAGCTCTTCTGCACTTTAATACTTCACACATTTGTGAACCAAAAAAAAAAAATAAAAATCCCCCATTAAAAAACCTGCATGTTACTACCTGCACTTGAAATGCAAATGAAGCCGCAAAAGCAGTTTCTTTCATTCCCCCCCCATGTTTCCCTCTTATTCCCTGAAATTAAAGCTGTTGTTGGATCTCTCGCCTCTCCGCCGATAACATACAACAATCTGACACAATGAGGGCAGACAGCACCGCTTTCAACATTTCTCCATGCCGGCTCGCCGTCAAAAACCTTCTGGTGTAATCTGGACTGCATGCATGCGAAGCTCAAAGAAGAATTAGGCAACGACTGAACTTTGTGTTTCTTAGCGGTTATAGCTAAAGGGTCTTAGCATCTTTGCTCTTTGGGGAAATGAGCTCAAAAGTCAGACTACATGTACGGTGTGGCTAATAAATGCTGACAAAATGTTTTTCACATAACACAGTACCAATGCTATATAAACATTTTGTTTATAATCAGGTGCTACAGTTTTTCACTTTGGGGGGGGGTGATGGATTCCACTTTAATAAAAAAATTATTAAACAAACTCGATTAACGTAACCATTTAGAAGAAAACGGCATGTTTTACTATAGATTTTAGACCTAGGGCACCACCATCTTGGAATATCGCTGTGATTGACGTCACAGGGTTGGTTCCGTTTCCTCCGCTGAACAGATACAATGGAAGTAATGTACTGAACACAGAGACTGCAAAGCCTAATTTAACTCAATGCGTGAAGTTGTGGACGTGGAGCTGCTGCAAATACAAGCATCAGATGTGTGTCTAATATAAAAGTATATATACTTATTCTATTTTTCTTTTTTCCCCTTTTAATTACCGATCATTTGAATGCGCTTTGATCCACTCAGTATTATGTTGCTTGACTGCCTATCTGGGTTTCACCCATGATTGTAATGAATTGAACTGGACTGCCTAATTTAACCCAATGCATGAAGTTGTGGACGTGCGTCGCAAAGCTGGCGCAAATACAACAAATATAAGCATTTAGGTGACTTAAGTTGTGTATTTTTCTTTTGTTAATACCATTCGTTTGATGCGCTTTGGTCCCCTCTCTCACACTGCTCCAGCGCTGCCTGACGAGGAGATTTACATTCAGACTAATGCAACAATTAAAATCTTACATGACTTCACACTTTACTAAGTCACATCTGTGATGATTATGTCAAGACATATTCCCTTTTCAAGTCGATCAACTTGATCTCTCAACATGTATGAAAGATAAAAACCTGCCATGTGAAAAACCGCACCGATCTTAGTTTGGTTTGAACACAAGCAGAGGTGAAGGCTGTAGCAGTTAAAAGTGAAAGTACCCACCCCCATGTTATTTAGCATATTAGGTAACCACAATGACAATGACGCAAATCATAAAAATAAAGCTTCTTTATTTTGGTCTCTTGTGAAGACAAGATCTAAAACAGATCTAAAACGGTGTTAAGCCAAATGAAGGTTGTATAACTCTTATATTTATCCACGATCTTACTTTCTCTCATATTTCACTCCTAGAAGTATCTGACGTGTACCTCACTCTGGACATGTGTTAGGGATTCCCTTACCATAATACACCTAAAACGCGGATTGCCGTAAAACTTGTCAATGGCAGGGAAGCGTTTTCTCTTGTTAACTGCAGGAAAAGAGTTAATGAAAACATTTGTTGATTTTACCCACATCATAATACCAGTCATACATGTAAAGCACAAATAATGTCTTCCAATTCGGTCACGTCCAGCGGACGTCATCCTTGAAACAACCTCCATCAAACTGCTTGCTCCAACTTACTATTGCAGTCTGAAGCACATCAAACGCACAAAACGCCCAATTCGCACCACAGGATGTTTAATCCAGTCTTTGCATTGACTTCACATGTGAATCATTCGTGCTTCATTCGCATTTGCTTACTGCACAGGCTGCAGGTGAGAGGTCATTTTTCGAGAGACACTCAAATACAAACTGTGCGATGCATATGCAACGTTTATAAGCTGGCAGCTAGCTCTCTGCAACTCTCACATGGTCACCCACTAAAGCTTTGCAGGGCTGCGCTCGGTCAGTACCTGGATGGGAGACCAAATGGGAAAGCTAGGTTGCTGCTGGAGGTGGTGATAGTTAGACCAGCAGGGGGTGCTCAACCTGTGGTCTGTGTGGGTCCTAACGTCCAAGTATCAGTGAGCGCCGTCTTGGCCAAATTTGCCCACAGGCCTTTGCCCATCATGGCCCCCTAATCATCCCCATCTCATAATTGGCTTCATCACTCTGTCTCCTCTCTACCAATCAGCTGGTGTGTGGAGTGCGGTGGGAGGTGATCAATAAACCGACTCTGTCTGAGCGCCAGCGTTCTTCTGTGGAGAGTGGAGAACCTTGCAGAAGGACAACCATCTGTGCAGCAATCCACCAATCAGGCCTGTATAGTAGATTGGCCAGACAGAAGCCATTTCCCCCCTGGAATTTGCCAAAAGGCATCTGAAGGACTCTCAGACCATAGGAAACAAAATTCTCTGGTCTGATGAGACTAAAATTGAACCCTTTGAAGTGAATGACAGGCGTTACGTTTGGAGAAAACCAGGCACCACTCATCACCAGGCTAATACCATCCCTACAGTGAGGCATGGTGATGGCAGCATCATGCTGTGGGGATGTTTTTCAGCAGCAGGAACTGGAAGACTAGTCAGGATAGAGGGAAAGATGAATGCAGCAATGCACAGAGACATCCTGAATGAAAACCTGCTTCAGAGTGCTCTTGACCTCAGACTGGGGCGACGATTCATCTTCCGGCAGGACAATGACCCAAAGCACACCGCCAAAATATCAATGGAGTGGCTTCACAACAACTCAGTGAATGTCCTTAAGTGGCCCAGCCAGAGCCCAGAGCTAAATCCAATTCAACATCTCTGGAGAGATCTGAAAATGGCTGTACACCATCGCTTCTCATCCAACCTGATAGAGCTTGAGAGGTACCACAACGAGAAATGGGCAAAAATTCCCAAAGACAGTTGTGCCAAGCTAGCATCATATTCAAAAAGACTTGAGGCTGTAATTGCTGCCTAAGGTGCATCAACAAAGTATTGAGCAAAGGCTGTCAATAGGCCTTTTTCACACTTCCTGGTTCCGGTAAGCGAAACAGCGTACCACAACATCCGGTTCCAATGCAACGGAGTAAGAATGAATGGCAGAGTCGTCTCATCGCTGTTATTGCAGCGTTCCCGGCTGCTCCAACTCAAAAAAACGACACGCTTACCTCAATTTCCACAATTTCCCGAAAGACGAAGGACAGAGAACATCTTGGGTGAAATTAATTAGACCGGATGAACGTCGTTTCAAGTTATATGCGGGAGTACGTTCATGTGCCGTATGCACTTCAAAGCGGAGATCGTCATGTTTTATCAAATGCTGCTGGTCTTGGTTTTATTTTGATGGGTAATTATAATATAGACAAAATTCCAGTTAAATGATCTGCCTTCCACAAACAAGTGCTCCTATCATGGTCATTAATCTATTATGGTCTTAATCAATTCCTTCAGAGACTCATATGTTATTTAGAGGTATTAGACCATCCTTCTGATAGATCGCCTTTTGATATTACTAAATCTAATGTTGGCCAATTTTGTTTTACAATAAATACCAAGAGTAATAAAGCTATTTGTACTTTTTTCCAAAGAGAAATCATTACTGTACCTTATATGCTATTTTATTGGATGTCTTTATTAAAGGGTGCTGAAAGAAAGAAAGTGTGTCTGTTACTACAAAAATATCATGTTAGAAATCAAATTAATGTTCTATAAACTTCTCCACAGATTTTATCCAGCAAAACATTATTTACACAATTGTAAAAGCAGGATTGTTGTGAATTGTTTTTGTAATGAATATGAGAAGGCTGTTTTACACTTATTTTGGCTTTATGTATAGTCAACTTATGTGGTGAAGCGCAAAAATTTATTAATAACAACTTTCAGTGTTCAAAACCTCTGTCATCATTATGGGAAAATGTACTTTTTGGCTTTACTGTCTATCCTAATCAAGAGGAAAATAGTTTTATTTATTTAATTTGCTTATGTTGTTAACAAAACTGTACATTCATAAATGTAAATTTAATAAACAGAAACCAAATGTTAAGATATTGATGACTGAAATATGCTTGTACCAGTATCAGAGACCCCCTTAACAAGAAAGCTCGACCCACTTTATAATTTGTGAACTCTATAATGCATTTATTTAATTATTACAGATGCACATTTTGTATATTTGTATTTTATTTATAATTACCCCTGGCATGTATTTTTTTTTGTATTGTAAAATGTTATTTGCTGTTCTTTAAATAAATAATGTAAAACAATACAATGAATACCTTTATTTTTCCGCGAGTAGGAGCTAAAGTATGTTTGCAGACTTGAGAAAACCTTACGAGCATTAAACAACCTGTAATTTATGTGGCTCCTCGTTCTTTCATATTGACCGATCGCAACTCACCTGCATTAAAGGAAGGAGCACAGTTTACGGACGGGACTACTAACACAAAACTAATCCTGCTGGATGTTAAATAGCCTAGTTAATCTTGCTTACGAATGGCTTGAATGATCAGATCGTATGTTGTTAACTGCGCACCTTACTGTAACCTACAGTGGCAAACGCTTTGTATAAGACAGACTTTCTGCACAAATTCTGCAAATCGGTATCATCTTTTAAATGCTGTTTTATTTACGTCACTTTTACACAATCACCGAACAACGTCTTCTTGTCCAAATTATGGCAAAGATGACAGCGAGAATGTCATCCACTGTCCTGAGGTTGTCCTGTTTCAGCGACCGCTGGCGAAGCCGGAAATAGCGGTACGCTGCTGCGAAGGGCTCTTCCGGTGTTCTATTCCGCTGTGAAAAAGGTCTATACTTATGTACATGGGATTTTTTTTTTTTTTTTTTTTTTTTTTTTTATAAATTTGCAACAATTTCAAAAACTCTTTTTTTCACATTGTCATTATGGGGTATTGTGTGTAGAATTTTAAGGAAATAAATGAATTTAATCCAGGCGGGACTCTGGAATATTTGGATATTGAGAGAATATTAAAGATGAGGTAGGTAAGGCTGACAGTGGTTGAACTTGGTATTGCAGTCCAAATTCAATACACTTTTTCACCTGGTCCCTCTGATAACTGCATGCAAATGCAGGTTGCCAGATTGACAATACCAAAAGGATTGTGCCTGACCACCAAGCCTACTCCGTAACTACACAGATGACACACTTTCTAAAAGGATTTTTACCATAAGCATCAACTGTAGATTTTTAGTTTAGAAACAGTTTTAGGCCTATTTCATGCGGCTAAACAACAGCATGAAACTACTATGATAATAATCACTTCAGGTACTGATTATGTGCTTTTTTCAGTGTTAATAATGTGAGTTTCAGTGTAATTTTACATGACATGTAATGCCACAATAAAAGCAGCAGCATATATACAGTACCTCAGAACCTAAAAATAAAATACTCATAACTTAGTTTAAAAATGAAAAATGATAGAGTTAGAACTGTTAGAACTGTGATTCAGTTCAAGCTTATCTAAGTTGATTTTAATTTGAGTTGTCTGTAACTTTTGAAGGAGAGTTGAATTGTTTTCTGTTTTATCTAAACTTTAAATTCATCTCTCAACTTATCAAAGTTGTTTAACTCATCTTTACTTTAACCATAGTGCCGAAATTAAATTATTTTTAAAAAGCTGATTTTAACTTTTAACTTATGTCTAACTTACTTAAGTTGTGTTTAACTGATCTTGAACTTATGAAAAGTTCAATTACACTTGGGTTAAATTACACAAAACAATGACATTTGATCTTTTTTTAATCTTTTAATAAAACTACTATAACTCTTGAGGTTTTTTTTTTTTTGGGGGGGGGGGGGGACAACCTAATTATTTTATGTTCAAGCTACTTAAATTTGTAAAAACTAATAAGTTATCGTAATGTATTCATGTTGTCTCAACACAAATCGATTGTGTGGAACCTGGCAATTTTTACAGTGTACAGTTGGATTTAACTTATCTCTAATTTCTCTAAAAAATATTAATGTGTAGCTTAACTAGTTGCACCTGCAGTAACTAACTTCTATCTTAACTCTAACTTATCTATACCTTCAATTATTTGTAACTCATCCAAGAATTTGAGTTTAACTTATGTTAACTTATAGACGTTGTTTTTTAAGTTGTCTTCAACTTGCATAAGTTCAGTTCAACTTACATAAGCTATTTACAGTAGGTTAACTTTCTAACAATCCAAGAAGCTGTTTAACTTATCCCTAACTCATCTCAAAAGTGGTTTAATTTATTTTTAATTCAATTTACCTTTAAGTTTAAGTATACTTTTTCTCTTAAGTCGAGTTTAACACATCTCTGACTTGTCTATTGTGTTTAGAGTTAAAAACAAGTTAACCTCAATATCTTGCATAATTATACTAAGCTTCAAAGATAAGAAGTTAAAAAGATAATAAGTCAAAATGATGGCATGAAGGTGAGTCAATTATTACACAATAGTCATTCTTTCTATTATTGCTGTATTTTCACGAATCTCACATTTCCTTCCTGATACTCTTGGAGTTCATAAAAGCTTTGCACATTAACGCGTCTCTTCCAGCATGCAAGCAGGATCCCCAATACAATTTTAATTAATCTCCTGCGGAACAGGGCAAAATTAATTAGTACAGAACTGCTATATATAACAGATGTTAATTACATGATTTAACTCTGTAGCCAAAAGGAATAACCTGAATTATTATTAGTTAATGATGCATAAACCAATTGTACATTGTTTAGACAACTGGCTCAAACTCTCATTTTCAATTTCAAAAACAAAATGAAACATTGTGAAATTTATTTTCCCTATAACGTGCCCTGATTTTTGTTATTTTATCTTTTTTTTACTCATGAGAGTTTACTACTACAGCAGATATTTTGGTCTCCCGAGTGCTAAGTTCACTTCAGGTGTGACACGACAGAGCTGCATTTTCACACTTGTTCAGTTCTTTTCCCGGCTGTATTCATTATGTCAAAAATAGAGTTTGGCATCACACCTGAAGTACTTTCGGTTCCTGATGCAAACTCTGACTACCAGCAAAACTATAACAGTACAATATAAAATGCATATTACACTTTAAAAAAAGAGGATTGTTTCAACACAAATTTGAACAAAATATGGACAAACCCAACATTTAGGTTGACCAAGTTGGTCCCACTTTATATTAAGTGTCGCTTATACCTGTGTAACTTGTAGAAATATCTTCTATGCAACACTTTAATAACAGTGTAGTTACATGGTAACTCCACAGGAACAGTTCACAATATAAAGTTTACAATAAAATTCACTTTCGTTTCGGCCTAGTCCCTTTATTAATCTGGGGTCGCCACAGCGGAATGAACCGCCAACTTATCCAGCATATGTTTTACACAGTGAATGCCCTTCCAGCTGCAACCCATCTAAGCCGAAAAGAAAATGAATGAATGTATGAACAGTAATTTGTGACCATTTTACACTTTATATTGAGTGGATCCTGTGGATTTACCATGCAAGTACACTTGTATCACAAGGTGAAACCTTCTAATGCAGCATTAGTTCTGCCATACAGTGTTCACAAGTACATGATCTGCAAACAGGTGTGGAAGTAGGAAAACATCTGCAAGTACATATTGTTGTTACACAATGCACTTACATATTTATTGTTACAGATGTGTACTTTCCTAGTGTTGTTACAAATGTCCTGTTACACATTTGTACTTACACATACTATTCAGTTGGTTGTTACATGAGTGTAGTTACACCAGTATACACAAGTAAATACTCTGTACCAGTGTGTACTGACACTGTAGTTACATACTACTTACACATCTAATTACCATGTAAGTTCACTGGTATAAGCGACACAATATAAAGTGGGACCAAAAAGTTAATATAAAATATTAGCCTAACTACTGTGTTTGTCTATATTTTATCTAAGTTTGGATTAAAATAACTTAGCAACTTTAGTCACTCCAATCTATAGGTTTTAGTTTAGTTGAATGTAATCAAATCTAATTTGTTTACATTGTTTTGTTCATTAGGGTGGCACAGTGACTCAGTGGTTAGCACTTTCGCCTCACAGCAAGACGGTCGATGGATCGAGTCCCGGCTGGCCAGTTGGCATTTCTGTGTTTCTGTGTGAGTTTGCATGTTTTCCCCATGTTGGCATGGGTTTCCTCCGGGTGCTCCGGTTTCCTCCACAGTCCAAAGACATACAGTACAGGTGAATTGGGTAAACAAATTTGGCTGTAGTGTATGAGTGTGTGTGTGTGTGTGTGTGTGTGTGTGTGTGTGTGTGTGTGTGTGTGTGTGTGTGTGTGTGTGTGTGTGTGTGTGTGTGTGTGTGTGTGTGTGTGAATGTGAGAGTTTATGGTTGTTTCCCAGTAATGGGTTGCGGCTGGAAGGGAATCTGCTGCGTAAAACATATGCCAGAATGGTTGGCGGTTCATTCAACTGTGGTCCTGATAACCCTGATAAATAAGGAACTAAGCCTAAGGAAAATGAATGTTTGGTCAATTCATAAATGTGACATTGGACCACAAAACCAGTAATAAATGTACATTTTTAGAAATTTAGATTTTTTTTTTCATTGATTTTCCATTTTCCATTGATGTTGTAATCCATTGATGTACATTCCATTGATGTTTCCATTGATGTACATAATTTGTAATTATGTACACACCCACTGTACATATACATTTGTAATTATGTTTATATATCTGCACACTTCTGATTATTAATAGCAACCTGTACATCTATCCATCTATTGTAAATCTCTGTTCATAGCTAACACAACCTGTATATAATGTTCATAGTACATCCATTTGTAAATATCACCATAGTTTTTCTATAACTGCACTTTATAACTTATACCTGTATCCTGCACTTGCTGCTATTGCACTCCTGGTTAGACCTAAACTGCATTTCGTTTCCTTGTACTTGTACATGTGTAATGACAATAAAGTTGAATCTAATCTAATCTAAAATCTAATGTTTGGTCGGATATGATAGGCCAATAATTGGCTGAGATAAAATTGTTGAAAAATCTTTTCAGTTTTAACGATTTAAAAGTTGTCTAAATTGATTTCTTAGCAATGCATGGTACTTATTACAAACTTAATTTAAATTAGCAATTTAACAAAAATATCTTCATGGAACATGATCTTTATTTAGTATTCTAATGATTTTTGGAATAAAACAAACAAAATAAAAACAACAACGATAATTTTGACTCATACCATTTATAGTCAAACTTGTCGACTTAGTCCTGTATTTATCAGAGGTCGCCACAGTGGAATGAACTGCCAACTTATCCAGCACATGTTTTACACAGCAAATGCCCTTACAGCTGCAACCCAGTTCTGGGGAACACCCATACACTCTCTAATGCACATACACATTCATACACTGTGGCCAATTTAGTTCACCCAATTCACCTATAGCGCATGTCTTTGGACTGTGGGGGAAACCGTAAACCCAACACGAGGTGAACATGCAAACTCCACACAGAAATGGCAACTGGCCCAGCCGGGACTCGAACCAGTGACCTTCTTGCTGTGAGGCAACAGCGCTAACCACTGAGCCACTATGACTCCTGGCTACTTTGTGCAGGATCACAAATGATGTAATTAACGCCTAATTTGTCCCTAATTTGAATTTTGTTCACTTAATCTCAAACATCAGTTTTATTAATTTATTTGCAAACCTTGTGATGAAAGGGAATAAAATGTTTGAATTGATCAGCAGCTCTAACAAAAACAGAAGAACATTCAGAACAGTGTAGCTAAACCTTTGCCAAACTTTGCGTTTTAATGGTCCTAATCTCACTTTCAGGATGTTCACTGCTTCCAAACATTTGTGATTCCTTTTGGGGTGTTTGGTCATGACCACATGGGGCGAGCGAAAGACTTCAGATGCAAACTCATGAAATCTGCCTTTTCAAGCTTCATATCAGAGCAAGTGAAGTCTGGGAGATGAAGCCTGCAGAGATGCCACAGGAGAGATGAGCACTTGAACCACATTCACACACTCTAGTAAAACTACAGTAGTGCATATGGGCTTGATGTTTGCTTAAACATTAAATAAATTAATAATAGATGCATAAAGAAAAAATGGAAATGTTGTATTATTATGTTTTTTTTTTTTTTTTTTTTTTTACAAATAACATGGGACAATGAGCTTGATCAAAGTAAAAACAAATAACTAAATGAGACATAAAAAATGTTGGGGAAATGTGCTTAAAACAAAAACAAGAGATAAATACAAATAACAAAATTGGGTTGGTAAATGTGTAGTCATAGTCAACAAAATTAAATTCATAACAAGTATAAAGTGAGCAAAAGACAAAACAAACAATAGACAAAGCTAAATAATAGTGTGGGGAAAATATGCTTAAGGGAAATTGAATAAAGACAAGAAAGCAAAGATTAATCAAAATAATAGGGTGAGGCAAAAGTGCTTACACTAAAAAAACGGCAGGTTATTTCAATTAAATTCTGGCTATAATAGGGACTAACTCAACTGCTGTTTTTTTTTTTTTTTATTAAATTTATAGGACCAAATTCAACCCAATGTTTGGGGTAGTTCATATTTTACCCAGTTTGTGTTTAAATAACCCAGGACTTCTTAGAGTGTAGTAATAGTAAAACATAAACAAAGAACAAAAACAAAAAAAAGACAAAAAACTAAATAAAACAAAACAGAAAGCAAAGCAAAAACTAATAACAAGAAAATGGTTATAAAGATAAATTCAAAGTCAAAACAAAACACAGAAAAAGCAGACAAAACAAAATAAGAGACAAAAAGAACTGATGACAACTAAACAAACAAAACAAAACCAAATAGAATAACTTCATAATAAATAATGGAAAATTGGCTTAAGTCTAAAAACTAGCAAAAGATCAAGCAAATGTATACTGCATGGCAAATGTGCTTAGAGTTAAAACAAAAACAAGAAAAGACAAGAAAACAAAACGAGAGAAAACAGCAAAAGACCAATTAAAAGGAAATAAATATGTGGAGAATTGGTTTTGCTGTTAAAAAATATATGAAAACAAAAACAAAGTCAAAAAAGACACAAAGGAAAGTCAAACAAATGCTATTATGGGCTAAATGTGCTAAGTAAAACAAACAAACAAACAAACAAAAAATAAACAAACAATACAAAAAGCTATAATAAGATGGGGCGAAAATAATAAAACAGAATACAAAGCATAACAAATGACAAGAAAACAGACAAAACAACACAACAATAAAAAAGATGGGACAAATTAAAAAGTCAAATTCAAAACAAAACTTATTGCTGCCTTAATTGTTTTAGTTGAATCAGATGAACCTTTCTAGTCATCTCAACTTTTATTAAAGCAATTCCTAATAAATTACCAGGTTTTATAGCATAAATCTATGTGGCATCTTATTACACCAACAAATAATTATTTCAGTGTTTGCTTTGATCAAAATTAGTGTCAAAAGATAGCATTATTTTATGATATGTTATTGTACCATTCGGGGAAAATTTTCTAGCAATGTTTTCTGGCAAAATAAAAAACTTTAAAGTAAAAATGTTAAAATAAAATGTATAATATATAACGCAATTATCATTTGTAACATATTTTAATGTATGTAGGTCTACTGTACATATTACTGTATTATCTATCTGAAAGTGCTACCACAGACAATAACAGCAACACAATAACAATTTAACAATTGTTAATCAATTTTGTAATAATTACAAATAAGATCTTTGGAAATCAAAATATCAGTTAACCAGCATATAATTTACAATGAGCTCTCTTAGGTTAAAGCAAAAATAATTTGCTTGTAACTTGTGTATTTTTTTCCCAGATGGATATTACAATTCAAAAAGGTGGTCTCTGCCAACACTAATACAGTGCACCAAATGCTGCAGATATTTCCACAGTTTTTTGCTTGAGAAATGAAAAATCTCTTCGACAAGTATGTAAAGCATTTCTTTTATTTGATGTTATTTTCTATGTAATAGATAATTATTGATCCAATTATTATTTTTCACAATTTTTCTCATCATGAAAAAGTACACAAAAAAAGTTTGTTGTGAAAAAATTACTCGCGTGAAAAATTGTATGTGAATAAAGAGATAATATTAATTCCCTCAACTCAATACTAAAGAGTGTGATAGATAAAAAAAACAAGATAAAAAAACAACAACAAATGACTGAAAATATTTAAGTAACTGAACGATATCTATTTACAAATACAATTAATAAAAAATACAACAGACTTAATGCATTAAATCATAATTTAGTATGTTTAATATTTTATATAATAATGTATTCAATCATAGTGTAATAGTTTATAGTAGAAAAATAGTGTAAGTTACCATTTATAAGCAGTTGAATTCAGGTTAGGTGATCTTTCAAACAGCAGGTTGCACTGTCTGAGAAAACTATAGGTCTGGAAGTACAGGTTTGAGCATGCAGGTCTGAGCGTCCAGTTGTGTCTCCGGGCCTGCAGCTTCATAATGTTGGCTCAAAAGAGAAATTTGAGATCTCAAAAAGCATACACAGTGGCCTCTGGTGGATTTGCGAAAACAAAAAACTACAAAAAAATTTACCTCCTGGGACATATTTGGCATTCTCCAGAAATGTATATAGCGGTACATTTTCAGAATGAGCCTGGGTTGAAAACAAATGATATGGTGGGGGAAAATGTGCTTAGATAAAGTAAACAAAAGACAAACGACAGACAACAAAATAGCATAATAAGAAAGAAAAAAGACAAGGAGGCAAAACAAACAATAGATAAAAAAAGAAACAAAGTTATGGAGTGGGACAAATGTGAAAAGTCAAAGTAAGAACAAAAACAAATCAAGCAAAGCAAAAGAGCAGGGCAGGACAAAGTGCTTAGGCAAAGTAAACAGATCCAGAACAAGAAAAAGCAACAACATTTAACACAGAAATCGATTTTATCCACAAGCGATTGATGATTAATGAAGAAGTGACGGTCTCTGGAGAGAAAACATTACACAACTCAGCAGAGGATATCATAAACCCACTGCAAGGCTTTTACAAAATCATGTAAAAGTTGTGGACATCTGAAAACCTTAAAGCATTGCACTCATTGCATCAAAAAAACAACAAGTCGCATAACAATTCATTAATCCAGGTCACTCGATTCTAATCACGCCAAGAGCGTTTTAATGAAGAAACATAGCATATATCAGAAACTCAAGTCTCAAAGTCTTACAGGCATTACACAAATCAATATCTCAAATTTCACATGTCAAACAGCCAAATTTAGCCCTTTTCACCAATACAAGTGCTTTTAAATGCCTGTAGCTTTCAAGATCAAAGAAAAAGCTTTAACGTTAGCAACCCTGCTGTTTAAAACCTCCACCAAAGAGCAACGCACGATTGCTAATTCATTCATTAATGAAATAATCCTCACAAATAGGACAAAGCACATATCAGGTTAATTCGCAGTACAGGTTGCGAGGCAATTATTTACACGGTTTGTTTTTCTCTTTTGATGGGATTAAAACTAAAGTTGTGTACAAACGGTTGCTTTTTTATGTTATTACATGCTAGCAAAAACCTCACAAAACCTACTTTGTTCAACGTTGTATAATATGGGACTGTTGAATGCTTGATTCTGATTGGCTGATGAACACTAATGTAGCCAGATCAGTCTAAAAAATAATACAATCAAAAAAAATTAAAAATTCATACATGCACAGCACAATTCACATTTACAAAATTCAGTTCATAAATTTGAAAACACACAATTTGTGAATTCACAGGTAAAAATCATAAATATGGATTTGTGTATTTTTGTATCATGTTTTGAACTTACAAACTGATTTGTGTGTTTTTGAATCGTGTTTTGAATTTACGAATTAGATTTGTGTAGTTTTGAATTGTGTTTTGACTTTACGAACTGGATTTGTGTATTTTCGAATCATGTTTTGAATTCATGAAAAGAATTTGCATATTTTTGAATCGTGTTTTGAATATACGAATGGGATTTGTGTTATTTTAAATTGTGTTTAGAACTTTTGAACTGGATTTGTGTAATTTTAAATTGTTTTTTAAATTTACAAATTAGATTTGTGTATTTTTGAATCTTGTTTTGAATTTCCGAATTAGATTTGTGTATTTTTTATTGTGTTTTGAATTTACGAATTGAATTTGCATATTTTTAATGGTGTTTTGAATTTACGAATTAGATTTGTGTATTTTTGAATACTATTTTGAACGTACGAAGTGGATTAGCATATTTGTGAAACGTTTTTTGAATTCACAAACTGGTTGTGTGTATTTATGAACCATGATTTGAATTAACAAATTGCTTTTATGTATTTTTTTTATCATGTTTTGAATTTACAAATTAGATTTTTTAAATGTGAATTGTCTTGTGGATATATAAATTTTATTTTTTAAATGTATTATTTTTGAGACTGATCTGGCTCCATACTCTAGGTGTGCCTGTATATTTATATAAACACACAGCTAAAGTTTCAGGCAGGTTTTGAGTGCGTTACTGTTCCGTATCACTACGCTGAATGATTTAAGTTATTTCACAGCTAAAACAATCAAAAATCACATCTAAAAAATTAAAACAATAAGTCTAAGTCTAAAAATAATGACTAAAATCTGACAAATGTCTGAGAACAACATCTGAAAATTGTCTTGAGGTGTGGGAGCCATACATGTTACAATTTATCTCCAGTCTGTTGAATTATTAGAAAATAATGCATAGAAAATAATGAAGCATCGTGACTACATTACCATCTTGGATGTGCATAATTTTCTAATAATTCCACAGCCCATTGTCAATTAGTTCTTATTTTATGGGGCTGTTGAATGCTTAATTCTGATTGACTGATGGATATTCTAAGGTGTGCCGTTATTTTCATATAAATGCACAGCTAAAGTAGTTCCAGGCAGGTTTTGATAGTGTTACAGTTCCAAAAAAAGGAAAAAAGGCAACAGACACAACAAAATAATAGTGTGCGGAAATGTGTTTGAACTGAAGTAAAAATAAAACAAAAAAAAAAACAGACAAAACAAATAGCAGCCAGAAGTAAAAACAAAAACAAATATGGTAAAACCACAAATAAATGCTAGAGAAATGATCATAACCAAAAAAAGACTAAATAAACACTGGACAAGACAAAACAATAGGGAGAGAATTACATCTCAAAACAAATGAAGATAAAGCACTTTTTGTACTTTTTCAATGTATGTACTAACTTTCACATCCATTATTTGTCGAATTTCATACTTTATTATCATTTTATATACAAATATAATTAGTTTGGGCTGTAATTTGAGTCAGAAATCTGTAGTTTGAGCTCATGCCCATCATATATATAAAGTTGAATAAATCTATTTTTCTAGCATTTAGGCAAACACTAAAAAATGATACATGAATTAGCAAATGTTATCCATATTTTGTGATTCATGTTTGTTTGTTAGTTTGTTTTTGTTTATTTTGAATTACATTATGGGAACTTTTGAAATGTTAAAAGTATCTAAAAGTACTTTTTTTTATTATATAACAGTTTGAAATGATTTTTTGACAATATTTTGTCTGTACTGATGCTGTTATTTTACGCACTAATGTATATATATATAACGATTCATAAGTATGTTTTGTTTATTTACAGTTGTGAATTACATTATGGGATGTTGATCTCTGCTCTGTCGACTTTTGATGTGACTTTTATTTGACATTTTAGTATAGTTTAAAATAGTATAATGTATAAGAAATGATATATAGAAAAACAAGTCTGTAAAATGACAGAAAATGCACTGGCAGTTTAGTACAAGGTTTTTGAACTTTATCCTATAAGGCACCAAAACACAAAATTGTGGGCCAAATGTATACCAAACATATATATTACATTTGCCATAAGCAGTTTACTAATTTATTCGGTAATATTGAAAAATAACTAGAAAATGTTTTAACATTTTATAATGAACGTATTACAGTAAAAAAGTAAACAATCTCATTTATAACACAATGGAGTTCAATGTTGAATTTGAGCTGCTCCTGCCTTTGCCTTGATTTGCTTGCGGATGTGTCAAGTGACAGTATTTACATTTTAAAAGTCTGATTCATGTACAACATTTAATTGAATAATTTAATTTCAGTTTGCTTTTTTTGTAGCTCTGCAATAAAACAAAGAAACAAAAGGTTACGTTAAATTCTAAATGATGAGCTCTGTCAAAGGCATTCGCCCCAACCGCCTCCCCATCATTCTTCCTCTCTTTTCAGATGGGATGGCGGGGCAAATCAAAGGTTACCATGGGGCAACAAAGCAGAAATAAAGTTCTCATAATGCAATTCACAACTGTAAATAAACAGAAAGCACTTGTAAGTCACAAAATATGAAATTTATTTTTTATTTTGTTTTAAACTAAACAAACAAACTATATTAAAACCATGAAGTATTATGTGCATCTCAAGACAGAGTTTCTTCATAAACACTCAAAACAACAAAAAAGCTAACTGAAATCAAACCCACAGACAGGTTATCCTTATGCTATTTCCACAAATCAGCCACTGCTTTCATTTGAAAACAGTGAACGAGAAGAAGAAGAATAAAAAAAGATGCTGCCTCAGCATGTTGGATGAAAAGGAAAGATATGTGCATACAAAGTGTAGCTTATGGCCAATAACTATAGAGCCCTGTATTCCCATATGAACCCCTTCTGACAGGAGATTTATACAGGGAGGCAGCAGTATATCTACAGTAGTGCAAAGCTATGCGTTTTATAATTAATGGTAACCACAACAGTTCTTCAACAAACAATCGAATGCAAAACCAACTCACAAATGAGTGTTTGTTATTGCTTTTAGAAAAAAACAAACAAGCAAAAAAACGTGAGCATCTTTCGTAAAACAAATGCGAGAGCACATTTGCAGCTCGGTGAGAACAGCAGATGCGGTTATCAGGTAAATTACAATGCTTCGCCATAACGAAAAGTAAATGTGTGTGGAGTAAGTGAGACATGCAGAGCTTGTGGATGTGGAAGATAAAAGCAGAGCGTATCTTTCTTGCTTTCAGGGGAACTTGAACAATAACGTAGACCGAGAAGAGAGCAGTTTCTCAACAAAACACACGTGGGCATTGGATTTTGGCAATGAATTCAATTGAAGCTGTAATAAATGTACAGTATAAGATGTATAAATAAATGTAGAATAAATCTATAATAATGTGTAAACACATGTGTAAATACTGTGTAGATAAATGTATGTGTTGTTAACCCTTATCATTCACTATCCTCCCCCTTTGTTTTTAATTAGACATCAAACGTCTTGGTTTTTCCTAATATATAAACTACTGTATATAGATAAAGTTAAAAAAACTTACATTGTATTAATTATTATTGTTATTATTATTCATATTATTATATTATATATTATTTTAAGAAAAATTATGATTAAAGAATGTAGGCTATTTTTTTATTATAATTACACAGTATTTAACTGTAATATGAATTGTATTTTACTGTATGGTGGTTATGTCTACTGGCCCATATCTATGAGCTGATAACCACTGATAACGGCCATTTGATCGAGTGATACACTGCAAAAACTAAATCCATAAAATTCACGGTAAAAAAAACAGCAGGTGTGGTTGCCAGTATTTCACCGTAAAAAAAATACGGTACACATCATAAAAGTAAATTCTCATTTTTACAGTAAACTACCGTATTTCATTATAGAGGTAATGTGTCTATATTTTGAATTACCAACATCTACACATCTTTTGTTACACAGTTAGACACGTTAACACAGCCATATGCAGGTGGTGATGAGAAAGTTACATACTGTAATGAACCAATGCTCATCACAAACAACTTTTCCCACAAGCAGAAAAGTGCATTAGTGTATGGATGATGCATCCATCCACACAGCTACTAAACGCCAGTATGGTAAAACGCCTAAAATTAAAGTCATGAAATAAACATTTTTTTATCAACATTAGATGTAATATAAATCAACAACTAAAAAGATCTATAGTAATGTCAACAAAAAGCGTAAAAAGGGATGTGCCATGCAGGGAATTCTGGGAAAGTCAATTTACGGTCATTCAGTGTATATATTAACGAAACATACTGTTAACCTGGTTACGTATTTGGGTCCCACTTTATATTGTCGCTTATACCTGTGAACTTACATGGTAATTAGATGTGTAAGTAGTATGTAACTACAGTGTTTGTACACAAGTTTACATAGTATTTACTTTTGTATTACTGCACAGTACATGCACAAGTACATGATCACAAGTACATGATCTGCAAACAGGTGTGGAAGTGGGAAAACATCTGCAAGTACATATTGTTGTTACACAATGCACTTACATAATTCTTGTTACAGATGTGTACTTTCCTACTGTTGTTACCAATGTCCTGTTACACATTTGTACTTACACATACTATTCAGTTGGTTGTTACATGAGTGTAGTTACACCAGTATACACAAGTAAATACTCTGTACCAGTGTGTACATACACTGTAGTTACATACTACTTACACATCTAATTACCATGTAAGTTCACAGGTAAAAGCGACACAATATAAAGTGGGACCCGTATTTGTACTGTAGCATTTTTACTATTTTTTTACCATTGAAATCACGGCCATTTTTTACAGTGTAACATATGGCCAATCATAGGAAATACAGTAATTTACCATTTATGTTTTTAAGTTGCGTTATGAGAAATGTCCTCTTGCCACCAACAAAATAGTATTTTTAATTTGCTGTGAATCAAAATACAGTAAAAACAAACAACAACAAAAGAAGAGAGTGAAACCTGGAAAATCATAGGAAATACAGTAAATTATATTAATTTAAATTTGAATTGTTTTACAGTAAATAGCTAAATGACCAATACATTGTATTAAATGTAAAAAAAGAAATGTGTTGTACAAAAATGTATTACAGTTGAACATTATATATTATATTTGCAAAATATATTACAATTGCAAACAAAACATTAAATGATCTAAAATAAAACAATTATGTTAATCAAAATACAGTAAAAACGTATAGGAAATACAGTAATTTACCAATTGAACTTTTTTACAATAAACAGCTAAATGCACAATAAATTACAAGTAAACAAATGTGTTGTATAAAAATATATTACAATTGAAAAGATTAAACATTGTATATTTCAATGTAAAGATATACAGTTCTGTAATGTACAGTGAGTTAAATGGTACCGTAAATATTAATACAGTACTTATGCTGTAAGTTGGATTTACAGTAAATTGCTGGAAAATGTATAATAAATAAAAGACAAAACAACACAACAAATAAATTAATCAACAAAAGACTGAATGCAAACAAAACATTAAATGATTAAAAATGAAAAATTATGTGAATGGAAATATGTGTGAAAACCGCTTTGAATGTTATCACTTGATTGAATGGGCTTTATTGGGCGTTGAAATGGGAAAATAAGGTTGCACTGGTCTGAAAAGAGCAACATGTTGAGGCGAACACGTCTTGCGCCTTATTGCGCTGAGTGTATGATAGGGCCCTCTGAGTTTACCTATATTGCTATTCTGACTTTATTAATAGTTCATAGTCTATTTAAGTCTGAATCTGAGGTAATGTCTTTTAATTTTTTGCACTTCTGACAAGCTGTTTGTAAAATCTAGCTCTGTATCTCTCTTTTTTTTTTTTTTTTTTTTTGAAGGCAAGTGAGGGTTCCATAACTGACAATGTGTTAATGATTGCAAACAAAATGTTGCAAGTGATGCTCAAACAATACTAATCATGACAGACATTGTGTTTAAAAAAACAGGTCATTTTAGGATGGCAGTCTGCAGTTTGCAGGTTGTCACTGTCAACCGCCTGAACGCAGGTGATAAATCAAAATATCAAAATATTACACTGAAAGCCTTTTAGGTGGCAGCTTTTACTCAAAGGGGATTTAATTAGATGTTGTTCAAAAATGTACATGAATAAACTAACAATAAGGGAACTTTTAAAAAGAAACCAAAAAATACACCAATTAAAGCACTGGTGTCAAAGCTGTTCACTTAAAATATTTTTATGTAGGTGTTGTTCTAGAATGTATACTAACAACAAACAATGCCTTTTTTTACTGTGTGCTATAAAAAAGTAAGAAAACTGGCAACAAAAAAAGAACAATAACATTGCATAAATTATGTGATGTTCATGGCTGTGATATTGATTTATTTAACATGTTTTAAAAATTATTCATGGAGGATTTTATAACTGCAAGATGCTAGACTGAATTATATTATGAAGGTTTGGAAAATATAAACACAAAAGATTTTAATGAATTACTAAACTAAACTTAAAATAAAATAAAATGTGTTATAAATGTTAACTGAAACGTAATAAAAGGTGTGCTACAAAAAATTATATTTAAAAAAAATGGCATCTCCATTATTAATTATGCATTACATGAACCTTATAATAAATAAAACACTAATAAAGATATGTAAATAAATACAAAACACAAGACAACGCAACATATAAATAAACCAATAAAAAGCTAAACGCAAACAAAACTTTAAATGATCAAAAAACAAATTTAGACAAATTATGGTGATGTTTAAGACTGAATTATGTAATAAAGTTTTGGGTGGATGTGCTGTAGATAATAAAATAAAATAAAATAAAATAGTTGGCGTTTTCCTCGCCAACAGGTGGCAGATTCCTCTCACCTGTGGAGCTTTTCAAAGCTGTGATCATTAGCCTATAATGAATATTTGAACAGCGAGACCAACAACAGCACCAGTGTGACAATAAACATACATCTGAGAAGAAGAACAAGACCATGCAGAAACCTAAAGTAGACACACACTAACAACATCCCAAAACAACAATAAAGGTTTCACAACATACATACAATCCCACACTTTCCGAAACAGGGATATGCCTCAATTTCAACTGCCATAATCACAAATTCACAATCAGATTTAAAAGCAAAAACACTCAAGGCATGAGCCAATGCTGTCATCGTTTACTCATCCTTTTACAATCCAAACCGGTTTGTGTTTGTTTCTTCTGTTGAACACAAAATAAGATATTTTGAAGAATGTTGAAAAATAACATTGAGTTCTGTAGTATTTTTAATTCCAATTACATTCCCTGTAAATAATGCTTCAATTCCTTTATGTTGTCCCACTAATTTTAAATTAATTGTTTTTGCTAATTTGGGTGGATTGAACAAAAACATAAGTTCCAAAAAAACCTCAAAAATTATGTTGTTTCTGCTCATTTTAAATACATAGTTTGAACATTCAGCAAAATAATGGTTTAAGTGTTCTTCATAATTTTTCCTTTTGAGTTCAACAGAAGAACGAGATTAATAAAGGTTTAGAACCGCTTGAGTGTGAGCAAATAATGAGGACATTTTCATTTTTGGGTGAACTGAACCAAAATGTCCACTTCATTGCTTAAAGGGATAAGTCACCGTGCAAAAAAAGTAATTATTTACTTTCCCTCCACTTGTTCCAAACCTGTTTGAGCTGCTTTAATCTGCTGAACACAAAAGAAGATATTTTAAAGAATGTTGACTTCCGAAGTATTTTCTTTTTGATCACACTGTATTGCTGTTAACAAACCAATAATTATGAACTGGGTGGCACGGTGGCTCAGTGGTTAGCACTGTCACCTCACAGCAAGTGAGTTTGCATGTTCTCCACATGTTCATGTGGGTTTCCTCCGGGTGCTCTGGTTTCCCCCACAGTCCAAAGACCTGCGGTACAGGTGAATTGAATAAACTAGATTGCCCGTAGTGTATGAGTGTGAATGAGCGTGTATGGATGTTTCCCAGTACTGGGTTGCAGCTTGAAGAGCATCCGCTGTGTAAAACATTTGCTGGATAAGTCGGTAGTTCATTCCACTGTGGCGACCCCTGATGAATAAAGGAACTAAGCCGAAGGAAAATAAATGAATGAATAATTATGATTTTTGCCTCAATACACAGCAAATTTGCAGCGTATTACTATTAAAAGTAAATAAGATGGGGGCCAAAAGACCTTGAGTGCACTGCAAGTTAAGAAATTGAAGTTTTAAAGGAGAATTTAAAAAGAAGTAAAGTTGTGCCTTTTGTCTTCTATTTTAAGGTCAATATTATTAGCCAATTCAATGTTGTGTTTCCGATTTGCTACAAAACAAACCACTGTTGTCCAAGTAATGTTTTGCCTAATTAACTGGAACTTAACCTAACCATAACCTTATTGAGCTTTTAAACTCCACTTTAAGCTGAATACTAGCATCTTGCAAAATAACTAGTAAAAAAAATCTACTGAGTTCATGCCAAAGATAATACAAATGAGTTATTAGAAATTGTTTATTAAAACTATTACGTTTAAAAAATGTGTTGGAAAAAATCTGTCTGTTGAACAGCAACAATTTTACTGGAGAGCTAATAATATTGTCTTCAACTGTACACCAAACCTCACATCATTTTTTCTTTATTACTGTTTCCAATTTTTGTAAATTACACAGTATTTAACTGTAATATGAACTGTATTTTACTGTAGGACAATTATGTGGTATGTTACTGTATTTTTGCATTGTGATAGTTTCTGTGTATTTGACAGTAAAGACATTCATATACAGCAAGATAATGTAAATACAGTATTTTGCTGTAACTGATTTACAGTAAGTTACTGTAGATTCTACAGGACATTGTTTACAGTGTAGGTTTTTTAAGAGTTATTTTATTCATACAACTTGTATGTTTTAGATGGATGGATGGATGGATGGATGGATGGATGGATGGATGGATGGATGGATGGATAGATAGATAGATAGATAGATAGATAGATAGATAGATAGATAGATAGATAGATAGATAGATAGATAGATAGATAGATAGATAGATAGATAGATCTCAGTGCAGGTTTTCAAGAGTGATTTTATTCATATATCTTGTATGTTATAGATAGATAAATACATTCTGGCTGTGAAAAAGTGAAGAAAAACAATCCCCTTCAGTGTAAACCATTGACTCTAATATCAAAAAATGAAACGGGTATTTTGAAGCTGAATTCATAAAATCAAACCAGGTTTTTGTGCAGGAAATGTATGCCAATTACTGCATATTAAAGAAACTCTGCGTCGTTTATCTATCTGAACATGAAATTTTAGACATATTCTTACAAAAATGACATTTTTAATTGTTATTGTAGTCAATAACTCTCAGAAGTATGATCAACTTAGTTCAGTTTTACCCTGCTCACCTGCAGTGCCTTTTAACCACGTTATTTTTAGCGCGCCACTGCCGTGCAATGCCTAAATTGAACATTAGATGGTGATGAAAGAAAGCCTTTGATCATAATTAAATTCTGGTACCTTTCAATGTCCGTTTCCTCAGGATAGCCTGTAAGAAGAGCATAGTCCTTCTCCTTTCCCTCAGCTCGGCAATTATTCCCGGGCTTTTGCTTTTTTCTGTTTTCGTCTTTCCAGCTCCGCCTCACTGAGGTACTTTTTTTTCTGTCAGTCAGTGTCAAAAAAAATCAAAGCCTCGCGATCAAAATCAACTGTATATCTGCATTACACACCACCTTTGTTTTTTTAATGAACTCATCTGAGCTGTGGTTATTAGCCGTTATTAGCCGTCATTTTATGCGAAGTCACCATTTCTCCATCTCTCTGCCTCCTTCGCGCGCGCTGTGATTAATAAATGCAAAATGTATGCTCAAAGCCTTCGGGACTTTTGATGCCCTAGTTTTTTTTTTCCTCCTTTTTTTCCTCTCTGCCCTCAAACTGCTGCCTTCCTGAATAAACTTGAAGATAACGGGGTTTACACAAGTCCAAGTTTTCGCTTTTTTTGACGCCTCACTTTAGTGCCTGCATCAAAACTACAGAACTGTTGCTGTTGGATTTGGACCAATGTTGTGACTTAACAGGTTTGGAAATGAAGATAATCAGCTCAAATTAATGTGATATTCGTGTAGGGTTGGGATATTAATATAATTTAGCCTAAATAAGATTCATAGAGGCGTTTGTTTTGGGGTGTTTTATTGAGTTTTTTTGATTATTCAGTTTGTTTGATATAATTGTGTTAAAGCCAAGACATCTAAAAAAAATTAACCCAAATACATTCATTCATTTTCTTTTCAGCTTAGTCCCTTTATTAATCCGGGGTTGCCACAGCGGAATGAACCGCCAACTTATCCAGGATATATTTTATGCAGCAGATGCCCTTCCAGCTGCAACCCATCACTGGGAAACACCCATACACACCAATTCACACTCATACACTAATACAGAAACGCCAACTGACCCAGCCGAGGCTCGAACCAGCGACCTTCTTGCTGTGAGCACTACCTACTGCGCCACTGCGTCGCCTTAACCAAAATTCTTTGACGAAAATAAACGGGCATGTACTCCACATGTCTTTGTCCCATCAATATATTATTATAAAATCATACAATAAAACTCAAATCTCTTACTTATAGAAAGCTTACACTTGTTAGCAGTGTTGGGGAAAATTACTTTTAAAAGTAATGCATTACAATATTGAGTTACTTCCCAAAAAAGTAACAAATTGCATTACTTAGTTACTTTTTTATGGAAAGTAATGTGTTATGTTACTTTAGAGTTTCTTGCCTAAGGCTTGAGCTCTTTCAGAACTTTATAAAAACAAAGATTAGAATGTTGTTATCTTTTAAGAACATCCTGACACTATACATGCTGTACTGTATATACAAATTATTGAAAGTGTAAAGCAATGTGTTTGCTACTTTTGTATTTTTGCCCTATTAGTTCAGTAAAATCACTGTCCATTGAGACAATCCCCTTTTTTTTTCAATGTGTTTAAAATAATGAGAATAACTTCCATCACAGAAATGTAAGGCTCTGCCAACTTGGTTTCTGTCTGTTCCCACGGGGAGCTCATTCTCTCATTGAATGTGATTCAATGTGATTACACTAATTTTCATTTAGCAAATTATTTTTTAAAAGAAAATTAATTAATCTAAAGTGTCTCGAGTTATATTTGCAAAAAAGTACCTCAAATATTATTACTTAATTTTTTTAAGTAATGCCTTACTTTACTAGTTACTTAGAAAAGTAATATTACTACGTAACTCTAGTTAATTGTAATGCGTTACTCCCAACACTGCTTGTTAGTCAATTTCTGTTTTTGTTATTTGACTTCTAAGTTCTAAGTTTACAGAAAACAAAAACAAAGAACAAAAAAAAAAAACACCAAAAATTAAATAAAAACAATTAAACATGTGAAAAACAAACACTATAACCAGGGCTTGACATTAACTTTTTCAGCCACTGTGGCTAGTAGTTTTCCAACATTACTAGCCACTCGTCATTTTCCCTATAGCCACAATTTTGTTGTTGGGAAAATATATTTTAGATGCATAAAACTTAACTTTGGCATGCTAAAATTACTTGATTTAGATTTTGTGTTATGTCCACATGCCTCCTCATTAATTTAATCTTTTTTGTGTTTACCTTGACCTTGCTCAATAAGCATAAGCAAATGGGTTGTGGTTGCATAGTGTCGCATTGCAATTTGTTTTTATTTCACATGACTTTTCAGGGCTCAACACCAAGGATTAACAAATTTTTCTTTAGCTACAGTAAATGATCTGGCTTGATTTTTGTGGAAATTGAACTCAAAATCTAGGAGAAATTTGTTGAAAAATAAATAGTCAAGCAATTGCATGACGAAAACTGACATGCTGCAATTGAATCATCTTGAGTCAAGGAATCAAATGAAAAATGCACATTTTCCTAGCTGATTTAGCAAACAAATGATAATTTTAATACACAAATTAAAAGAACATGTCACAAATGAAGATTTTCGCCAGTACCGAAAGCACATGCAGATTGGTTTTACCACTGTCAAACTCAAGCAGCTGTGTGCAGTGTGTGTCTGGACCAGCACTGTTACATATGTACAGATTGTTTTATTCAGTGATATTGGGCTATAATCTCCTGCAGAAACACTGCTGTGTATTTCAAACTCTTGAGAGCATTTCTATAAAACTGAGCCAATGTCTGTGAACATTCCAATCTAAGCACAAGGACCTGAGAGAAAACACCTCAACACTTTAATAAATCAACTGCACAACCCACTTATAAACTAACACTCGATGATACTATATTTAAAAACCAACCTTGCATTATTATTATTATTGTTATTATTATTATTATTATTAGTAGTAGTAGTAGTAGTAGTATAATAATTATTATTATTATTACTATATTTCTAAATTATTCCTAAATACAACATATAGAAAATAAACATACATTTATTGTTTTTATTATTATTATTATTATTATTATTAATAATAATAATAACCATGATATAATGTTAACAAATTACACATTACTTAATGATCACAATCAACAAATGTTTAAGTTTAGAAATATTTCCACAACACGCTGCTTTAAATACAAAAGATGTATAATTGTTATTTGAATCAGCTTTCTGTAGTTTGCAGTGTGCAGATGATTATTCCCTGAGCAACTCAGAATCAGTGTCATTTCCAGCATCAGCGTTTATCATGCAGCTCTGCTCTTCAAAACACATGAAGCCTACAACAACAGGCTCGTGGTAGTAATGACTTTCATTTCATCAATAATCCAAACATGGCTTGGTAGTAAGAGCTTTAAGTCGACTAGATGTTTTACTTCAAGGATGAGAGTCTCATTCCCTGCATTCATTTCATTGATTTTACTTTGTATGTAAGAGCTGAGCCTGTCAACATCTGAAAAAAATACAGTAAAATACAGTAAAATATAGTTTTTTTTTTTCATTGTACAGTCAGATCGATGTTGGAAATGTTGATTAACAGAGACCTCATCTGCTGCAAAAAAAAAAAAAAACTTTAACTTCAAGGAATGTTTTATCCAAACTTTTTAAATTTGCTGTTAATTTACTCGCCCTCAGGTCATCCAAGATGTATGTGACTTTTTTTTTTTTTCAATTTTTTTTTCAATGGAATAATAAAGACGATGTTTATGTTCAGTTATTTCACTTTAAAGGCAATGAAAAGAACCTATTCATCACCATAAAGCTAAAATTACTGAAGTACACACTGGAGCCTGAGAAAAATGCTAATTTTAGAAGAAAATATCGACAAAATATATACAGTACACATGGCTTGTCAGAGAAAGGTGTTGATGAATCAGTGTTTTGGCATTAATGATTCAATAACAAACAGGTTTTTAATGGTTGTTTGTCAAAAACCATACATACATAAGGAATTAAGTATACATCTGGTTGTTCTTGCAAAATAAACCTCAACGTGCTTATTAGCAGCCCAACACAAAATGAAAGCAGTTATATAAAACTGAAGATTTTTACTTGCAATCAGAACCGACTAGACATACATTATCCCGCTTATTTACCCAGCTACTTGACACAAAACTAATTCGACACAAAACATTGATCTGAGCTGTAGTAATTTACTGTCAAGATGATTCATAGTAGCTGTGTGAGCCTGTGTTAGTTTAATGGGTGGTTACTGTGTGACTGACCAATCAGAATCAAGTATTTCAGAGAGCCGTGTAATATGTATTGATTTAACATTGACTTGAAACATCAAGTAACTCTATTAACATTTATTTTGATCGCTATATCCAAACTATAAACTATTATCCTTGCTCTTCTGTGATAATACGAATCTTTTTAACACAGAATTAACAATATTCTGTGTGCTTTAATAAGACAAAAGATACAACAACTGAAAATATTATATTTGAAAGTACAGCTGTGATCAAGTTTATTAGATTTGGTGACACTAAATTAGGAATAAAATTGTGATTGAAATGAGATTGCGGGCTTTTACTTATTAATTATCATGAATATCAACAGTATATTTATTATATTATAAACCTGACCTAACCCTAAACTTTTTTTGTGAAATTTCTGTAAATTAAAGTAATAAACTCAGAGCTTCTGGTAGTACCTAGAATAGCAAAGTCGAGTAAAGGATGTCGACCCTTTTCATTTATGGCTCCTAAACTCTGGAATAGTCTTCCTGATAATGTCCGAGGCTCAGACACAGTCTCGCAGTTCAAAACTAGATTAAAAACCTATCTTTTGAGCAAAGCATACACTCAATGCATCACATAGCGATATGATGCATGATTGTGCTCCATGCAGGTTTTTGCATCTCGTTTATATACAACAGCAGCTACGCTAAATTATCTCTTTATTCTCTATTTCTACCTGGGGATACTCATCCTGAGGCCCCCAGAGATTATGCAGTGCCACTGAAGTGATCCAAGACCTGTGAAGAGATGATCCCAAGGTTTCCACATTCCTGGACCAGGCTGTAGCAGCTGCTGTGGTGGTCATGGAGGAGTAGAGAGCCTGAGACTGATTCCTGTGAGACTCCAGGGACAGCAGAGTCTTCGATGACGTCCTGCGTTCTCCAGCCTCCGGCGCCTAGACTGCAGCTCTCCACAAGACATTTTGCCATATGAGAAATGGTCGTGCCAACTGAGCCTGGTTTCTCCCAAGGTTTTTTTTACCTTCACTTTTGCCAATTGGTAAAGTTTTTTCCTCGCCGCTGTTGCCACTGGCTTGCATAGTTCGGGACTTGTAGAGCTGCGCATCGATGGATTATTCTTCAGTGTTTGGACTGCCAGCAGTGAACAGTAAAACACACTGAACTGAACTGAGCTAATCTAAACTGAACTTAAACTCTAAAAACTGAACTACACTGTTTCAATTCACTATAATCTTCTGTGTGAAGCTGCTTTGACACAACCTACATTGTAAAAGCACTATACAAATAAAGATGAATTGAAATGAATTGAATAATGTTGTGAATAATGTTCAGTTATTTTATTCACATATTGCTTATTCATTTCATAAGACCTTAATGTGTCACCAGGAGCCAGAGGGGTTACACAAACTTCCTGTTTGTTAATTTGCATTTTATGAATTCCCAAGGACCAACATTTCACCTAAAAATCTTTTTAATATTCTACTAAAGAAAAAATGTCACCCACAGAGTCATCTATATATCTTGAGTGGCCAATTGGATGAATAAAGTTTCCATTTTTTGTGTGAACCATTCATTAAGGCCCAATCCTACCCCTTAGCCCTTCCCCTTTTAATCCTGAAACATCGTTTTGCGCGTTCACATGGAGAGGTAAGGGTGTCCCAATTCTTTTAAGCTCGAAGGCGTAGGGCTAATGCTGTGATTACACTAGACACGGAAGAAGTATCTGTTAAGTTCATGCGAAGACACAAAAAGACATCCTGAGGCGCGATACGCGCGAATGAGGCGGCGCGTATGCCAACCCAAAGATATCATAATTACGCTATATTCATCAATCGCATTTACAAACAAAACGCCACATTTAATGGTGCTAATACCATTTAAAACGCCGGTAAACATGCCGTGCTGATTGCAAATGCTGCAAATAACGTGTGTAAACCTTTAAAAAAGGCTGTTTTTAATGGCTTTTATCGCATTTCACTTGCCACAAGGTGCCTAATAAAATGCCGTTTTGATCCCACAAAAATTCGCGTTATAAACATCGTTTTCTTGAAGTATAATGAGCCATGCCTGCTAATTTTCACAGCCAATAAGCTTGAGCTGCTCTCCTCTCACCCAATCAATGATGAACAGAACCAGACCAGACTAATTCACCAAGGATCATTTTAGCGGAAGAAGTGACTCTGAACCGATAGCAAATATGTATGTGTAAAGTACCTTTTACCATAGATCGATTCCACGTCTTTATTCTTGTAAATGTTCATTTTAGATAGATGGCATCAGCGGTAATGTATTTTTGCACGGGCCTTGGCAAAAGTGAGCGGGCACTTTCCTATTTCATAGCAGGTCTAGCCTAATATGCAAAAGCATAGAGTGGACTCAGGCAGGCTCCAAACGAATTGACGCTGTTTTTCAGCCTTCATAAAGCACATAAACACAGCTATTCTCTCAATAAAATCCATGTTTGCCATTTAGCAATGAAGTTAGAGTCACCGGGCAGACAGAAGCCCCACCCATGACGTTAATCTGCATGTGTTGTGAAGTGAATGTGTTGTGAAGAGCAGTCCCACAACATTCTGTCTCTCGATGACACTCGAATACCCTGTCAGAAAAGTCTAGTGGCTGGGAATGAGCTTTTTACAGTGTCTGCTATAATGTTAATGTTCTTTTTGTGTGTTTTCATAGATAAATATGGCCACAGCGTAAATGCACAGTACAGTTATGATTTTATTGCCACATTATATCGTTATACAGTATGATAACATGATATATGCCTGATTTTCTGAAGATAAATTCCAAAAAAACAGCGCAACTGGAATAACTACAGCAGTCGCGATCGTCTGATCTCATATGAAGCAAGAGAGAGCGCTGACATATGATGACGTGTGCAGGTGCTGTAGTGGTGTTCCATTTCTTAGGGGTAAATTTTGAAGCCCTTTCCCTTCACACTTTGTTAAAAGGCCAAGGGGAGGGGGTAGGGGTACAAAAACAGTGTACTCTTCCCTGTTGATCATCCCTGACCTATTTTCTGACGAATCTGAATTTCACAATCTGAATTTCTTGTTTTGAATTTTAGGATATTGAAGTTGATGTTCTGAATTTCTTCATCTTGGCGTTACAATTGGCGTTACTGTGTGGAGTTTGCATGTTCTCCACGTGTTCGTGTGGGTTTCCTTCGGGTGCTCCAGTTTGCCCCACAGTCCAAAAAACATGTGGTATAGGTGATTTGAGTAAGCTAAATTGTCCGTAGTGTATGTGTGTGAATGAGTGTGTATGGATGTTTCCCAGTGATGGGTTGCAGCTTGAAGGGCATCCGCTGCATAGAACATATGCTGGATAAGTTGGCGGTTCATTCCGCTGTGGCGATCCCAGATTAATAAATGGACTAAGCCAAAAAAAAATGAATGAATTAATAAATTACAATTGTCGATAATTCAAATTAACACAGTTATTAAATACAAATTCAGATTGTTTTGGCATATTATTAGCTCCATACTATGTGCATTTCTGGAGACCGCGAAATACTCAGGAGGTATATTTTTTTGCAGTTTTTGTATTTGCGAATCCATCAGAGGCCCCTGTGTCTCATGTTCGCCGACATACATGGTGAGCCACTGGACAAACTGGTAACAGCGGAAAAGCCGTCCATAAGGAGGTGAGCGCTCAGCTGGTAAGTGCGTAAATGAACGACATCATACGGCCCTGTAGCGTTCTTTATGGAGCCAGATCAATCTCAAAAATAATACATTTACAAAATAAAAGTAATTCATCCACAACACAATTCACATTTACAACACCCAGTTCATAAATTCAAAACACGATTCAAAAATACACAAATCTAATTCGTAAATTCAAAACACACAAATATGCAAATTCAACCCATTTGCTGAAAATTTTTATTTTTCTGAATTCATGAGTTGTGTGTTTACAAATTTACTAATTGGATTTTGTAAATGTGAATTGTGTTGTGGATGTATGAATTTTATTTTGTAAATGTATTATTTATTAGACTGATCTAGCTCCATATTTGTTTTAAAGATGAAATGCAGACATATGTACTTCTGGATATGTAATTTGGTATCTAAATTTGAAATGTATATAGGGCTACATTTTCAGAACGAGCATATGCTGAAGGTTACCCAACTATGATAACTTCCCGCTGCTGAGAAAACCAGAAATGTAAAAAGGGTCTAGATGCATAATTGGTGCTACAGTAGGATTAAATCATGTTTATTCAATAATATTTATTTTTGTAGTGCAATTTCACATGAGTTTAACACGATGCACAGATTTCTATGCTCTGTGTAAACTGTCTGTTTTCCCTGCAGCTGAAACATGATGAAACTGAAAGATGAAGCTGCTGCTACAAACTCAAACTGGTCTCTTCAGGTGAGCAGAAAAAGCCTGAGAGACTGAGAAAAAAAGAGAGCCTCCTGAGAGAGGCCATTATTTACACCGTCTGAATGTTCAACACTGCTGCTTTAACTGGGACACACAGCAAATATTTAGAAATGGAGGATCTGTGTTTGCAGTTGATAGAATTAACGTGATGTAAACATGAGTCTGCTTACAAAATTTTATTCTAGTAGTTGATTAAAAGTGATGATAAATGTACAGTATTTTATAATGTTACTAAAGTTCTGTATTTCAAACAAAGGTTGTTTCTTTTAAATTATTACTATTAGTAGTGGTATTGCCTCAAGATCCATCAACATGAATGTGTATATATGTTATACATTAATGTTCAAAAGTTTTGGGGCATTTTTTTAACAATAGGTGTGTCCCAAATCGGATACATATGCCAACCCAGGCTAATTCTGAAAACGTACCTCTATATACATTTCTGGAGAGCGTCAAATACGTCCCAGGAGCTACATTTTTTGCAGATTTTGTTTTCGCGAATCCACCAGAGGCCGCTGTGTCTGTTTTTTCAGATCTCAAATTTATCTGAAGAGTGCAATTCGCATATGCTTTTCTGGCGTAAATCCACTAGAGGCCGCTGTTGACTGATTGATTGAATGACTGACTGACTGACGGATTATCTGACCCACCCTCCTCCTTCCCTAAACCCAACCAATAGAGTTTTCAAAAGCAATCCAGAAAATGAAAAGCCCTAGCCTGATTTTTACCACGTTTTCTGATTTTACCACATTCTCACCATGTTATTGACTAGTTTATTTTATTTTTTGGCTTCTGTTTTTGTCTTATCTGCTTTCTGGAACCGTTGTTTACCGAATTCAAACTCTGTCATCTTGGCCAACTTCTCTCTGCGTCTCAAATCCTCCAATATACATGGCGAGCCACTGGACAAACTGGTAACAGCGGGAAAGCTGTCCATGTGGAGCAAAGCGGTCTGCTGGTAAGCGCAAAAGGGAACAGCGTCATACCGCCCCATAGCATTCGTTTTAAAGACAAAATGCAGCCATACGTAATTCTGTCTATATAATTTGCGATCTCCAGAAATGTACATTATATAGGGCTATGTTTTCAGAATGAGCCTATGTTGACTTATGCACTATTCTACAGTATTTTGTAGTATGAATAGTTCATAGTGCATTTACACTGAAATGTTATTTTTACTCTTAAAGGAATAAGGGTACTTTAAATACTCTGATGATGCACATATTCAACTGTTAAAAAAATTGTGTAATGTTGGAAACAGTTAGGTTTTCTGGTTAGTAAAAATGTTAGTGTTTCATTTGAGACAACACTATTGACTAAAAGTGACAGGAAAACTATGATCTATCTATTTTGTTATTTTGTGAATATTATTAAATGCCTAATTTAAAATTATAAAAACTACTTAGGTCACATTTTATTTTATATTACAGTTATTGCTATTTATAAACTAATAATTAATAAACTATTACTTTTGCCTTAATAAACAACTAATTTACTGCTTATTAATACTGTAACTTGAAAAACACTTGAGAACAGAGTTGAGGATCCACGACCAGTTTATTGAAGGCTTAGTCAGGCAGGCAATGGTCCAACAGGTACCAACAGAAGCATGCAGGTAAGCCAAAAGAATAGTCAGGGTCACAGGCAAAGAGATCGGTACAGACGACAAACAACATAAAAACAATAAACAAGGCCCTGTGTCAGAAAACACAGCAAGGCAAGACAATGGAATATCGCTTCGTAAAGTTACAGTTGAACAAGACTCAGCAAAGTCTCTGTGTGTGTGCTGTTTATACAGTCCATCTGATTAGTCCTGAACTGCTTCAGCTGTGTGTGTTTGCAATCACGGGGGATCTGGACCAGATGTGTGAGTGAAGTGCATGATGGTATTTGTAGATCTTTAAAGTGGCAGATTTGTAGTTCTTCAATGAACTGTAGAATCTGGATCACTGGTGAGCATGTCAGATGTGAGGTGGGCTTTGGGATTAGGTAGGATTGTGCAGATTATGTATTTTATAAGTACTAGTATACAGGTAATATCTTAATAAAATGCAGCTAATAAGCCACTACTAATAGTTAATAGTAGGAACTGCTACTTAAAGAAGTTTTACCAATATATGTATTACATATTTTATTGTGTAATAATGTTTCGTGCATTAGAATATTGAAGACATTGTTCAAATGTTTGAGGCCAGTGAAAAAATACTTATATTTACACAATACACATTACATTGCTGAAACATGACAGTAAAGACATCGAAGTAAACATTGATTAATTTATCTTACCAACACAAAACTAAAGAGATCATAAAAACAAGCATACTACACTGTACTGTAGTATTTATCCAGTATTTTCAGTCATTATCAGACATGATATCACATTACAAAGGAGCACATGTTCTACAATATTAAACCAGTCTCAAGCAGATGGCAGTAAATTCTCTGACACAAAACAAAAGTTTGTACGCAAAAAGTCTGCATGCATCATATCCAGAAAAATTTCCAGCAGGATCAACATAGTGAGAGATATTTAAAACACATCAGAATGTCAGTGTGATACAGCGACTTCATACACGGTTAATAATGACCATGATGCAGCACAGCGTCATGTCAGAGCCTCAGGACTACAAACACGGCAGGAAACAACATGTCTCTGTGTGTGTGTGTGTGTGTGTGTGTGTGTGTTTGTGTGTGTGTGTGTGTGTGTGTGTGTGGTGTGTGTGTGTGTGTGTGTGTGTGTGTGTGTGTGTGTGTGTGTGTGTGTATCTGCAGCGAGTTATGTGTATAGAAAATTATATGACATAACTATTAATTCCGCTCACAGGCAAAAGAGAGAAGCCACAGGGTGGACATATTTATGAATTATAGCATTACTGCATCTGTTCAACACAGAACACACTCTTAGTCTGTCTCAACCTGCTTACAGATTCAGAATCATAAATACATTATTTAGTATTTAGGTCTCTTTCCAATAAAGGACATTTAGAAACATCAAAGCTAACTGTAAAATAAAATAACTATCATAATTAATTATATGTTTGTACATAAATTACACCAAAGCACACATAGTCATAATGTTAAAATATGTATTAATCTATTTTAAAAGCATGTTAGCAATGTGTTACGTGTTGTGATGGGTAACTGTTGGTAAAGTAAGAGTGTAAAAGCCATTTTTCAGGTGATGTATCTAAAAACAAAAATATGACTAAAGCATACAATAAATGCATCACAAATCAGTTCATTTTAGTTTAATTTAGGTTTATTATCAGTAATGAAGTAATCAAGATAATCAGTAAACGCACACACAAACACACACATAAATGTTGCCTAATAACTGGACAGTAGCACTACTTAAAAATTAATTTTGCTCTCCTTTTTTTCTGGCTTGAAAATTTCTCAATAACCTTTTGGTTAAAGTCAGTCATCTCAGTCACCAGTCTCTTCTCTATTGACAGCATGGTCAATGCATTCAGCCTCTCTTGCATCATGCTGTTTGAAATAGCAAACACGGAAAACAGTAAAAGGCATGACTTACATCACAACCTGCCAGCCAACTCCTTTTGTCATAACAAGTGCTGGAAAAGCCCCGAATATAGCTACGCGCGCTCGCCATCACTTGACTACTGGTGAATTTGCAAGGAAGGTCGATCTGGTCCAAGCTCCTTGATTATTATTTTTTCTTCATCCAAACGCCTTGTGAACGGATATCTTTGCAAAGATACAATGGAATTTTCCTTTATCTCGAGAAATTGCACTTGCTTTCACTATGATTAAGGTCGGCACAGATGAGCTGCTGCTGAATGGTCTAAGTAAGAACGGTCCAATCACATAAGGCCAATCATATAAAAACAAATATGATTCGTTCTAACAACAAAAATGGAAGGGTTTGGGATGCAGAGCGCTGCGCCCCAAGGACAATTTAAAACCGGCCAATTAGAGCTTATCGTCATATCACGTGCATTGCAAAAGTTTGTGTACCTACATAGACACCCATTAGTCTGGCGCCCCGCACACATATGAAAAAAATATTGTTCATACATTTTTTTAAAATAAATATTAGTATGACTACAATAAATGTTAGAATATTATAATTAAATCAATTTATTTAGTTAATATTTGTGATAATAAATATTAACATATTAAAGGAGTCTAACTTGAAGGGGGCGGCACCCCAGCGCCCTCTATTGACCAGCCGCTACTGGCTAGCACCCTGCTGAAAAATCCAGCTTAAACCAGCCTAAGGTGGTTGGCTGGTTTTAGCTGGTCGACCAGCCTGGTTTTAGAGGGGTTTTGGCCATTTCCAGGCTGGTTTCCAGCCTGGTCTTAGCTGGTCAGGGTGGGAGTTGACCAGCTAAAACCAGCCAAAACCAGCCATGTCTAGCTTAAATCAGGCTGGTCAAGCTGGTTTTAGCTGGTTTAAGCTGGTCATTTTCCAGCCTGATCAGCTAAGACCAGGATGGAAATGGCTGGAAACCAGCCTGGAAATGGCCAAAACACCTCTAAAACCAGGCTGGTTGACCAGCTAAAACCAGCCAACCAGCTTAGGCTGGTTTAAGCTGTTTTTTTTTTTAGCAGGGAAGTGTGTCAGTTTATAGTTACATGACATTTTTAAATGCTAAATCCAGCTACATAGCTTACTATTAATGTAGTAAATTGTGTTAACAAATATTGTTAACGATGTGCTAAATTATGGTGTTTAATGGGCTTTACCCACCAAACACTAGACGTTGTGCGGACGTGCAGATCACGTATATTTTGCGTCAGTCCGTCCGAGACCATATCCGCACGTCAATTCTACGTACAAATGCGGTCAACATACTGACGTCGGACTGCGACCACTTTTGGACATGAATTCAACGTTTAAAACTGACCCATCTTGGACGTAGACGGCTGATTTTTTTTTTTTTTTTTTAAGTTACACGCATTATTGTGTTTGAGTGAAAGTCCGTACTATATTGTAATCAATATCCCTTTTTGCACTGCTTCGGTTCAGTGCTCGCTTGACATTGAATCAGATTCAGTTATCAGACGTGTTCATAAGCTCATACTCATCAGCATGCAGTTAGTGTACAACTAGTGTATATATTGCGTGTAACCGAGCAGTATGATGAAATATTAGTGAATTATATGTTTGCGTCTTACAATATTATACAAAAAGGAATCAGTTTCAGGCGAATTCGATTCTTGTTCACTTAAAGGAGCCGATTCGTAGAACCGACTCGACTCGACCGCAAACAAGCTCCGTCACTGCAGGCATCGCCTGCATTTGGTTTGAACTGCACCTGCCTGTCGTCCTTTCATCCAACGGATTCATCCTCGGTAAGTGTTAAAATGTGACTTTTGTCCGTTAAATGATTGTTTTGTATGTATTCCTGTATAGTGCATGTCATTTAACAGAATTAACCAAGTAACTTTAGTTGTAGGTCCCACGCTATTAGTAAACGGTTTGAGCGCGCCAATTTTTAAACAAGAAACTAACCGACGCCAGACGGCGAATGTAGTGTTTGTGAGGTATTAGACAGCATAACGTTTGTTCCTGAAAAAAGAAAGGTAATTTTCTTTAATTAACTTTGTGTTAACTGCATTCTCTATTTCAGTACAAGACTGAAGTAAAGGTGAAGTGACTATACAGTTAAGGTAAGCTCTGGTAAGGTAACTTTAAGGTTAGTCATTTTGACCTTCATTATGGCTAACGTTAATTTTGTTCACAAGTTAATTAAACTAAACGCATTATGAAACAAGTCTGAACTGTTTAATTAAATGGAGCTGATAATACAATTCAGTTGAATGATTTTAAACTTACTCAGAGTACATGTTAATTGTCTATTTCTCACTGGTAATGTTAATGCATTACTAACATTTACTAATGAGAACTTATTGTATATGTGTCACTAACTACATTTTATTTTTTGGGGTTCAGGTGTACCTGATAGTTATTGCTGAAGTGTGAGGTGAGTGTACATGCTGAGTACACAAATTTAACCTAAAGTCATTATCACAATCTAAACCTATATACATACATACATACATGCATACATATACACATACATACATACACGTGTGTGTGTGTGTGTGTGTGTGTGTGTATGTTCTGTTGAGTCTTATTCTACTCTTATATTCATATTTTTTGCAGCCACAGCCACTGATGTTGAAAAACTGATGCTACCAATCACCCCTCGCTTGATTATTCAAGGTAATGTTGATGCCTTCCTCATTTTTATCAGATTTTTAAATTCACAGATTTGTTGTGAGCAGTTTCATGTACAAACTCTTTCACTTCTTCCAGAAGTTCCAGTTATAGTAAATATTAGACTAAGATTTTTTAAACTATAGTCTTTGTTTTTATTAGCAATTTTACTGGGCATGTGTGTTTGTTTGCTTGGTTTTCAATGCCGGCGGTGCATGGAACATCAACTTTATTTCTACAAACAAATTTAATAATTCTCAAACACCTCTAATTTAGTCTTTCTTTCCCCAGCAATAGAACATCAAACAAACAGTCTTATTCCTTGGAGGGTCAAGTGGTCATGGGACCTCACCTGGATTTCACAACTGGCTTTGGATCTGGTCTGAAATTGAAGTATCCTGAAGATCCCTTTTGCACTCTGGAATTTCAGGTAATGTCTACATTTAATATTGTACCTGAGGGCTTGTTTTGGGGGGGTTAAACAAGAAATGTATAGGAGCACAAGTCATGACTCCCCTTGTGCCCTTGTTATAAAGGGGTGTGTTGCAGACTCAATTTGTGTGTCTGCTGGAGACCAGAGAGGACGCTGTCTTTAAAAGGATGGAGCTCTTATACCAAATGTGAAGTTACTGTACCTATTCAGGTGAGTGGATTACATACAAGTCATTGCAGATGCATAAATAGTGGGGAATTTTCACTGGGCAGCTCAAATTAAGCGAAACGCAAAACATGTGGAAAAAATATTTGAAATATTTGTAAAAAAAACTTGATTGAAATGAATACAACACATTTACAAGTATTGTATTCACTTCAATCAAGTTTTTTTTGCAATTATTTTTCCAAATATTCAACTCATGAAAAATTTGCTTGATGCAAGATACATCCTGCTAGTACGCAAGAGCAAGTGCCGTGATGCACATGTTCACTTTGCAATAAGTGTGAACCCAGCATTAGATTATACTCTGTAAACGGAAGATGTAAATCATATCAACTGTTTTGAAATGCTCTGCCTGGGTATATCAAAACCACTATTTGTTGTTGGACTACTTGATTGCGTGTTTGTGATGGAAATGTTTTTTTTTAGATGTTTTTGTTTAAATGGTTGCAGTTTGACTGAGCTAGAGTATTGTGATCATGTTCAAACTGAGCTAACAGTAATATTGCTCTGTAGTGCAGCAGTAGTGTCCCACTGAAAGTGGTGATTTGGAACAGACAACCTCATTTGTTGAATGAAGCTAACAGTATATCTGCCCTTTTGCTTATAGGTGCTGTTTGGGCATCATTCTGGAGACGGACGAAGTCAAAGAAGCAGAGAAGACACATCAACCAGCAAGTGTGTACAACTAGTAGGTAGTGCTGTCGCCTCACAGCAAGGAGGTTGCTGGTTCGAGCCTCGGCTGGGTCAGTTTGCATTTCTGTGTGGAGTTTGCATGTTCTCCCTGCGTTCGCGTGGGTTTTCTCCGGGTGCTCCGGTTTCCCCCACAGTCCAAACACATGCGGTATAGGTGAATTGGGTAAGCTAAATTGTCTGTAGTGTATGAGAGTGAATGAGTGTGTATTGATGTTTCCCAGAGATGGGTTGCGGCTGGAAGGGCATCTGCTGTATAAAACATATGCTGGATAAGTTGGCGGTTCATTCCGCTGTGGCGACCCCAGATTAATAAAGGGACTAAGCCGAAAAGAAAATGAATGAATGAATGATTGACCTTGAATAGTTGACTGCCAAATTTTGCAAGCAGTTTTGACTCTCTCTCTCTCTCTCTCTCTCTCTCTCTCTCTCTATATATATATATATATATATATATATATATATATATATATATATATCTATCTATAGAGAGAGAGAAAGAGCAAGAGCGCACTCTCTCTCACTGCTTTTTGTTTGTATGTTACGAATGATGTCAGAAGATTTGTTATTAATATGTTCTTACAGTATTTTTTGGTTAAATGGAGAGAGGCTTCACCTTTTGAAAATTTTCTGAAATGTTTACACAGATGTCATTAAACTGTTAAATGTGTAAAATGTATGTGTGTTTGTTTTTATTTTTATTTTAGAGTCTTCTTAGATCACCCAAAAATGAAGATTCTGTCATCATTTACACATTCCCAGGTTGTTTCAATCCTGTATAATATTTTTGTTTTGTTGACACAAAGGGAGATAAATTATATTTTTATTTCTATGTGTTCAACAAAAAAAATCATATTTAACAGAATTGGAACAACCTGAGGGTGAGTAAATCATGACAATTTCATTTTTGGGTGACCTAAATTTGCCTTGAAATTTTACAGCACCAAACTGTTAAATTACAATAATCCGGGATATAAATGTAATTTCACAATAATTTAATGTGACAAAATCATAGTAAATTACTGTGAAATACCTCACAATAATTTACTGTGAATTTACACACAGTAATTTACTGTGAAAGTAATGCAATTAGTAGCCAGTAATTTACTGTGAATTTAAGGTCAAATTTTTTACAGTGTGTATATGTATATGTGTGTATATATATGTATGTATATATATGTATATGTGTGTATGTATATGTGTATATAAATGTATATGTGTGTATATATATATGTATGGATGTGTGTGTGTGTGTATAATATATGATTGTTTGTTTGTTCTTTAAATAAACATGTTTTAATTTAATGTGCACTGTCTGTTTATTTGTCCTATGGGTGTTTGTCATTCAAAAGAATCACAAAATACATAATAAAAATAAATAAAAGTAAATAGACAAAAAAGACGTCAAAAATACTGCGAAAGGACGTCAAAAAGACGTCGAAAGGACGTAAATAAAAGACGTCATAAAAACTTTCATTCTGGCTCTTCAGAGGACGTAATTTCAACGTCTGACAGAGACGTAGAAAAGGCGTCTTTTGGACGTAACTTTGCTCGGTGGGTATTAAGCTAAAAACATGTTAGAAATATGCTAAAACATGCTAGCAGTGTGAAAATAATGTTATAAACTAATTTGCTAAGACATATTAGCAAAATGCTAATAGACTCATCATTTAAACTGTTTTAATCTTCATATAACTTCATATAACTTCAAGTCTAATCCTGTCTTTGACAAACTTTTTGTTTGTTTGTTTGTTTGTTTATAATCTAGTAATACCTCAAGAAAAAAAGTACTTAGTAGAGATGATCGGTTCAAACTTCTACATAGTCCAAATCTCAGTGCATCAGTAACAGAAAGCTGGATTTTTACTTTTCTGATGAAATTTGACAACATATTAAATGCTAAATCAAGCTACATGCTAGCAATGTAGTAAATCTTGTTAAAAACATGTTAATGGTATGCTAAAACATGCTAAAAAAGTGTTTAATGGACTGTACTAAGCTAAAACATGCTAGCAGTGAAGTAAATCATCTTAGAAACAAGTTGCTAAAACATGCTAACAGTGTGAGAATTGTGCTAGTAATAGGTTAGCAAATGCAGCCGATGTCCTAATATTAGCAAAATGCTAACTATCATTTAAACTGTTTTAATCTTCAAAATTGATTTACAAATACTTCATAAGCTTAAAACCAACTTCCAATTCTGTCTTTGACTAACTTTGTTGTTGTTGTTGTTTTTAATCTACCAAAAAGCTGATTTTTTTTACTTTTCTGATAAAATATGAGAGCTTGTAAACTGTTACAGTGCAAATGTCCCTCTTTGAGTGTAGATCTGTGGTATTTGTTTGCCCAAATAAAGTTTAGGTTAGGTTTGGAGTTAATGCCCTCAAAGTCTGGCCGAACTTGAATTCAAAACCACTGCTATGATGGCTGAGCCTTAAGTCAACCTTGAAATAAGATAACGACCTTAGAAAATGGAGGGCTATAGAAAAGCCTTAAGTTAAGTCCAGATCTTAACCCTGTTGTATTGATGTCTAAAAACCTAAGCTGACAGGTCATGAAAGTTTCTAAACAAGCTAAAAGTTTGGGTTTTTTGGGTTTTTATTTTTTGTAATGCAGGTCAATGTAGGACATTGATGAGTAATCGTAACACATTGTTGCAAATTAAATTGCAAATTAATATCTCAGAGTGAAGACATACCTCAGGATTGTAATCTTTCAAAATCATAATAAGCCAGAATGAATACAAATATTTTTTATTACTTATATATACTTTTGGTCCTTTGCTATTTTTATTTTCAGAATAAATTTCAAATGAACACAAAATATTTTCCATCTGCATCGTTATTAATTCCGCTAAAGTGAGTATCACTGCAACTGTTGCTCATACTTGGATCTAGAGATAAAACACATATTGTACCTGGTTTTTAACAGCTCTCTCTCCATTCTAGCAGACATTACCTCTGAACTCTCACAGCCGGGTTTATTGGTCTTTCTTTGGCCTGAGCCGAAAGCTTCCTCATGGGAACAGTATAGAGGAATTAAATTGGTCTGATCCACCCTGAGGATACTGAGCACTAGAGGCAATAACCCTGCACTACTGACAAGAGGAGGTTGCAGGAAGGCTGAAATGAGCTAATATTTGAGAGTGATAGAGGTCTATCGAAGGGCTATTCTCTTTCTTATATAAATGGATATGCTGGGGATTTGTTGGGCATATCAATGGTGGGTTGTTAATACTAATACTGTGCATTCATAGTAGCCGACCATAAAATGTAAACATACTACAAACAACAGAAAATTAAAAAAAATAATGGAGGAAATTTGGTTGAATATAGTTTTAAACAGGCAACACAGTCGCTGGTTCGAGTCCTGGCTGGGCCTGTTGGCATTTCTGTATGGAGTTTGCATGTTCTCTCCGTTTTTGGCGTGGGTTTCCTCCGGGTGCTCTGGTTTCCTCCACAGTCCAAAGACATGCGCTATAGGTGAATTGGATGAACTAAATTGGCAGTAGTGTATGAGTGTGTGTTTAAATGAGAGATTGCATGGGTGTTTCCCAGTACTGGGTTGCGGCTGGAAGGGCATCCAATGTTTAAAATATATGCCAGAATAGTTAGTGGTTCATTCCGCTGTGGCGACCCCTGATAAATAAGGGACTAAGCTGAAAGAAAATGAATGACTGGATGGTTTTAAACTCTAAATATGACAAATTAATTTCAATATGTACATGAAGTCATGTAACTTTGCCTGATTTATGTGACTGACAAATTGGAATGGATACTTAAAAAAAGTAAAGTCTAAAGAAGCTTTAACACTATAGGAACTTTTTTAACCACAGTATTAGCAGAAATGCAAAATTTTGAGCTTATTTGAACTGCAATGACTAAAGCCTGGTTTATACTTCTGCGTCAGGTGATCGACGTGACCCACGGCGCAAGCCTTGCACGGAGCCGTGCATTTATACTTCTGCATGCTGTTTCTGTTTCTCTGCAATACACTTCCGAAACGCTAGCTGGCAGTAGGTGTTTATGTTTCTCTGTGTCGAGTTTCTTCGCTGGTGTTTAGTTTTTCCTGAACAATTCCTTAATGTACAAGTGGCTCAAATTCGCTCATTTTGAGGCGGGAACCGGTGGACGTGCAACAACTTTAATCATAAACACAAAACAACAGTCTCCATCCGGAGCTCCTCCATGGGATTTGCCACTTGTAAACACTTGCTGCATCTGGTGCGGCTCTCACCTCCGCCTACTCTCGTCAGTGCTACCAAGCCGACCGATCACAGAGCTTGCGCTATGCGTACGCGTTACATTTTTTGAGAGGTGTGCGTCAACTTCGCCGACGGCCACGGCGAGGGGCTATGCGTCCACGCGTAGGCTGCGCCGTAGCATACGCATGCGTTTAACGCAGAAGTATAAATCGGCCTTAAGATGTAAGCTCTAATTTAAGATCTAATTAATTTAGCATCCATTTCAGAGAAGAGTCTTACCCAGTACAATAGGAACTATACACTGATTGGGTGAACAGTATTTTAAAGGGTTAAAAAAACAGACAGACTGAACAGGAGGACTTTTTTGCACAAAACAGTCATCATTTTCCCATTTATTAGCTTAAAAATTATGCTCTGTAACTTTAAGTCCTTTGTGTGAAGTCCAATTACATTTTGTGGTCTTTTGTCTGGGGCAAGATATTAAGCACTAATCCTTAGAATAGTAGGAGATAAAACACAATGGCTATGAATTAGTAGTGGAAAAGGTGATTGTCCTCAGAATCTGTTTGTGTTGTGCTGTGCTAAAGAGTAATGAACACCTTCATTAGTTGGATTAGCTGTGTTAGATCAGGGTTGGATCAAAATTGTGAGCTGCGGCCCTCCAGGAATTAAGACAGGTAGTAGGACCAAGAAAATGTTTGGTCCGAACATTACGATAGGCTGTCCTATCTGCCTGTCAAAATATGTAATCGCATACCTCTGCGCACACCGGTTCATGCAGAAAGGATTACATCGTCGATTACGTGTTATTGTACTAGCTGAAATTATGTTTTTTTTCTCTAGTGATTGCTAAATGATGTGTTGTAGTGATGTTTTTTTAGTGCGCATTCAGGAGGTGTGGCTATGGATGGTGATTTGCATGGAGGGATGTAGGCTTTCAGTGCTATCAGGCTATAGCATTTTCCAAAATCTCCAACATGTTTCAGATGATAACTCCCCTAGAGGGCACTGTGCACATTTCGCAAATCTAAAATATGTTACTTAGGGTATGTTTTGTTGTATGTTTCAGATACATGTACTTTTTGAACACATTCAGGAGAAGCATGTATTGAAAAATAATTTCCCACACTAGCAGCATATGAAGAGTTCAGATGCAAAAGCCGATAAACGCCACTTCCAAAAATGAGCTAATGACATTGAGCGAATGCTTTAAGCATGTAGTAGATGTTCAACAAATATTTTTGCTCCAAATGATCTAAATCGCAGAGTCAGCGCATTCAGAACAGTTTGTTTGCAAAAGCCGCTAAACGCCACGAGAACCCAAGAATCTCGAGAACCAATCAGAAGGCGCGAATAGAATCATATGTTTTCAATGTAGCAGCGCGCTGATACACCAACTTTTATGAGGAGACTGTTTTATTCTGCTTCCGATTTCGATTTTAAAAGATTGATGAACTGGATGAACCTGTCCGACTGTCAGTGAATGGCAAATGAAATGGTCCCTTACCTCAAAACTCTGTGCATTATAAGAAAAAGAAAACACAATGTACAGTCGGAAGTGTAACATGCATTCATAACGTATTTATGTGCAGCGACGCTACTTTAAATGAGTCCCATTTACTATACATTAAAAAGCAACTTCATTTCACGAAAGACGAAGTGAAGATGCTGTTCTTTTATCTCACATGGATGCTATGAGGATAAACAAGAGATGAAAAAGAGACAAAGACTCTGAGTATATGGTGAGAATGAATGAATGACAGCTTCAAAAAGTATCTGAGAGACATCCTTTTGTGCACAGTAGGTTTAACTTGTGTTCTATTTGCTAATGTAAGCTATTTTTAAAACATAAATATAGTGTATAATACTATACATTATTTATATTACTTCATATTACCTATATGCCTGATAAGCTTTTATATTAATGGAGAATGCACAGATATTGATGTTTCACAATGTTTTTACACTACATTATTTAAATCTAACAAGCTTTGCAATGTCTGCAATGTTTACATTTTAAATCCAAATCCCAAATATCAGAAATGACAACAGATTGTTAAGATTTAATTAATGTCCATTTTAATGTTATTGATTAACGCACTTACTTGATAGATTTCATTCAATCATTTTCATTTTGCTTAGTCTATGGTTTATCAGGGGTTACCACAGCGGAATGAATCGCCACTTACTTGACAGATTTATGTATTTTTAAATTTTAGGTGGTTGTCTAATGTGTTTTATGTTTGGTAAAGTAATTTCTAATTGCATCTTTAGTGATTTTTAATTAGTAATTACTGTCTTGTCCTAATAGGTGGATTTAGAGGTTTTTGCAAAAAAAAGCACAAGTGGATTTAGCTGGTTTTGACGCAAAAGACAATCTACCTTGTTAAAAACCAGATAATTGTCCTAAGTGACATTTATGAAAAAAAAATTATTTTATTTACTAGCTAATAACTTTTTCATTATCTATAAAATAAAGCTTCTGAACCTAATCAGAGGAGCCTGATAGAAAATGCTCACTTACAAGAAAAGAGGTCTGATGGATTTAGAGGCTTTTGCATCTGAACTCTTCATATATTTAAATATGTTTAAACATTAAATAAGTTTAATATTTTTAAGGTAAATAGCTATTATTTTGTATTCATTTGGCCACTTGTCTAATGTATTTCCTTGTTTTTGATTTTGTGGCCACATTACTAAATATATTTGCTTGTTTTACTTCTTAAAATATTAAAATTTTCAACAACAAAAAACAAAAACAAATAAATTAATAAATATGGCCAGAATTCATATTAAAAAAGGGATTTAAGACCTGGTCTTCCACTCTGTAGATTAAAATGTGATCTGGATTTAAAATAATGTTACCCATAATGAAGAGCATTTTTTTCATAACATCTGCATTACACAGCATAATAAAAGTCATATTTCATTCTGTATTTTCTAAAAAATAAGGCCACTTCTCTACTTTCATGTTTTACTAATGCGGCATTGTTAGTACACAATGTAGACTCTAAAATAGCTCCATCTCCCTTTGCAATTTCTGAAAATGGTGCAGACAGCTTTAATAAATAAATAGGACATTTACGCATTTCCCTCACTCTCCCTCACCCTGTCCTCTTCTAACAAGGAAGAAAATAATAATATGGTGGGCGCCAGACGTGAGCAGATATTTTTTCGCACGCTGTCTCAAATTGTTGTGCCGCCGCTCTTTGGGTTTGCGCTAGTTGTGTCAAGTGCAAGCCCGGATGGGATCAAATATTCATCAGTCTGTGCTTGTGTCATCACAAGTCAACAAGACGGCGGCAGGGAAAGAGAAGCCGCTTTGATCAGCTCCTCTCTGGAGCGTTTTCTTGTTCCTGCAACATCCTGATTGCTCGCATCCACCGGGATTCAAGTGTATCGCTTTCACAGAGAGAAAAACCTGGGCTGTGTTGAGCTTCACACGTCACATGGTCGCTGCTCGAGGTGGATTTGTCTGTTGTTTAGTTTCACCTTCCCTGCAACGAGAGGGAACTGAATGAAAAGTTTCAGCTTCAGTCTTGTTAGATTTATTGTAGTCTCGGTTGCAGCTTGACAATAGACAGATCGTGGAACACCTGTTGAGCAGAGCAATGGGGCTTTTAAAAAAAAGGTAGCCTAAAGCAAATCTGATTGGTCTGAAGTCATTGGTTTTGCTACAAAAAAAAGTATGCTGGTAAATTTATGAAGAGTTCAGATGCAAAAGCCTCTAAATCCATCAGACCACTTTTTTGGTAAAAAGGCATTTTCGATCAGGCTCCTCTGATTAGGTTCAGAAATTTCATTTTATAGCTAATGTTATTAGCATGGTGAAAAAATAGCTTTTTTTCAAAAATGTCACTTTAGACAATTATTTGGTTTTAACAAGGTACATTTTATTTTGCGTCAAAACCAGCTAAATCCACTTGTGCTTTTTTATGGAAAAACCTCTAAATTCACCTATTAAGACAATACAGTGTAATTAGCTGAAAAATCACTAAAGATTCAATTAGAAATTATTTTACCAAACATAAAACACCTAATATTAAAAAATATAAATCTGTCAAGTAAGTGGCGGTTCATTCCGCTGTAGTACAGTAAGTCCTGATAAACCAGGGACAAAGCAGAAGGAAAAGGAATGAATGAATTCTGTCAAGTAAGTCCATTAATCATTAACATTAAAACTGACAATAATTAAATCTTAACAATCTGTTGTCATTTCTGATATTTGGGATTTAGATTTAATGTTAGTAGAGCAATGTAAACATTGCAAACATTGTAAGCTAAGCCTCTTAGATTCAAATAATGTAGTGTAAAAACATTGTGAAACATCAATATCTGTGCATTGTCCATTAATATAAAAAGCTTAATATAAAAAGCTTATCAGGCGTATAGGTAATATAAAGTAATATAAACAACGTATTGTTTTATATATTATATTTATCTTTTAAAAAAATAGCTTACATTAGCAAATAAAACACAAGGTCTACTGGGCAAAAAGGGGATGTCTCTCAGACACTTTTAGAAGCTGTCATTCATTCATTCTCGCCATATACTCACAGTCTTTTTCTCTTTTTCGTCTCTTGTTCATCCTCATAGCATCCATGCGGGATAAAAGAACGGCATCCTAACTTCGTCTTTTGTGAAATAGAGTTGCTGTTTAATGTATAGTAAATCGGACTCATTCAAAGTAGCCACACTGTGCAAAAAAACATTATTAATGGATGTTACACTTCCAAATGTACAGTGTGTTTTCTTTTTCTTATCATGCACATAGTTTTGAGGTAAGGGACATTTTCATTTGCCATTCAGTGACAGTCGGACAGGCTCATCCAATTCCTCAACTCCATCTTTTAAAATCTAAATCGAAAGCAGAATAAAACAGTCTCCTTATAAAAGCCGCCGTATCAGCGCGCCTCTACATTGAAAAAATATGATTCTATTCGTGCCTTCTGATTGGTTCTCGGGACATAGCGGCGTTTGCTGTCAAAGGCAAGTGGCGTTTAGCAGCTTTTGTAAACAAACTGTTATTTCTGAACACGCTGACTCTGTGATTTAGATTATTTGAAACAAAAATATTTGTTGAACATCTACTACGTGCCTAAAGCATTCGCTCAATGTCATTAGCTCATGTTTGCCGCAAGTGGCGTTTAGCGGCTTTTGCATCTGAACTCTTCATATATTCATTTATTAATTTTCCTTCGGCTCAGTCCCTTATTTATGAGGGGTCGCCACAGCGGAATGAATCGCCAATTATTCTGGCATATATTTTACACAGTAGATGCCCTTCCAGCCACAACCCAGTACTAGGAAACACCCATACACACTCATTCGCACACACATTCATACAGTACAGCCAATTTAGTTCATTCAAATCACCTATGTCTTTGGACTGTAAGGGAAACCGGAGCACCATGATTTAATATGTTTCTAAGCTAATCAACACAGAACAGAACAGTTTGATTCTAAATTATTAACAGTTTTACGTAACATAAGTCATATTCAGAAACTGCACAGATAAAATTGATGTTAGAACTTTGGATGTTAGATGTTAACATATATGCACAGGACTTGATTATAAAAGCCTTCTTAAATGTTAGCATGTTATTAACACTACAAAATGTACAGAAGTAGCTATGTCCAAAATTGCATACTTCCATAGTATACAGTATGCTAGAAACCGAGCCGAGTAGTATGTCTGAATTCATAGGATTCAAAAAACAGTATGTGAGAAGTACCTAGATGACTTACTACTTCCGGCTAGATTCTGAAGTGTGCATCGGATCGACGCTACGCTATCCCATGATGCACCATGAGAAAATTCATGAATGGGAGTAAAGCGATGCAACTGACGTGGGTAGGTCACGTGATGATGACAAAATGGCGGATGTAGTAAATCCGAGTTCTATTTACACTGCTCACATTCATACTGTAAAGAACATACTTTTCTAACGACTGAGTAGGACATTTAAATTCAAATGCAGTACCTGAGTAGTAGATGAATTCGGATGCAGCCAGTCTTTTAAATAAACACTGGTGTTAGCATATTGCTAAGCAAACTCTGCAAAGAACAGAAGACTGCATTCAAAAGAGTATTTAATAAGCGTTGATGTTAGATATTTTACATCCACCTAAATTTATTCATTTAGCCGACACTATGACCAAAGCAGCTAACAAATGAGGATAAATGAATCACTTTAAATCAACAGAGAGCAACGATATATAGATGCCATGACAAGTTAGTTTAGCATTTTGTAACAAAGTGTTTATAAGAAAGTGTCTGGTGCATATGGATGGGGAAAGAGTGTGTCTCCTACATGTCGTTTGTCAAGCCAATTCACCATAATAAACATTGGATGTTATCATGCCAGGTGGCGCAGTGGGTAGCGCTGTCACAGCAAGAAGCTCGCTGGTTCGAGCCTCGGCTTGGTCAGTTGGCATTTCTGTGTAGAGTTTGCAAGTTCTCCACATGTTCACGTGGGTTTACTCTGGGTGCTCCGGTTACTCTACAAGTTCAAAGGCATGCGGTATAGGTGGATTAGGTAAGCTAAAATGGCTGTTTTGTATGTGTTTGAATGAGAGTGTATGGATGTTTCCCAGAGATGGATTGCAGCTGAAAGTGCATCCGCTGCGTAAAACAAATGCTAGATAAGTTGACGCCTGATTAATGATTAATAAAGGGACTAAGCTGAAAAGCAAATGAATGAACGTTATCATGCCATCCCAAGATGTTAGCATGATGCTAACTAAATACACAAGTACAGACTGGATTCTGAAGTGATTTTAAAAAACATTAGCATATTGCTAATATTACATCGCACACACAGCACACAATGCTAGATTCAAAACGTTTGACGTTAGCATGTTGCTAATTTAAGGAGGAATGAAATTACAAAAAACACACACAAATATTCAGTAAATTTTGGTTTAGATAAAATTATTTTCACCGAAAGTTTTTAAGTAGTAAATTAAACCTTGTATACTGTATTCCCGCTAAATGTGCTGGATGGGTTTGCGCAACGCCATATCACAGCAATTTGTAACTTTTTGATAGTGGCTTATTTGTATGAAATCATACAATCTCATTCGTACAATTTTGTTCGATTTTCTTATCCAACAATGAAGGTTGGGTTTAGGAGCGGGTTTTGCTGTCACACCTACTTTTAAAAATCGTACATTTTCGCACGACTGAACTCATACGAATTCATACGAATTAGCCACTAAACTGACAAAATGTAAAATTGTTACGTTTCCTTGTGAGATCAGAGTAAAACAAGTATTCACACTGCCAAAAAACTGAATTGCTGTAAAAGCACCAAAGGGAAGGTAAAACTGCAGTAATGACTTGTAATGACAGCAAAAGTGCAAACAGATTCGGTTCTGTCAGGCTCATCAACAAGCTCTTTGGTCTCCAGACCAGGAAGCCGCAGTAATGTGCTGGCATTTATTAGCATCAGCCTTGAATGATGCCATTAGTGATCCAGCCAGAGGACAGGACTCTCATAAAAGATGATATATTTTGGATCTTTGACAGGACAGTGCATTTTATTTCACTCTCAGCTTGCCTTCAGCCACTTTGATATTGTTTGTTCATTGAACCAAGGCACACTTAACCTCCTGTGTCTGTCTTTGACATATTCGCGGTTCAACAACCATAAAACAGACTGAAGAACTTTAATTTACTATCTAAATAGCACGGAAGAGTGGCTTTTTGTGGTCTGAATAACTAAGCAGTTGTAGTGTTTTAACTCATGGAAGTGAATGATCGCAAACAGGTGATAAAATGTTCCAATTTAAGAAAACAATGATTAATAAAACTGAGATTTTTAGTCACAGAAAGTGTCATCAGCATCAAGGAGAATCACAAATGTGTCGTTCTGAGTAATATTTTGTTAATATATTCATTATTTTGACCCAAATGAAATGTGTTTTTCACCTAGAAATAAGTGAAAGTCTATGAGGATGGGATATGAATATTGTATGGCAGGTATTAATCAGTAGAGGGCAGTAAGGGTGCGCACATGTCAGAAAAACTCATCTGCACTCACTGCATTATGAATAATGAAAATGAGACATTTGATATGTCTATCTGAGGCTAATAGCATGCCATCCCGAAAAGGAGGGGCTGATTTTACCCCAGCATTATATTTGAAATGACAATCAGGGCTATAATGAAAAGGCATAAACCTGTCTTTAAAATAATAAGCTGGGCTAATTTGAATCCTGATCCAATAAGATGAATGACTGCGTGCAAACAGCGGGGGAATTTCACTATAGAGGCTTTTAAGACAAACACGTTTTATCCAGAGCAGTTATTTTCACATTAAACACAATGAGAGTTGATATATGCACACAATCTTCAGATAGCTAATGCTAGCTAAATACTAGCAAAAATAGTAAGCTACATATCCAAATGAAAAGCGATGTAAGAGTGAGGTTTAAAAGGTTTGTCAGCAGTATGAGGCACTAAAGCAGTAATGATCTCAATACAAATGTTCTGTTTGTAGTTCTACAACCTGTAATTTAATTAGCATCTTTAGTAGAAGCGTCAAAATCGTTTCATAGTCAGAAGCAAAACAAGTTAATAGATAACCAGATAAAGTTGGACAAGTACTTGACACAATAAACAAAGTTAAGCTTAAAATGAGGTAATTTTCCAATAGCTGTTAGCTACACAGTATAAAGTTGTAAACATAGCTAAAAGCTAAAATAAGGCAGTATGAAGAAAGAGGTGGTAAAACATACAACTACTCAGTTTTTGATTATCATTTTTTTGCAACAGAGACTCATTCTGAAAACGTAGGCCTATATACATTTCTGGAGATCGCAAATTATGTAGCCAGAGGAACGTATGGCTACATTTCGTCTTTAAATCTAACGTTACGGGGCAGTATGACAGCGTTTCTTTTCACTCTAGCAGCTGAACGCTTACCTATGTGTGGACAGCTTTTCCATTGTTACCAGTTTGTTCAGTGGCTTGCCATGTATTGTACATCAGAGGATTTTAGACGCAGAGTGGAGTTGACTGCAACATTGGAGTTCGAGTCTGGTGAAGAATGGTTCCAGAAAGCAGGTAAGACAAAAACAAAAGCCAAAAAATAAAATAAACAAGTAAATAACAGGGTGAGAATGAGGTAAAATCTGAAAATGTGGTAAAAATCAGGCTGCAGCTAGGGCTTTTCTTTTTCTGGATTCCTTTTCGAAACATTGTCAGTTGGGTTTAGAGAAGTGGGTGAGCGCTGATCAATCAGTGCTTTTTAAAACACTATGAGTTGGGTTTAGGGAAGGAGGTGAGTGGGGGAATCGGTCGGTCGATCAGTCAGTCAATCAGTCGGTCAGTCAACAGCGGCCTCTGGTGAATCTACATAAGAACGGCAGGCACAAATGGCACTCGCAAGAGAAAATTGAGAATCGGAAAAAGCATATACAGTGGCCTCTGGTGGATTCGCAAAAACAAAACCTGCAAAAAAATGTAACTCCTGGGACGGATTTGGCACTCACCAGAAATGTATATAGGGGTTCATAATCAGAATGAGCTTGGGTTGATTTTTTTGTTTTGAGTCTCTTTCTGAAGTTCTTACACCTACAATAGTGTTTTTGATATATAGGTAAAGTTCTGGGTTTAATATTACTTTTATAAACTTTCACATTTTGTTCCACAACATACATTATACTCAATTTTGAAGTTGTTTTGCCTTTAAGCTGCTAACAAATTGCTACAAAGAGTTGCTGTTGTCTAATTTGTCAAACATGTCAACCCAAATACCCATGGGACTTTTAGATCTTTTTTACTCATAAATACCAAACTATTATTGTAAAATGTCATTAGCAACTCCCTATGGTCAATTAGACTTCCAGTGTGGCCTACAAATTGGCATCTTGACTGAACAGCTCTATTAGGATGACAGTAATAAACCAGAACAGATACACTTTGACTAAAAATAGACAAACACCCTAATTTAAGTGATGAACTGCAGTCTTTAAAGTTAAACCGTAACAAAAATGCAACAATAAAGTTGTGATGCAACATGGCGTAAAACAGAAAGCATGTTAGACAGTGGCTTGTTACCCACATTACAAAAAAAAAAAAAAAAACATTTAACGAGAACGAGCCCCTATCAATATTTCACGAAGAAGATGCTGGAAGTGTCAAAATGCATTTTCAGAGTAACACTAATGTAACATCACAGTTTCAGTCAGTTTCCAAAATTTGGGGCGCATTAATAAACTCAAGGAATGTGTTTTCATCTTGTCCTAATGTTCAGCTATCAGTTATTATTATACACTCATTTTAATAAACTTCCAGAACACTTTTATTACTCCACATACTCATATCACTCCACACATCATATTTATGCAACAGTTCTGGCTGGTACAACAGGTCTCGAATCTGATTGTCTGATAGCCGTGCCATATTTCGCAATATCAGCACTTCTACAGCCTCTTCACCCTTGAGTATTACTCCGCCCATATAGAGTGCCAAGCAGAGGAATAAACTCACTACAGTTTGACAAATATTGCAGCTGTTGGACAACATAATGTACTTTTGAGGCTTTTTAAGGCAAAAATATAGTTTACATTGCAACTATGCAGTTTATTTATAAGGATAGTGCCTATCTTATATATTTATAATTTCAGAGATTCAGCGTGTTGGTGGCCATCAGCCTGTCATATTGAGCAGAGCAAAGAAATTTACGGTTGACACAAATCATTATAAAATGGGTAAGTTACATTCTAAATCGATTTTTCTCCTTTGTATTTAGTATTGCCATATTTATACTATAGTAATCTGCTAGTGTTGTTTTGCTTGGCTTTTTCTGGGTTAATTATTGTGATATCCATATTGCAACAGAGAAATACTGGGAAATCTCTGTAAATTGATGGCATTTTATGCCGCTCAGTCTTATAATCTTAAAATGTGAGCAAAATAACCTGTTTCGTCACCACTTTAGACATTATGCTAGAGAATGATTTAAATACTAGCTCTAAAGTGATGTTGGTAAATTAGCAAATGGTTTCTGCTGTTCTGACCATCAGCTGCAGATGTGAATGAATGGTGGAAGAAAGTAGTTCCTCATACAAAAAAAAATTGAGACTCTCTTTGTTTGATTTTCTTTTTTATATACACAATTATGCATTGAACTGTTGTATAAACGCAATATCACACAAGTAGCAGTGCGATATGTATCTAGGCCCATATATATTTGCAAAATAAAAGAAAGTTTTGCAAACAAAAAATAAAGTTTTGAGCAAAAAATAAATACAAACGCAAATCTCTAAAAATCGCAAAGCAAATTTTTTTTTGAGAAAAAAAAAATATTTTGATAACAAAAATAAAGACCTGCAAAGGGAAAACTAAGTTTTGAGAAATAAAAATTAAATTTGCAAAAAAAAAAAACTGCAACTAAAAATCAAGAAGTGCAAAAAACTATTTGAATTTGTGAATTTGTGATTCTGTTTTCACTTTGCACTTCACGTTTCTGTGCGTTTTAATTTTGTGGCCCTGATTTGACAAGGGGGCGGAGTCACGGGAACACGGATGTTTAAGGCTGCCCCGACCCACCTCAATTTAAGCAACGTCATCACCTGGAGACACAGTATCACCGAGGTGGTCTTACAGCCCTTTATTTTTACATCTCAAAGCTTAATTTTCCCTTTGCAGTTCTTTATTTTTTGTTAGCAAAATTAATTTTTATTTCTCAAAGATTTATTTTCCGTTTGCGATTTTTGGAGATTTGCATTTATTTATTGCTCAATACTTTATTTTTTGTTAGCAAAATTTATTTTATTTTGCATGTACATATTGCCCTAAATTGACTTCATAGATATGGCTGTAAATCGGCACTGGAATCTACAGGAAAATAGGAGGTAGGAATTATATAATAGGAAGTACAATGATATATAAAAAAAAAAAAAAAAACATCTACAATGTGTTTTTTTTACAGCAGGGCTCCAGACTACCATTTGACAGCTTCTACATATTGTGCCACCAACATCTGATTTGCTAGCACTGCATATGGAATATTACAAGTTTTGTCTCTAAAGGATGACAGTAGCTTAGGTTGAGAGTCACCGGAGCTTAGCTGGAATGCAGATGTAGTTCAGTTTCATTAACAAAACATTACCATCTGTAAAATCTTTACCAGCCCCATCTTTTATGCATTCATGAGTCATGATAACCACAGGTACAGCACCTCATTTCATGGTAAAAAAGTATACTAATTGTATTGTTGTCAAGTAATGTGAGATAAGTAATCAGGTTACTTTTTTAAATAACTAGTAAAGTAACGCATTGTAGAAGCTACTGATGCTTAGTTCTCCAGTATATATACAGTATGCATTCTCCAGCCTCCGGCACCTAGACTGCAGCTCTGCACAAGAAGTTTGGCCAGAGGAGAAATGGTCGTGCCCAACTGAGCCTGCTTTCTCTCAAAGTTTATTTTTTTTCCTTCACTTTCATCAATTGGTGAAGTTTGTTCTGTGTCACTGTCGCCACTGGCTTACTTGGCTTGGGACTTGTGGAGCTGCGCATCGATGGATTTGCTATTCAGTGTTTGGACTTTCAGCAGTGAAAATTAAACCACACTGAACTGAACTAAACTGAAATTCAACTCTGAAAACTGGACTGACAGTTTCGATTTACTGGAACTTCTATGTTAGGCTGCTTTCAATCTACATTGTAAAAGCGCTATAAAAATAAAGATGAATTGAATTGAATTAGCCAATAATTGACACAACACATACAAACATTAGAATTGTTTCTCCTTTAAGAATAGAAGGGTTGTTTCTTATTTAGGAGGAGGGGCTTTGGAGTTTTTTGAGTTATAAAAGTAAGTGAAGAAAAAAAAAAAACAGTTAAGTCAAAAATCTGCCTCTGCATTTTTGGTTAGCAGGACAACTACAGTATTATAATTTTGATGTATGAGAATCTGCATTAATAAAAAATGCAACTGGAGTCCCATTTATTTACTAATGGCTCTCCTGTGTTGAGAGAAATAAATATGAATGTATATACTAATCTCGCTGGCACAACAAAACAGATTCAGTATCCCTTAAAATGAATTAAAACTGACAAACGCAAACTCAGAATATTCTTTGCTGAAGAGTGTATCTTCAAAATATGTCTTTGCTTGTTGTGAATACATGCCCTCTAGTGGTAAAAAAATACATACTGTGACTCAAAGAGCCCTTATTATGGGTTTTTGAAAATGACCTTCCATGCAGTGTGTAACACAGCACTAAGTGAATAAAAAACATCCAGCTGAGGTTTAAATCTGAAAATGCACCGTGTTTAAAATGATTTACTCTTTAACAAAATAGTCAACTCAGAGTCAAATAAATTAATCGAGTTGGGTTCAGATCTTTTGCTTGAACGCGTCGACGTTGATAAGGTACATGACTAAATATGTAGTTCCAGATCTGGTAAAATGTGAATACGCTTTCCCTTCAGACACTAGCGGAGCGCAGGGGATCACGGGACTGATCTTGATGAGAATAGATGATGATCACTGACAGATGCCCAGGTAGCAAAGAATTTTAGGCCAGATTTGGCATAAAGCTGGCACAGCAGGCATTCGTCCGGCACTGACATACAGCATGTGGGCCAAACAAGCCCGGGTTTGCAGAGATGGCACCTTCTTATAGGATGTTAAAAATGTATATGTGGGCCACATAAGTTTGACCTATCTTGATCCACTTGTCTTTACTTGACAATAAGGAAAAAATTACACAATCAGGTCGCTTTGAGAAAAAGTGTGCCCATAAAGTGAAATGCTTCATGGGTTTATCAAATTCATTGTAGTCATGACACACCAACATATCTGGCCCAGTTCAGGCCCATTTATGGGTTATTAACTTGGCTGAGATTAGCCCAGGTATGGTCCATGTTTGGCCCTTGTATAGAAGCCAGACTTAGTTCAATCATGTACCGTAATTCACTGATACATGTGGGCCAATCTAAAGCTGATTGTGTGGGCCAGATCTGGGCCAGAGAAATTTTGCTATGTGGGTGGAGATACGGCTGCGGGGAATAAAGGGTTAAAGTTCATTTTCACAACAATACCACAGTATAGCCAACCTAGTGCTGTGTTTGTTCCTATCATTTTTCTGATTTTTGATACAATAACCTACGCCACAACACGGGATTCGCCGGAGGTTTGCTATTAAAGGAAAGAGCAGCAGAGATTATTATGTATGGGACTGTCAGTGTCAGTAACTGTTACAGTTCATATGGACCAGTTTCTTCATCCTCCGAATTATAACATGCAAGCTTAATAAAATTGTTGCCTCGTTTTGTGTAGTGTGCAAAATGTGTGTTAAATTGTGTGTTATAAGTTGTAATTTATAATTTATAAGTTGTAATAAGTTGTGTTTAACTACATTATGGCTAATACTTGATTGCTGTTGTGGGCATTTCTCTCTGTCTCGCACTGAACGCAGTCGACCAATTTCAACAGACTGAGTCATTGGTCCAATCAGCGCAGATTAGCTTCTCGCTAAGAAGGGGTTTGGAAATAAATGAATCGCTGAACGAATCATATGGGAGTTGTTGGGATAATTAGGTAAAAATGAATACATATTAAAAGACAATGAAAGTGTTTTTTGACCTTACATGCATATCAGCCTGTTGTTGGAGACCCCCAAAACTAAATTATGACCTTTTATAATGCAAAATAGGGACTCTTTAAAGGGATAGTTCACCCAAAAACTGAAAACTCTGTCATCATTTACTCATGCTTTTTCTTTATTCTGTTAAACACCAAATAAATTATTTTAAAGAAAGCTAGAAACCATAGTATTTGTTTTTCCTGCTATGGAACTCAGGGATGAATGAAGAAAATCATAAGGATTTGGAAAATATATATGACTTAATAAAATATATGACTTTTTGTGTGAACTTTCCCTTCAAGTAACACATACAGTTACTTTTTTTTTAGTATCACAAGACCATAAAGCATTACTTTTAAAAGTTTAAAACTTTCTCACACAGCACCTGGTCTCTTCAATGGGCAAACTAGGGCTGCACATAATATAGTTTGAGCATCAATATTGCAATGTGTGTATCCGCAATAGTCACATTGCAGAATTAGATTATTTATTAAAGATTAAAAGATAATGATATTATTATTATTATTATTATTATTATGAAATAATTTATACAATGATGAGCATGTTATTTTATGCTTGATTGTTCAATTTCTGTACCTGAGTTAGGGCTGCACTATATCGGAAAGATCTGATATTGCAATATTTTATTTTTAGCGATAAATATTGCGATATAAATACAGTTTCACAAGATGGTTTGAATAGCTCTTTTTGACGGTTTTCTGAGCAGTCTAACTGTATTCAGCTACAGAAATTAAACAATCGCAATGCAAAAAATGCTTTTCTTACTTTTCTTTGTCTCGTTTCTAAATCTTAAAGCAAGTAAAATGTTGTAACCTAGTGATTAAGTGCGCCGACATATATATCGTTTTGCTCACGGTCCTTTGCCGACCCTTCCCCTCTCTCTGCTCTCAATACTTTCCTGTCTGTAACCTCCACTGTCCTGTACATTTAAGGTGAAAAACCCCTAAAAATAATTATATATATATATATATATATATATATATATATATATATATATATATATATATATAAAGCAAGCTAAATTATCTGCCAGTGGGGTAAGTAAAATAATCTTATTTTCGCTTTGAAATGTACATATTTGGACTAGAAACAAGACAATAACTAGTCTGTGCAGATCGCTGGAGAACGCTCTGGTTACTAAAGTAACCCTCGTTCCCCGAGGGGGGGAACGGAAATGCTATGTGGAAACTTCCACTATGGGGATTTCATACAGAAAGCCAATCATCTGAAAGAGTATGTAAACGGGCCAATGAAATGCCAATGAGTTGGCAGCTTCAGCTTGCGCACCTGATGCTCGTTGCAATTAACTTGCTATATGAGCACAGAGCTAGCAAGCCAAAGCATCATTTTTTTAGCGGAAGAGACTTTCACCTCAACAGCTAAGGGGCAATCATTATGGCGAAGGAACATAGCATTTCCGTTCCCCCCCTCGGGGAACGAGGGTTACTTTAGTAACCAGAGCGTTCCCCTTCGGAAGGGGAACTTCAATGCTATGTGGAAACTTCCACTATGGGGAAATGTTTGGAAAACGCCATAATGATTGAACCTTACCTTCGCCCCCGATGAGAGGTTTGCCAGGCAAAGAGCGTGAGCGCACCTGCGTCACCAGAGGCGCGGTCTTCCAACGTGTTCCCTGGCCCTTACTTATCCCACTTCAACAGAAGATTTACGGATTTAGATATATTTTTCGGGAGCCGCAAATGCGTCTAGAATAATTTCTAGGAATTTAATACGACAGTACGTTGGGAATGCGTGCAGTCCCGATAGGGAGGACGCTGCGGAGGCCACCTGCTACCCAAGTGGGGAGACTGGGGCAAATAGCATATGAACTAACCCTGAGAAGGGGGAGTAAGCATATGAAAATTAGATGGTTAGCGGTGAGGGAAGACACGGGTCTGCCTGTGAGGGGGGGACTGCACCGTGGCAGTATAAGCATATGGGATCGCCTAGTGGGGATCGCACATAGCAGGCACCTATACCCAGAACGCGGGCTGACCATCGGGCAGACCAGCAACGTAACGGGCCAGTGCCTGACTCCTCCGCTGAGTCAGGTGCTGGGGGCCTCGGAGGAATATCTGCAGGGTTCGCCAGCGGGGAACTTTTCTGACAGAGCGAAAAAGCGCACATATCCCTGGGTTAGAGAGAATGGCGCAGCAAGCGTTTTACAACACCTAACCGAATTTCTCATTCACCGCGTAAGAAAATCGGCTCCCCTCAAGATTAATAAATCTTCTAATAGGTGTCGCCCAGCCCGCAGCTCTACAGTGTCTGTTAGAGAGGCGCCGCGTGCTAACGCCCAAAAGGATGCGCGCTTCGAGGAGCGCGCTCTCACTCTTGGGGGACGCGGCTCGCCCTGGCTCAGATGAGCGAGGGAGATGGCATTCAGAGTTCAGTGGGTATGTTCCAACCTCTGTTTGGATACGGCACTTCCCGTCTGCCGATCACCATAACAGATAAAGAGCTGAGTACGGTCCGTGTAATAGCAAAGTGCGAAGGACCAAATAAAGGGGCTGGGTCTGCCTCCTCCGTGGGCAGCGCTTGCAGGTTCACTACGTGGCTGAAAGAACGCTGTAGGAACCTAGGGCACCTAGGTGGGCCGGGGTCTCAGGTAAACGTGAGAGTGGGCCGACCCAAAACGTTGGCACACTTCGCTGACCGAAAATGCCTCCAGATACCCGCCCATTTGACCGATGCAACGCGACCAGCAGAGCTGTCTACCTGGACAGAAATCTTAAAGATACTGAGTCGAGTGATCGAGCAGACCTCTCCTAAGAGAGATCTCCAAGTGGGTATGAGAGGGAAACAGGAAAATTAATATTCATGTCTCGCGCCTCTGGGAACTGGATGATGAGACGATACTTCCCAGCGCGCCGCCATCGCCGCATCCTTAGAGCGGGGATGATCGTAACGCCAACCCCTCAGAGCGGAGGGGACAGCCTTAGCTCCAGTCAACTGAAGGAGGATAGCATCACTCTGATCTGGCATGTTCAGGGTTCCTTCTCGGGGAAAAAGGTAACCACACAGCGAATAGACTCCACTTCAGGCGTGGGCATGCCTCGTAGAGGGTGCTCAGCCTGAGTGACAGTGTTAACCACCTAATCGGTAAGTCACCTAAGTCCTCCGCGCTCCATCTATGAACCGTACGTGAAGCATAGATCTGGGCGCGGGTGCCAAACGGTGCCTGTCCCCTGTTCCCAGGGGATGTGCCAGGGAGGGGCCATCACGAGGAGAGAGTTGAAAGCAGGTCCGATTGGGCCAGAGAGGCGCAATACGAGAGCTGTTCCTCGACCTCCCTGACTTTACACAGTATCTGTGCGAGTAGGCTCACTGGAGAAATGCGTATTACGCACGCCCCGAGGCCAGCTGTGTAGCCAGTGGACTTTGCAGGGTTCGCCAAGTGGGGAACTCAAGCGAGAGCGCACGAATCTCTGAGTTAGAGAGAGAAAGGCGCAGCAGCACCGAACAACTGGACAGTCGGGGGTGGAGTCTCCATTTTCCCAGGCGAAACTGCCGTGAGAGCGAATGGGCTGCACGGTTGAGCTCGGTGGGGGAAAAAATGGAATGCAGCGATTACGCCGCGTATGACTCCGGGGGAGCAGACGGCGAGCGAGCTGAGACATGCTGCGAGAGCGGATACCCCCACATGGTTGATATACGCCCCCGCTGCCGTACTGTTCGTCCTGACCAGTACGTGTTGTCGCTCCAGCACCGGTAAAAAACGGCGGAGAGCGAGAAACACTGCCAACAGCTCTAGGCGATTGATATGCCAATGCAACTGGGTTTTTTTCAGCTGCATGCCCGCAACACACGGCGCCCCAGCCAGTGCTGGAAGCATCTGTCAAAACGACAATATGTCTGGACGCCTGTCCTAGAGGCACTCAGGCCTGTAGGAACGAGGGGTCGTTCCAGGGGCTGAGGGCGCGGCGACACAGCGCAGTGACAGTCACTCGGTGTGTGTCCGCGTGCCATGCGCGTCTGGGGACTCGATCGTGAAGCCAGTGCCGAAGTGGTCTCATATGGAGTTATCCGAGCGCATACAGCGGCTGCGGATGTCATATGCTCCAGGAGCCTCTGAAAGATTTCAGTGGAACCACTATTTTGCTGTCGAACTCTCACAGACAGTTCAGCATTAGCCGAGCGCGCTCTCCGGAGAGGCGCGCTGTCATGGTGACCGAGTCCAGCTCCAACCCGAGAAAAGAGATCCTCTGCACGGGGGCGAGTTTGCTCTTTTCTCGGTTGACCTGAAACCCCAATAGGTGGAGGTGCTGGAGCACCTTGTCTCTGTACATAGTCAATTACTCCCGCGAGAGGGCTAAAACAGCCAGTCGCCGAGATAATTGAGTATGCGGATGCCCGCGAGCCGAAGGGGCGCTAGGGCACCCTCCGCGAGCTTGGTGAAGACCCGCGGATACAGAGAGAGCCCGAAGGGGAGGACTTGTACTGTCAGGCTCGCTCGACGCAGACCGCAGAAAAGTGACGGTGGCGTGGAGTATGGAGACATGAAGTACGCGTCCTTCAGGTCTATGCTGCAGACCAATCCCGAGGACGAACGCACAGGAGGATGCGCTTCTGCATAAGCATTTTGAACGGCAGCTTGTGCAGACAGCGGTTCAAAACGCGCAGATCTAGGACTGGCCGTAACCCACCGCTCTTTTGGGTACGATGAAGTACAGGCTGTAAACCCGCTCTCCATCTCGGCTGGAGGGATCGGTTAGATTGCATCCTTCGCCAGGAGGACAGCAACCTTCTCTCACAAGACAGGGGCGGGCACAGGGCTGACCCTGGTGACGTACACCCCGTGAACTTGGGAGGCCGTTTCGCGAATCGAATCGCGTAGCCGAGTCTGATCGTGCGTATGAGCCACCGCAAAGGGCTGGGCTGCGCTAACCAGGCAGGCAGAGCCCTCGCTAATGACTGCATCGCTACAATCGCTGACGTACCAGCAGTGGGGCAGCGCGGAGTGGGAGTGCTGATCCGGGGAGCGCTGGGGTCCCGCGGAAGAGCTGGAGGTGAGAGATTTACTCACCTTGCACTCAGACTCCGGAGGAGAGGGCTGGAGGTGTGAGAGAAAGGAGACCGTCCTCCCAGACCCCGTGAGCCACTGGCGAAGTGCGCCGATCCTGCGAGCTGGAAGGCTTTTCATCGCGTCCCAGACTGGCAGTATTCGGGCTGTCACATCCAGGGAAGGGAAAGATGCTCTCTCTCTGAGGAGCCCGGCCCCCCCCACCGGGGAGAGAGCAAGTTCCCTCTTCTCCAGATGGCCGTCTCAAGAGCGCTTCGCGGTCCGTTATCCGGACTTAACGGCGCCCTGGGACGAGGAGCGCTGGTTGCCTGCGAGGTGCTCGGCGCTGCCGCTGGCCGGAGGCGCAGGCGGGGGCGGAGCAGCACTCGAAGACGGGCGCTCTCGGCGACAAGCAGTGGATGTGGATGGTTCGGCGGGAGGGGAGCGGTCTTACATCCCCGCCGAAGGATGCCCATCGTATCCGACTGCACCGCCGTGAATTCCTGGGTGAATTCACCAACGGTGTCGCCGAACGGGCCAGACTGGTATATGGGGGAGTCAAGAAAGTGAACTTTGTCGACTCCGCGCATATTTTTGCCAGGTTTAGCCCGAGGGGGCGCTCCTGGACCACTAACGTGGCCATCGTCTTTCCCGGGGCACACGCAGCGGACTTGAGGTCCGTGGAGCTCAGTCGGGTGCGGTGCGGGGCTTGTAACAAGCCTGGGTCAGAACCACCCTCGTGCAGCTGGGCCAGCGCGCGCGCATGGACCCTGGCGTGCAGGATGGAAGCAGTCTGGCCCGCGGCTGTGTGGGCTCTGGCTCGGGAGGCAGAAAACCAACACGCCTTGGACGGGAGATGAGGCTAATTCCAGCAGAAGGAGGCACCACGCGGGCCCGTGATGGCACTCTCAATCTGGGGAATCGACTCGTACTCCCTGGCTGCTCCACCATCAAGAGTGGTGAGGTGGAGGCGCACGCAGATCAGGCAGAGAAAGGTGCCCTCAAGACTGCGTGAGCCCACTGTGCACTTCCGGGAAGAGAGGGATGGGAGGCTAGAAGGTATTGCCTTTTAATCCTCCACATACACCCATCTAGTCGGTCCGGCCGCGGGGCTGGGGGATAAACCATCTCCAGACCCACGACCGAAACAGCCCGGGAAAGCACGGTTATCATGTCTGTTTCAAAATCGGCCGCCGCCGCGCTCGCTCCCGATGGGAGGGAACGGAGGGGGGGGGATCCTTCATCAGACCATGACAGCCCAACCTCCGATGCAGCGGTGGACATCTGAGCCTCGGTGTCATCAAGTGAGAGGGCGGCCATCCGAGGATGGAGCGCTTCTCTCACTCAAAGCTTGGATGGAGCGCATGGAGGAGTGAGAGGTCCACAAGCCCGAGGGCGGCAGATTTACTCCCACTGTAACCCTCAGATCTGCCCGAGTGCCCACCGCGGAGCGGGGGACAACTGGGGTGGGTGGCTCTTTTGCAAGAGCGAGCCGCGATCTTAACTGCGCAACAGACATGCCACCGCAGTGATGGCATGCACTGCCCACGAGCACCGCATTAACATGCTGGACCCCCAGACATGAAACGCAGTGCTCGTGCCCATCATCCGAGGACAGGAAACCACCGCATCCAGAAACGCACAGTCGGAGCGACGTCTTGAAAAAGACGCGCTGCACGACCGTGTTGCTCTTTTAGGAAATTCGCAACAATACATACCGCTCTGGAGGACCGGACCCAAAGGACGCCAGGCAAGGGAGAAACCCAGCTCGACCATCTGCCGCTGCGTGTCACACACTCTGGACCGGGAGATCGCTCTCGTTCACTCTCTGTCTGAAACTCAGCTGGAGGAACCCTCATCGACTCTCTCAGAAGGCTGTTGAAGTCTCTGAAGTGAAAAATGATGCTTTGGCTTGCTAGCTCTGTGCTCATATAGCAAGTTAATTGCAACGAGCATCAGGTGCGCAAGCTGAAGCTGCCAACTCATTGGCATTTCATTGGCCCGTTTACATACTCTTTCAGATGATTGGCTTTCTGAATGAAATCCCCATAGTGGAAGTTTCCACATAGCATTGAAGTTCCCCTTCCGAAGGGGAACTACACTATAATTCCCAGAAGTCTTTGCACTCATCACTCCTGCCACAGCTGACAATCATTCAGACACTAACAAACACACAGCTGAAACTCACGATTGACTCATTTCTTGGTCAATTTATACACCTCACATTCTCACACACTTTGCTGAGTCTTGTTCACTGTTAACCTGTAGCATTAAAAAGCGTTAATCCTGTCTAGTCTTTCTGTGTTTTGATCATTGCCTTGTTTTTCCATTATTTATTCTTTGTTGCCTGTACTAAAATACAATCATGGATTACCTTTATGCTCCTGTATGCTACCTGTTTGACCGCTGCCTTCCTGACTATTCCTATTAATAAACTGCACATGGATCCTCAGCTCTGTTGTCCAGTGTCATTCATTATATAATTAAATACAAATCTGTAGCTCCTGGTCAACTATATTAATAATTCATATTCGACATTGCATATCTTGCTATTTGACTATTGCGGATGTGCACATTGATGTTGAAGCAATATACTAATCTGAATACTGTTAGACTCTACAGAAAACCATAAAGCTGTTTTATCTGTGCTTTCTGTTGTATTTTATGCTTAAAAAAATACTTCATCCCAATCTATCTAAATGAATTAAATCTTCCCCAATAGAGCTGTTTAAATAGTCTGGTAAAATTAATTTGTATCTCAATATAATCGCAGAAAACAAAACATTGCAATGTCAGATTTTCCTAATATCATGCAGCCCAAGTGCAAACCTCATCAGTTTCCTCCCAGTCTATCAGATCGGCACACTCGCTGCTCTGCCAAGTCTTATACACTTCCCTGCTTCTCAAATGAAGCCAAACAAAGCCAGATCAATACAGATGCCAACCGCGGACTCCACTGAGCCTCAAACCTCGAGGTCTGATAGCCATCGCAGCACGCTGAGATAGGCCGCGCTCTTGCTTCACATCTCATATCAGCACACGGGACACATGCCACCATCCTCTCAGTATTCAGAGCCCAAACACTGCAGCTGATTAACCGAATGCACCATCACGACCTCTCCAGAGCGGACGAGTGCATGAACAAGAGTACAGGCGTTGAGAATGAGCATGAAGAAATTGATTGCATGAAGGGGTGTTTTTTCAATGGGGAAGAGAAATAGGTTGAGGGGAGACTGAATCGGAAAGGCTGCCAAGTGTAGAGACATAATTTAAAAAGCGAGAGGGATGAGAGAGAGGTACTTTAACTCAAGTTCTTGGCAATGTGGAGTTCATTATCTTCATTAAATACCAATTAATATTCTTAATTATGAAGACTTGATTCTTTAATGATCAACCTTGTCCTCTCGGATCACAGATAAAAAATTTAGGAAAGAACTATGGGACAGTCATCTTTTATTCACTGTATTCTTGTTCTATGGAACATTAAGTAAGTAATTAAAAATGTATTTATATAGCACCTTTCACAGACATTAAGTCACAAAGTGCTTCACAGTAAAAGAAAACATATCAAAACAACATTAAAAACCCAAGTAAAGATAAAAACAAATGTAAAACCATCTCACCACACTGTTATTTAAATCCTGTCCAAAGTTTTTTTTAAGCTCAACTGAGTGCAGAGTTCTCAGTGCTAGAGTAAATTAAACAACACATTTGGAATAATGTTTGGTCACTGCAAACAAATAAGTTGATCTGTGATTTGAATTGGATGGTCCTATACATCCCGTGTTTTTACCTGGCCTTAAAGGTTTAGTTCACGCAAAAACAATGATTGTGTAATTAATTGCTCAACTTCATATGGTTCCAAACCTCTTTGTTCAGCGTTGGAACACAAATGAACATTTTTCAAATGAGCTTCATTTATGGAGGGTTAGAGAGCTCTCAAATTTCATCTAAAATATCTTAATCACTGTTTAGAAGATAAACAAAGGTCTCAGAGATTACAACAACATAAGTGTAATTAATAATAGACTTTTAGAATTTTGAGGGAGCTAATCCTTTCATTTGATTTTTCAACGATTACAAGAGTTCTCATGTATGTTTCATATTGTAATGAGTTGGGTGGTAACAGAAGTAAGGATCCAAATGCAGTTTTATTTAGATAGTGGTCGTACAGTTACGGTTCAATCAGGGACAGATGGTAGCAAGAAGGTAATCCAAAGTGTAATCAAAGTGACAGTAACAATAAATGTAAACAAGAAGTGAAAGTTATAAACTAATTTCAAGAGGAGCGCGTGATATGATTGATCGCGGCTGGTCTCTCATCTGTAATCAGCAATAATCCAGTCAGAGAGATCCAAGCCTACAATAAATAGACCGATTTCACCCTACTGCCTTATCTTCATTTTGGAAAAATCCTCCCTTCCACCCCATCTCCTCCTTTACTACACAGCAAAAAATCCAGTGTTAAATATACAGTGTGATTTTTTTGGTGTTGTTCAGTGTTAAAACCGGTGTACATTTTAATCCACGTGAAAGAGCGTATATTTAAGAGTTTTTTTTTTTTTCAGTGTTAATTTTTTAACCCAATATGCAGTGTATTTCCCACAAGTGATAGTGTTTTTTACTCAAACCGGTTCTTTCAGACCAACAGTGATCAAACCAGTATGTTTTACTTAAACTTGAAACATGTCTTGTTGCATTTTAAAATGCAAAGAGTTGAAAGTATTGAAATTATTTCTGAAAATTTTAATGAACATTTATTAAATTAAAACTATTTTCAACATATTTGATCATTGTTATCCGTCACACACACCAATTGATAATATAAGAAAAAAAGGTAATATATTAAGACTTACACACTCCAGTTCAATGTGAGAATAAACTATTATTGTGTTAAAATGAACTCTGAGAGTAATGTACAAATTTCACACTTTAGAAAGTGTTATTTTAACTCCAAAATGGAGGGAGTCATATGTACACCCAAGGAGTGTTAAGTTAAACTCAAATTGAGTTAAATGTACACTGATTTTTTTGCTGTGTAGGGAAGCTTTTGAGACCTATCTGATCTCAGGTCCTCTTACATGCTAATTGACCAGGCAGGAGACCTGGGTTTAATTATCTCAGAGCTCAGGGTGTAAAAGAGCTTCAAGTGTGAACTCTTGAAACAAAGGTCAAAAACACCGCAAGACTATATAAAAAAAACGCTTGGTAATGCTCACAGCATAATACAAGACTCAGAAAAGGGAGTATGTTAGAATCGTCACTATATAATCCATGTGATTAGTCCTGAACACCGTCAGCTGTGTGAGTGAAGTGCATGATGGGAGATGTAGTTCAGTTGAATGTGAGTGTTCTACAGCAGTCTGCAAGAGCAACACTGCTGTTGATCATAACAGAATACTACTGCAATGTATATTACATGAGGCAGAACGGTGGCTCAGTGGTTAGCACTGTTGCCTCACAGCAAGAAGGTCGCTGGTTTGACTTCTGGCTGAGCCATTTGGCATTTCTGTGTGGAGTTGGATGTTCTCCTCGTGTTTGCAAGTGTTTTCTCTGGGTGCTCCCCCACAGTCCAAACACATGCAGTACAGGTGAATCGGGTAAACTAAATAGTCCGTAGTGTATGAATGCGTGTGTGAATGTGAGCGTGTGTATGAGTGTTTCCCAATACTGGGTTGCAGCTGGAAGGGCATTTGCTTTGTAAAACTTATGCTGGAAAAGTTGGCGGTTCATTCTACTTTGGTGACCTCTGAAATAAAGACAAAGCTGAAAGAAAATGAATGAATGTATATCAAATGTAATTTATTGAATAATAGCATATAACAAATAACAATACAAAAATGATAAGTAGATCAGTCAAAAACATAATACAGTATATATGTAAAATGTAACATTGCAGTCAAATCTATTTTATCAGGAGCAAATAACATATGATTGTAATCAAATATTGCTCTTAGATCTTCCCAAAATGAATTACATTTCACATTGAATCACTAGAGACATTTTCCAGACTCTCGAATAAGCCATCAGAGAACTGTTGTCAACTGCTGTCAAACATGTGGCACAGCACCAATCAGAGTGATGCATGTGCTTTGTTTTGATTTTAAATGTTGCTAACGCTGATTGTGTCAATGCCACTTAACAATATTGGAGCCCTTCAGCTTTAAAAACTACAAACTTTGGTGAAAGCGACCAATATATCTTACAGAATGAAGCCATTTTCTGCAAGCGACTTTCTGATTACTTCATTAAAATGAGCAACAGAATGAAAATGGCTTACCTTTATGTGTTCAAATAGATTGAAATGAGGAATCTTGTAAGAAATTTTACAGGGTCGAGGCAGACGTAGTTGAAAATGAAGGACTTCTTTTCAACGACTTCAATAAATAAAAAATAAAAATCATGCAAATAAGGCCACGGTTATTGTGGCACATTTGACAGGATTTTCTTCCATCATTTATGAAGGCACTAGCACTCTCAAAATGCAAATTGCAAAACACAGTGAGACAGGAATATGTTGATATGGTGTGCTTTTTCCTCACAAATTGATATGTCAGTGTTTATAGCCAAACAGATCACCAATATTTTACTAGTATTTGTTAGCTAACATGTATTTGCAAAGTTACTTGTATTTAACAGAATGTCTAAAGGGGACCATAGTAAAGTACTATGAAGTAAGGTCTTATGGGTCAGCTCCAAAAAAATTTATGTTCAAAAATATATCAATATTGAGATTTTTTTTTTTATATACAATAGAAGTCAATATTAACCAAAACAGTTTAGCTTGAATTTGAATTTTATTTGACAGATTTTAGACAAACTGTACAAAAATACAACTATCCCATACATTTTAAAATAAAACCAATGAGGATAAAAAACACAATAAAGCCCTGGGCTTGTTTCCATTGTGGTCATCACTCTTAAAAACAAAAATACAAAAACAAAGTATGCCTGTAAAGTACAGTTAATGCATAAAACAAACAGTACCTTGACATTTTAAACAGAAAAATAATTATTAACAATAAAATATAATATAAAAAACATCAATATCCACCATGCAAACCAACTATCCTCACAAAACAACCAGCGTTTGATTGCTTTTTTGAACCTCCTTAAGTCTTTTATTTCCTTGAACGATTTTTGGTAATTTGTTCCACATGATTGCACTGGTGTATAAAAACATATTTTTCCCCACTATACTTCTAAATTTACTAACATTTTTCTTCTAACATTTTCTATTTTCTATTCCACATTCTGTAAGGATAAGGATCTTGAAGGATTTTTTCAATCACTTAAATCAGGGATGTCAAACTCAATTCCTGGAGGGCCGCATCCCTGCACAGTTTAGTTCCAACTCTAATTAAACACACCTGGTCAAACCTACCAGTAAGTGTGTTGAAGCAGGGTTGGAACTAAACTGTGCAGGGCTGTGGCCCTCCAGGAATTGAGTTTGACATCCCTGACTCAAATGCACTTTAAAAGCATTTAGAATTTTTGTCTTTTTGACTTTGTACACTGTAAAAATGCTGGGTTCCATCCATGTTCTTCATGTTTTCCCAACACAAATCAATTATTTAACTAAATAGTTTTTACAAATTTAAGTGGATTTAACATAAAACTGTAATGTGAAGTGACGCTGACAACAGGGGTGCAGATCCAAACGCAGGTTTGTTGAGAATGGTCAAGCGAGCAACGGTCACAATCAGGAGCAAACAGATGTAGGCAAATACAGAGTCGTAGTCAAAAACACAGACGATGGGCCAGTACAGACATGAAGCAGAAAGCATAAACAAACAAACAAGGCGAGGGTCAAAAACACAGCAAAGCAAGGCAAGGAAAACGCGTCATAATGTTCACAATACTGTTTACAAGACTCAGCAATGAGGGTGTCAGAGTGAGCTGTATATATGTGAGTGTAATCAGTCCATGAGCAGCTTCAGCTGTGTGAGTCTAATTAATGGAAAACTTGAACAGGTGTGAGTGTGTGATGCATGACTAGATCTTGTAGTCCATATATTGGCGGATTTGTAGTTCTTTGCGATCTGTGAGTTTACCAGCGATCTGGAGTTTACCAGCGATCAGCAATTAAGTTGTCCTCAGAAAACCCTCAAGAAACGTGTTTATTCAGCTCATTTTAAATAAGTAGTTTGAATTAGATGCAAAAAATATTTTGAGTGTATGCAATTTCACAAATCTTTTTTCTTTAAAACAGGATTAATGTGGCAAGCAAGGCAATATAAGGCAAAATACTTAATTGCCATTTCTGTTGAAGCTTTTTTGTAATTTATTTAAATATGTTTCTTATTATATTTTAGTAATAATGATGTTTTATAAAATTGCAAATTTCCCCAGGTTTCCCCAGCCTCCGGCGCCTAGACTGCAGCTCTACACAAGAAGTTTGGCCATAGGAGAAATGATCGTGCCCATGGTTGAAACCAGCCTGGTTTCTCTTAATTATTTTTTTTTTATTTAAGTTTGTTTTTTTTTATTTAAGTTTGTTTCTCGCTGCTGTCGCCACTGGCTTGCATGGTTCGGGACTTGTGGAGCTGCACATTGATGGATTTGCTCTTCAGTGTTTGGACTCTCACCAGAAAATTAAACCACACTAAACTTAACTTAAACTCTGGAAACTAGACTGATACTCTTTCAATTTACTATAATCTTCTATGTTAAGCTGATCTGAGACAATCTACATTGTAAAAGCGCATTAGAAATAAAGATGAATTGAATTTATATGCAATGTGCAGGAAGAAAACCGAGAGAGGTTTTCAGCACCATTCAAATCCCTTTCATTCATAACTAATATCAAATCACAAATAAACAGGCAGATATAGCAGTCGAACTAAAGAATTTACATGAATGATGACTTTTGATACATGGTTATTGACAAAAAAAAACTGTTAAGTAAATGGTTTTCAGTAACACTTTAAAATATTGGTCCATTAATGTTAATGTATTTATTAACATTAACAAACAAGGAACAATATGTTTATTACAGTTAATCATCTTTTTCACTGTTGTTTAATGAAACTAAAGTTGTTCACTGTTAGCTCATGCTTATCACAGTGCTTTAACTAATGTTAACAAGCAGAACTTTGTATTTTAATTATCCATTAGTAAGCGTTGAACTATTATTGATAAATGCTGCAGATTGTTCATACTTTGTAAATATATTAAATGACATTAACTAATGGACTATTATTTTAAAGTATTACCTCACCTCATATGGTTTAAATCTTGTTACAATTTTATTGGGCTTAAAATAATAAAACAAAAAAAAAATAAATCAACTGACTCTAAAAAAATACACTTTTTACAGTATAAAAATTAGCTTGCATGCTGTATGTGCAGAAAAACATATTGCCACCAAAAATAGCGGTTTCCTTTCTGTTGTTAATCCTTGCCCAGGGCCAACAGCATCGCCACACTTACAACCATATCATTAAAAAAATAATTGCTACAGCAAACAGCCTTTCTCCGTGCTAAATACAGTTTCTGTGTTAGAATCATTTACTTTGATAAACACACAAAAGAGCAGTCGCTGGCTTCTAGCCACAAGCAAAACATATTTACAACTCCCATTTGCAACTTAATGAAAACGCCATCGCACTCCCGAGGTCTGGGTCATGATTTCATTTACCCAAAATGTTTTCAGATTAACTTACAGCCACAAAAGATGCTTTGAATGTTGACTCTTTGTCACTAAAACAATTAATCTCGCAGTCAAAAGGATTTGTTATGCTCACGACTTGAGACAAAACATAAGAGCAAATCTTTTGAGCTCTAGCACAAAGAAACAAACAAAACTTTCCCATTCTCAAACTTTAGGGCAGACACAATACACCAATTTCAAAGGCAAATGCACCTTGTGATTTAAATAAACAATAACATCATCAAACATTTTTTTTTTTTTTTTTGCATTCAAATGTGAGTGCATGAAATTTGGGAAAAGATATTTTAAAAGTAATATATTATAATCTTAAAAACTAGCCGGGATGGGGGAAAAAAAAGAAAAACAACAATAATAATTCCTTACATTTATATAGCGCTTTTCTAGACACTCAAAGCACTTTAGACAATGGGGGAATCTCTTCATCCAGCACCAGTGTGCAGCATCCACCTGGATGACGTGACGGCAGCCATATTGCACCAGACCGCACACCACACACCAGCTGATTGGTGGAGAGGAGACAGAGTGATGAAGCCAATTATGATATGGGGATGGTTAGGAGGCTGTGATGGACAGAGGCCAGTGGGCAGATTTGGCCAGGATGTTAAACCCCTACACTTTTTCGAAGAACATCCTGAGATTTTTAATGACCACAGAGAGTCGGGACCTCGGTTTAACATCTCATCTGAAAGACGACGCTCACTGAGCAGTATAGAGTCCCCTTCACTATACTGGGGCGTTAGGACCCACAGAGACCGCAGGTTGAGCACCCACTTTTGGCCTCACTAACACAACTTCCAGCAGCAACCTAGCTTTCCCATGTGGTCTCCCATCCAGGTACTGAGCAGGCGCAGCCCTGCTTAGCTTCAGTTGTTTACAATGAAAAAAACACACATAACACAAAACACACAAACACACATAACAAAAAATAATTTTTTATTTTTTGTAAATGGTGACTTAAGATCATAGTACATTACCTCAAAGGGTAACTTTCCCTGATATTAAACATTTGCAGTAAAATGAGACTTTTTCATTTGATCTTATCTCGTATTTCATAATCACATGCTGTTCAGAAGATCACTGTATGCATATAATATGTTTTAGTTTTAAAACACCGTTTTAGAATGAAATCAATGCATGTCCACTAGGGGTGCAACTGTTCAATCTACTCACGGTTCAGTATGTATCAGTTTTAGGGTCACGGATTCAGTACGGTACGGTTTGGGCTATGCTTAGAAAAACAATGCCTACAGAACAATTCAAAGAACAATTAACATATTTATTGGTTAACAAACACCTGACAATGCAACAGCTTCACACATATGACTGTAGATTTGCATGTTTTCGCATTAATTAAAAGTAGGACATTTTGAAAATTGTATGTTCAAATAAATTGCTTAAGAAAATAAAGAAAGAAAAAGCTTAAATTTCTACTTTTTCTATTTTACATCTCGACTCAACAGTCATGTTGCAAATTATACGAATTCGTACAAATTAGCCACTAAACTGACAAAACGTAAAATACTTACCTTTTCTCGTGAGATCAGGCTGGATATTACATCGTACATAACTGAATATATAATTAATCTCTGCTATTACATTTGTAATTACACTCCTGACCACTTTAATACGTTACACCTTACAACTTTATTCACCTCAATACAAGCATTAGACCAGTATCAGATTACCTGTACACCACAAATGAAAGTGGCACAAATTAGAATAGAAAAGGTCAGATACCATGTGGTTTGTGCTGTTCACACTCTCAAAAACAGAAACAGATCTGAGTAACATGTAGGCAAAATTAATAAAAATCTGATTTGGGCCACATTTGCCTGCACTGTAAATTCAATTGAGTTCATCTTTATTTCTATAGCGCTTTTACAATATAGACTGTGTCAAAGCAGCTTCACATAGAAGTTCTAGTAAATTGAAACTGCATCAGTCCAGTTTTCAAAGTTGAAGTTCAGTTTAGTTCAGTTAAGTGTGGTTTAAATTTCACTGCTGAAAGTCTAAACACTGAAGAACAAATCCATCGATGTGCAGCTCCACAAGTCCCAAATCAAGCAAGCCAGTGGCGAAAAACAACACTTCACCAATAAATGTGACTTTAAACAATTAATCTTGCTGTCAACAGTATTTGTTATGCTTGCAACTTACAGACTAAACATCTTTTGACCTCTTCCACAGTCCGAGGACATTGTTTTGAAACTTTTCTTCCCTCAAATGTTAAGCCAGACACAATAAACCCACTTCAAAAGGAAATGCACCTTGTGATTAAAATAAATAATAACATTCGCTTTTCACACAATAGTGAGTCAATGAAAGTGTGAATTTAAGGCCTCTGAAGAAAAATAATAATATGAGCACACAAAAGCAATAAATCACCTCTTCCTGGCTACATCTGCAACGCCAGCGACTTGTGACACAGATCAAAAGGAAGAGCTTTTGTTTTGTACTCATTAGCCAAGGCCTTGTATCTTTCACTTTCCTTAAAAAGCTGTGCGCCATGCAAACGACCTAAACACGTACGTTTTTTTGTTAGCAAATATCAGTGACTGGGTGTCTTTTGAGGCACTTAGAAACGGACATCAAGACACAATGACACTTCCATCTTTCATCTCAGCGCTTTAATCTGCCTCTTATTCCATCTTCTTCAATCAGACGCAGTTCAGCATTAACATCTCAGTCATGTAAATCTTGGCAGTTGCAGACTTTAAATGTACTTTCTTGTTCAAAAGTCTTTTTTGGGGGGATGAGAGGTCAGTCAGTGGGGATGGAGAGTGTCTTTATTCTTTTCTTTGATCTTGTTTTTTTTTTCAGCACAGAACTTTTGCTACTAAAGGCAAATATTCATACGGAATGAATAAACGAACTTAAAGAACAAAGCAAACTGCTCATTAGAAAACATTTACAAACAAAATAGATAAGGAAAATAAGCCCTAAAACTTTGTTCATAATTAAAAAAAAAAATTTTTGTTGTTCTTAAAACTTTTTAGTTCATTTCAATTTTTACAAACTCCAAATATTGTGAACACACACATCCACAGACACAACATAAAAACAACCAAAAAACCCAACCCAGGCTCATTCTGAAAACGTACCTCTATATTAATTTCTGGAGACCAAGAAATACATATCAGGAGGTATGTTTTTTTGCAGTTTTTGTTTTCACAACTGCTGCTGTGTACACTTTTTGAGATCTCAAATTTCTCTCACGAGTGCCATTCGCGCTTGCTGTTCTCGCATAAACCCACCAGAGGCCGCTGTTGACTGACTAAATGACTGACTGACCCACCCTCCTCCTTCTCTAAACCCAACCAATTTTACTAATTTACCCACCCACCCACTTCTCTATACCCAACCATCAATTTTCAAAAGCAATCAAGAAAAAGAAAAGCCCTCGTCTGATTTTTACCACGTTTTCAGATTTTACCACATTCTCACCATGTTATTTACTTATCTATTTTATTTTTTGGATTCTGTTTTTGTCTTGCCTGCTTTATAGAACCGTTCTTCGCTGGACTCAAACCCTGTCTTCGAGGTCAACTGCTCTCTTTGTCCATCAACGTACATGGTGAGCTAACTGGACAAACTGGTTACAGCGGGAAAGCTGTCCATAAGCGGTCAGCTGGTAAGCGCAAAAAGGAATGGCGCCATACTGCCCCGTAGCATTAATTTAAAAAATGAAACATATCCCTGGCTACATAATCTGCGGTCTCCAGAAACGTATATAGGACTACCTTTTCAGAATGAGTCTGTGTTAAACAAACCCAATAGACCCAAATATAAAAAAAAAGTAGTAGTCAAACTGTTTGTGTTGAAAAAAAACCAAGTTTACATTAAAATAATTGCATTTAGGTGAAAAAAATGCTTGGTATTTAAAAAAAAAAAAACTTGCTGAAACTTAATTAACATTTAGTATCATACAGTTTAGTAACGTACCCCCTTTAGTATAATACCCCCTTAAAGATACAAAATAATGAATAAAAACATTGTTGGACCTCAATATATTTCATTTGTTTTCCTTTTTATTGAAAGAAGTAATGTTTACCATTGGTAGATGAAATCGTATGGTGTAAATGCATTTTTTTCAGAAAACATCTTAAATAATATATCATAATGTTTATTTTTATTTTATTCTTACCTCACTGGAATGTATTTTTCTCTTATTTTTAAAAAGCATGTCATTACAATATGATTTGCAAATGAGCAGGATTCATATATAGCCAGCATGTTTTTTTTCTTTTCAAAAAGTGGACCTTTTTGCAGTTATTCACCTCATTTTATGAGGTTTAAATACTGCATATTAGTGACATTTTAAGCCCTGTTTTTTGCTGGATTCGCTTGTCGGATGCTCATCATAACCACACATTTTGATGTACCAAATACATTTCCTAAAGATTTAGAATAAAGAAATATGAAAACAATAGTTATTTTTAAATACAAATTAATCACATTATCCCCTGGTTTCACAAACAAGGTTTAAGGCTAGTCAAGATTAAATTGCGTGTTTGAGCTGTCTCAACTCAAAATAACTTGCAGCGAGATGTCTTAAAATACATCATTGTCATTTTTTTTCTTCAGGTGCACACTAGTAATATATTTTTCTAAGTCCATTTTTACAAATTCGGCTGAAATAGCCTAATTTAACTAAGGCCTAGTCCTGGTTTAATCTAAGCCGTTTGTGAAACTGGGCCTATATATCATTAGCAAAACAAATATGAATCTGTTAATTTAAATGAAAAACTTTTAAATTAAAAACTGTAGCCCATTTATTAGGCAAATACAAAACTGGCCAGCACATCTAACTTTCCTCAGTCAGAATTTGGGATGCCGAATTTGGCACTTCAGAACGGGAAGTCACACTGAAGCAACAGTCGGCACAGGATTCCACTTGGTCTTAAAGCCTTCTTCGATGGGTTATTTTCATAGGTGTTTTTTACAATTTACTACAGCATAGCAGTCAAAATAGGACAAATGAGCTCAGGTATGGGACAAATTCTGGACCTTTGTCAGTGAGGGGTGAGTCCAAAGACATGCAGTACAAGTGAATTGCACTGTAAAAAATCCAACTTACAAATAGTTAACTCAGTTTAAAATTGTAAGTTAGGTGGACATATTTTTGAGCTCGGAGTTGAATTTACTCATAAAAATGATTTAGCTGCAAGTTTGGAACTGTTTGTTCAATGAAAGTAAAATATTCAGTTGAGGAGACTTTAAATTTTGATTTCTCCATATGTTCAAAAAAATAAAAAGTTGAGTTAACTTAAAATTTTAAAGCAACCGGCTGCAAAGAAATTTGAGTTTATTAAGCTTCAGTGTTTGAAGTTGTGCCAAATTATTCCGTAAAGTATACTTGACTTAAACCAGCCTTTTTGGTCAACTTAAAAAATTAATTTGACACAACTTCAACCACTGAAGCTTAATAAACTCAAAATTTATTTGCAGCCGGTTGCTTTAAAATTTTAAGTTAACTCAACTTTTTATTTTTTACAGTGTTGGTAAGCTTAATTGTCCATATTGTGTGTGTGAATGAGAATGTATGGGTGTTTTCCAGTGATGGGTTGCAGGTGGAAAGGCATCCGCTGCGTAAAACGTGCTGGATAAGTTGACGGTTTATTCCGCTGTGGCGACCCCTGATTAATAAAGGGACTAGACCGAAAAGAAAATGAATAAATGAATGAATCGACTTATGAAGAATACTTGACTTAAACCACCCTTTTCAGTCAGCTTAAAAAAAAAGATTGAATAAACTCTCAATTTCTTTGCAGCCAGTTGCTGTAAAATTTTAAGTTAACTCAACTTTGAAAAAATATTTTGCACAAATTGAAACACTGACGTTGAATAACCTCACAATTGCTTTGTAGCCGGTTGCTTTAAAATTTTAAGTTAATGCTACTTTTTTTTTACAGTGTATGAAGAGTTCAGATACAAAAAAAACTCTAAATGTCATCTGAAATTTTCTTCTAAAATTTCACCGCCTCCTATTTTTATGTTCAGTTATTTCACATTAAAGGCAATGCGTATAACCTATTCTATGTCACATGACTAAACCCATGCTTAAATGTTAAGATTAAAATATATATTCACTCTAAAATTTTACTCTCTAAGTATGAATTTCCTTTTTATCTTTTAAGATGTTTACATAATTTTAAAGTACCACATTTAAAATCAGATTTTATTCAATTTGAAAATGTTCTCATTCGTTTCTTCATTGATTTAGTTTCTATATCCCTAGTAAAAAAAACACACAGCCATATTAAAATCGATATGACGTGGGAGATTTAAAAGAATGTGAATAGGATATCAAGCTACACCACGCTAAAATAATCCACTCTAATATAATTGCACGTCTACGGCCTGCTGCTTTCAGTTAGCATCTTGGTTGCATAGTTAAATTGAGTGAGAAGTTGATTTTCAGCTTGAAATCTCCAGAGCAGTCAGTCCAGTCTCAGCATTTTCAACCAGCTTGTCCTAAACCCACCTCTCCATATATAAATCCAATAAAACTGTCGCGGCTGATCAGTCCGCTTAGATTAAATGTTCAGACAGAGTCCTGATGAAGCTACAGCACATATCTATTGACATATAAACCTAGAAGGGACTTTGAGTTTTGCGATTTCTAACCGATTTCAAAAAGTGTTCGGAAGTGAAGTAGGAAAGAGATTTTATCGCAACAAATCACTATAGGCCCGAATTTGTATTGAGTCCCAATCCGGGTAATTCCCTTCATCAATCATTGATCCAGCTGGAAAGACTGGTTTCCTTCTTTCAATTTAAAACTTTTCCCAGCCAATCTGTCGGCATTGTTAAATTGCTTTGATTGTGTATTCAATGTTTTACTTCTATTGTTTCCAGCTGCTAAAATCTATTTGTGTCTACACTCTTACAAATAATGATTGGTTCAAACTACAAACACACAAACAAAGACACACTTGTATGTATGGTTTTACGAGCACTTGGAGGACAAGAAACTACATTCTACTTTGTAAAAAGGAGAAAAAACATACAAAAACATCATAATTGTATGTGTTTTGTAAGTGTTTTCGCTACTTGTATTTTTCGATAAATGACAGGAAAGGTTGCCAGATTGCATACAATTTCTGGGATGATCCTTAAAGTGAATTCCTTATTTTTTTCAGATTTTAGATACTGCATACTCTCTTTAATCCAGCGGAGGAAAGTATAGGGGAAATGGGATTTTTTATTTAAGTAATATTAGCCTTCTGGCATGCATTGTGCAAAAAGCTGCAAATTTACAATTATAGCTACTTAAGTGGATCTTTTTTTGTTGTAACACCAAATATAGCAATGAAAGGAGATGGGTCGGGTCTGTTGGCCACAACAAAACTCAGGCATGATCAAAACAAGTGTAAAAGGTTTGCTACCTGTCACAAACAGAGGGTTTAGGTCAGGCCCAGAGTTTAGATAATCTAACCTTCAACTAGGCCTGTCACAATATCTAATTTTTGTTGTACGATATATTGCACCAGAATACATTGCGATGAGCGATATTATTGTCATTTTTTTATGCCACTCATCATTATATAATGCCAGAATGACAATATAATAGCATCATAATGCAAGTACACTCTTCCAAAGAACACAATATATTATTCTTAAGAATATTTAATTTATTATAGTCATTTTAACTGTTTAATAATTAGGCAGCTCCGGTTTCCCCAACAGTCCAAAGACATGCGGTACAGGTGAATTGGGTAGGCTGAATTGTCCATAGTGTATGTGTGTGAATGAGTGTGTGGATGTTCCCAGAGATGGGTTGTGGCTGGAAGGCCATCCGCTGCATAAAATCGTGCTGGATAAGTTGGCGGTTCATTCCGCTGTGGCGACCCCGGATTAATACTAAGCCGACAAGAAAATGAATGAATAATTAGGCATTAGAGTCAGAATGTAAAAACGCTTATTCTAAATAAATAATAATAAATGTTAACAAAAAACTCCAAGGTAAAAAGTAACAGAGGCTGTGATATCTGCTACCAGATCTATTTTCAGTTGTCAGACACCCACATGAAAATGTGCTATGGTAATTTATAGTAAATACTATAGTGTTTTTTAACCATACTAACACTAACACCTACAATAGAGATAGAGATCAACTAAAATGTTGCTACAATTGGTTTTCATGTAAGGGCAATATATATTGCATCACCAGAAATGATAAGTCGATATATTGATTATTGTAACAGGCCTACCTTCCAGTGGTTCTTTTGCACTACCTTAAATTGCCAAACCACATTATTTTGACATATTAATGATCAATAAATCTGCTTGATAATTTTCTGCCAGGCTGTCTTGTAAATTTAGATGAGTTTTATATAATAAGTAATAAATAAGTATTATATATTGTAAAAACCACTTATTATATTGCCTAACCCTAAACATAACCCTCACAAGAAACCTGTGGCAAATTTTGAATCTCAAAAGGTCCTGTTGAGTATGGTTTTTGGCATGTCCTCGTAAACTAAATTAACAGCGCACATACCAATATAATTATACAATATTGTGTCTTTGTAAACCACATAAACCTGCACATACTGTACAGACACTTTTATTCATTTAAATTTGTTTCGCATTTACATTAGTCATTGTGCCAAATTGTTCCGTTTTTACATTCTTGTTAACTTGTGGATAAGAAACATGTCTGTACATTGCTTATAGCTGGGCAAGAAAAATATTGAGTTTTTGTTAAGCTAATTGTTATATTAAATTTGGTTACAATATCAGTTCTAACTTGTGAATAAACCTTTTTTTTATATTCTACATTCTATTTTGTAGATCTGGACTTTGGAATTTTGCAGATTACATACCAGTCCATGTTATGTGTAGAATAAAAAAATAAAAAGGGTCCAAACATATGCGTTGAACGACAAAGATTACGTCATTGAAGTTACCATGAAAGAAAGGTAGGCCTGTTGCTTATTGTAACCTTTAAATACCATCGAAAATCCAATAACATTTCAAAGGCTGGGCGATATGACCATAAAATGTCATCTGAATAGCTTATTTTTTATGTATCGCAGCATGGATTCGAAAATCAAGAACTATTCCAATTCTAGAATCACATATATGAGGTTAGGATTTAAATACTTGTTCCCAAATTAAATGTTAATTATGTTTATTGATTCCTGTGAGGATCCGATAAGGATTAGAATTAATAAGCAGAATCAAAGTTGATAATATTAGATCAACACCAAACCCTTCTAAATCAATACCCAACAATGGTTAATTACTTTTGAAAAATTAAACCTAACAGCAACAATACCACATTTTCCCTTTCATTTTGTGATGTCTGAAAGCTTTTTATGCATAAGAGCTTCTTACAACAATTCGTCTACATCAAATATGTGAAAGAATCCATTTTGGATGACCAATGTAAGTAAAAATAAATAAATAAATAAATAAATAAATAAATAAACATGCAATCTTTCTGTCAAGTTGTCATAAAGTGTCCCAGACATGCCATCAGCTGTCTTCCACTATGACACCTTGAGGGATAAAAAAAAGCTTATTTTTGCATCCTGATGCCAAGGATGGTGCCAAAATCTACCTGATTTCAAGCGGTTTAAATCTTTAAAAATAAATTTTCTAAAGGTGTTCACAACAATGCCAATGTTCAAGGGTGTCCAAACCGTGTATAGGCCACTGTTCTGCAGAGATAAGCACATCTTCACACCTGAACCAGCTAATTTAAACCTTCAGACTGATTAAAAACTTCTAGACAAGCGTGTTAGAGCAGCTTGAAGCTAAAATCAGCAGTACGTTGGCCCTCCAGGAGCAGGACTGGGCACCTCTGATAAAGCAAAACTTGAAGAAGCAGAGGAAGTTGGTCCTTCTAAAAATGGTTCTTCTATGACACTGGTGTTAAACTCAGCTCCTAGAGGGCCGCAGCTCTGCACAGTTTAGTTCCAACCCTGATTTAACACACAATCAAACTAATTGAGCCCTTCAGGCTTGATTGAAGCCTACAGGTAATGCTGCGGTCACACTAGACTTTGTGCTTTCAAATTCTGTCGTACAGTGCTATGAATAGGGGTGGGATAAAACAATATGATTAGACATCAAGAAGGCAGGCAATTGGTCCATATTTTAAATATCTGTACAGAGAGGTCATGTTTTGATCTTTTGGTCTCATGCAATCGTGTGATGTGATTTTGCAGGTCAGAGTTCACCAAGCTTGAACTTTTGAATGCAGTGAAATGCAAATCTTGTCGCATGAGCTTGCGTTTCCAGTCGGCCGCATTCGCATGCGTATGAATGGAAGTCTATGGGGTAAAAAGTGCAGTGTGACCGCGGCTTTAGTGTTGACAAAGGGTTGGAACTACGTAAACTCTGCAGGGCTGCGCCCCTTTGACATCACTGTTCTATGGCATCACTGCAAAAAAAAACTTAATTACAAGACTTTTTTTTTTAAAGTCTTTCTTCTTTGTTTTCCTACAGAATCCCATTAGATTGCATTCACAAAAACAGATGAAGCACAATTTTGCAGGCTGCAGGCCACTTTTCTGTTCATCGTAGGTATTAAATTACGATTATATATAATGTCTTGAAAAACATTTATGTATGTTGAAAGCTTATAAAGATCGTACTAATAGGTGTAACAGCAAGGCTTTAAATAATCATGACGTTTTTTTTTCCTGTTGTTTCAAAGATCAATGCTAAAGACACAAATACTTTCCCAAACAGTCTGCAATAACATAGTAAACAAACATATGCGGGTCTAATGCTGTTGGCCTTCTGACATTTAGAATTTTCAGATAGAAAACACCTTCTTGTGTTGAATAAATAAACAAATGTTGTTGTTTTTAGGTATTAGATATATATATATATATATATATATATATATATATATATATATATATATATATATATATATATATATATATATATATATATATATATATATATATATATATATATATATATATATATATATATATATATATATATATATATATGCAGAGCTGTTGCTTCTATCGTCCAAGAACAGCACTGCATTTTAATGAGTTCATCTTTAGTCAGTTGAGATATAGCTATTGCATATAAAAAGAACTAGCCACTGGCTTGGTTCTCAAAAATATAAGGAGAAAGTTCTGCCAAAAGTTTTTGGAAAGATAAAAAAATGAAAAATGTTACTCTGGTGCAAGAAAAAATACATACATACAGTGCTTTGTTTTGAGGGAACAATGGGTTATGCAAATTAGGAAAAGGAAAAATGCTTAGGGCACAAAGAAAGACCATTTAAACAATCTTAGGGAACCTGTTTCACTTTTAGTGCAATTAATAATAATAATAGGGTTCCATGAAGAACTTTTGCTCTGCACAAAATGGATCTGTAGGCTTTTAAAATATTGTTCGCACTAAGTAAAATAGCTTATTTCACTTTCAAGAAGTGTTCACTGAAAGGTTCTTTTGGAACCATTTTTTTTCTCTTTAATGGCATCACTATAAAAACTCCATCGTGTACTGTAAAATAACTGTATGGCCAACTGGGATTCTCATTGTGTGGCCAATTGCTTCTTTTGTCTATAGACGTAATGTGTCAGGTTGAGGAATGACCATGTTGAAATGAACAATGAGACAAAAAAAGTCTCTGACATACATGTTTTTGAAGAAACAATGGATTATGCAAACCAGAAAACGTACAACCGCTTAAGGCACAAGGAAAGTGTAGAGTGCAGTAAACCCCAGAGAATCTCCATGCATATCACCCACTATTGATACATGAACATGCAAACTTGAACTTCCGCCAGAGCACTGAATCTATCTGCACCCCCACACGCAAGCCTGCCATCAGCAGCTGTTGTTGCTTCTAGTCTTGAACTTTTGTAGGCAATGCTTTATTGATTTTCCTGCAAACTAGCTTAAGGCTAGAGATCCCGAGATGCATAAAAACAAGCTCTTCTAAACGCTTAGTTCAGAAGAAGTGTCAAACTTATCGGCTTGATATCTGCTCGGGCCTGTTAAATTTAAAATCACATCCAAGGGTGGTTTACGCATTTTGGTGTGCTAAAAGTGGACCATGCACAGCCATACAGACAACTATAAATGAATAGGATGCATTCATTGCCGTGCTGCCAACATAAAGTGATTAACGAGTACCAAAAAAAAAACTGAAAAAGAGAGATTTTTTAACACAACACTAGAGTGCTTTCAAGTTTTGCAGTCAAAAACATCACACCCATCTGCCTCTAATGTCACTATAAAGAAGCGCCAAGGCCTTTTAATTCTAGTCTAAAAATATCCCCCTCTGTAATGAAACCTTAATGAAAGGCAGTGATAAACTCTTGATGTTAAAATTCATGAATAATTTAAGCAGATAATACAAAATAAATGCAAATAAGCAGTCTTTTAAATAAGAAAAAATAGGTTTATCAACATGACAAACTCAAATCAAGCACCGTCAATAGGTTTTAAAGCTTGTTCACGTTTCTTGGTTCTCCAAGACAAAAAGCACACAAGACAAGCCTGACCTTTTCTTATTGTCAACTTTCAAAAATCTGGACAAGGCAAGATCACACACATACAAGGCAAGCAGTTAATTGCACACTCTAAACACACACTAATCCCGATACTCAACACTTCGGACCCCCATCCCAAAAGCTTTTGTGAAAGTGGTGCATTGCACAATACCCTTGATCCTGCGTCTGATGACCCCCATCCGGCACTTGAGCGAAACGGAAAACATATCCTCCTCTTACCGCCTCCTCTTCTCTTCAGCGGCTCATCGTTGGAAGAAAAAAAAAGAGAGGGAGAGGGGGGAAAAATAGCTCCAAAGCACTGTGGAAGTAGTCACATGGCACTCTAAGGAGCAGTCCGCCACTCCACGAAAGGCAGGGAGACGAAACAAGAAAAGGCAATTTCTCATTCTCTACCTCTCTACACGTTACATCCCCATCCTAGCTGAGGAAAGTTGTGGCGCTCTCAGGCAAGGCGGCATCTGTCAGAATGACAGAGCGAGTGAGGGAGTTGAAAAAAAGAGCCGTGGAACAAACGAGTTGTTCGCACTCCTGCCAAAGAGCACCTCGGCATCTAAGTGTTTCCTTGTCATGTCTTTGGATCGGTGCAAGAACGGTAATCAATATTTATAACTCCTCATCTTTCCCGACATCAATTCATCGGTCTTCTCCTCGATTCTTACATTTGCGCTACTTGCCCTTTCGTCTTTTTTTTCACTTTTGATCACTCTTTTTATCGTTTTATCCACTCACACACTCACACACACGCACTAAAATGCTTTTGGGAATTGAACGGAATTACTTCTCTCTTTTCCCATATTGGAATTCTGCTATAATTAATCACAGCAATGCTGAGTTGATGTCTTCATATAATACAGCAGTGGTTAAGGGATGATTGTAATACTCCATACAATGCATCAACTTCATAACAATATTCCTAATAAGTCAAGCAGTGCGGTGTTGATGTATGGGTTTGGGTGCAATGCAAATGCATTTTGTGCTTGCTAAATATAAGTGCATCATAAAATTTGGCAATCAAAACAGTTTAGGAATCTCCCTTCATTAGGAAGGAGATGTATTTCAGTATACGAATGATTTCAACAATAAAATGCTACCTAGAGGGGCATGACTTCTAATGATGATTTAAAGGGTTCCCCTGGGCTCTGTGCATGGTCCAATTAAATTCTGTAGCATGGAAGGTATGCTTTGGGATTTACATAGATTTCACACAGGAGTTGTTTCAGAATCATGAAAGGTTCATGAAACATTGAGATAAAACAACAATGAAGCAAACAACATGACTGGTTGTAGCATGGAGTCACTTTTACTCAAACCAGAAGTGGTAATTGTAACACTGAAGCATGTTACTAGAGTTTCTCACCTTCAGCTCCCCTTCACCCTTCCATCAACCTAAGACACCTACACATAAAACACGCATTATAGCTCTTCATAATTAATGAAGATATGTAAATCATTGCCGCTTCTTAATAAAATATTTATCAGCCGCCTATGGATCCCCATGTTTCCTTCAGATGTGTAGTGATAAACTGGAAGCCCAGATACACATTTTCATATAATAAATGTATTTAAAATTCTAAACTAAATGGAAAAATATGTATTTAATATAGCGATTTGTTAGTATTTAATCAAGTTCAAACGTTTATTTTAATTATTCAAATCATTTAATTTAGTAATTATCTTAAGAGAACCCAATTATTCGCATTTAGATCAAACAGATATTTTGTATCCCGGACGAGCCCCCAAATGTTACATATGTATATTTTTGCACATATACATTATTTAAAATAGGAATATACAAAGACTAAATATGGCTTCATTTGATCTGTTCATGCTTAAATAGCTTAGATAGCGATGCACTTTAAACAATGTACTTATTAATCAAGTATTTAGATCTGGTTGATCTAAATTATTTGGATTTAGTGTGGCTTTACTGGATATGTTGATGCTTAGACAGTGATGCAAAATTTTACATAAAGCTGATCCAGTGTTCCTTTTCAATGGCAATTGTTGTTGTTAAATCCAAATAATTTAGATCAACCAGATAATTTGTATACCGGACGAGCCCCCACATTTTCTATATGTATATGTATGCATAAATATATACAGTGAAGATCAAAAACATAAATTATAAAACCCTTTGTTATAAATACTTGATTATTAAATACATTGTTTAAGGTGCATCACTAGCTAATTTAAATTCTTATAGAATACTCAAATGGCCTCCACAGTTACCAGACCTCAATCCAATAGAGCACAACAAATGTCCAATATGTATGCCACGAAGGACTAAGACAGTTCTGAAGGCAAAAGGGCATTCAACCCTAGTTGACCTTAGTAAGGTGTACCTAATAAAGGGGCCAGTAAGTATATATATATATATCAAAAAGTTAACAAATTCATAATTTCATATCCTCCAAATTCATATCCTCCATAATTTCCTAAGACATCTTGATTCAATTATGTAGAGATTATCATTCCCTTCAGACCTGAAGAAGTGACTCACATGGGATTTCAATAGGCCACATAAAATAAAACCTTGTGGAGCAACAATTCACAGAAGCAAACCCAACTACAAATTTAAGGCTGATTAAAGCAAGCAATTCCTAAAACTGTCATTAAGTGGAACCAAATGAGGAAAATAATGAGTGTCATACGTCAGTTTTGAAAGCAAAACATCTTTGAAGGATTCTGCCGTCAATACGCCCACTTCTTTCATTCTTTTATAAAAAGCGATGGCCCTTTTATGTCACTTTATTAAAAACTAAACCCTTATATAACACAGTCCTTCGGTTCCTAATTAATTCTAAGCTTTCCCCTGAGTGCAACACTTGACAAACATTACAAATGAACAAAAATAAATTAATGGTGTGTTTGAAATTCAAACTGTGTAAATTATTTTCATAATTACTCCACAAATGGGTTATTTTAGAAGCTGTTATAGATTAATGATTGCATTTTGTTTTCACTGAAAGGCAATGCATCACATTTCCGTCAGTTTTTTTTCTTTTACTAAAAAGCATATCAAGTTCTGAGTTTTCTCTTCCCTACAACTCACTTGTAAGATTTTGAATCCACTAAAAACATTCATGAATTTCACAAAACAAGTTCAAAGTTTGTTTTTAAAAAAAACTCTTTTGCTTTTTTGCTTTTTTTTTTACCACTGCTTCACGGATTTCACCTTTCCCATTTTCCAGATTTCATCATTTTCAAGTAACCGGGTTGTTCCTAAAATTGAAAGAACTGTGTTTTTTTTTCTCCTTCTTGTTGCTCAAAGAATTGCAGAGGAAAAATACAGATGCATTTTGATCTCTGAGCTTGCTGTGTAATTTACTCGTAAACTCTGATTAAAATGCATGTTTGCCGCCCACCCTGAGAAAAAAAAACAGACCAAAATCTAGGCCATTTCCAGAATAGCAGCATTCAGACCTATTCTGTGCTACATAATAAAGTTGCCAAATGGAAAATGATTCAGCCACTAATAAAGCATGTGTTTACACTGTATTGTACCCTATTTCTCTGCAAATTAAGGCTAAGCAATATAGCTAGAGCACACATCATATTTCTATCTAACATTTTTCTTCAAAATCCAATGTGTACGTCAAAGTTTTGTATATGTTTTCTGACATTTAAATCAGAAAAACCATAATTTAAAAATGTATTCAATGCTTAATGTGAAAGAGAAAATACAAAATGTTACTTGTTCTTTAAACATTGTGTGATGGCAATGCAAATGATCAGTTCTTGTCTTTTGTTTGTTTTCTAGATTGTATTAAATTGACTCAAAGGAATCAGTGTGAAACCTTAAAAATGTTGACTGCTGTATCCTTCAGAAATTCTAGTTGTTTTTAATCTTTGTCTGTGCTACAATCATTGCTGTTCTCTCATCCCAGACGAGCCCCCATAGCACCTTAGCTATTGTATGGCCATACCTAAAATTCCTTTACATTTTTAACAATTTGAAGATGTATTTCTGAATTAATGAATGAATAAATATTTAATTTGATTTTGATCTTCACTGTATATATTTATGCATAAATATACATATATAAAATTTGGGGGCTCGTCCGGGATTATCTGGTGGATCTAAATGATTTGGATTTACTGTCGCTGCACTTGATCTGTTCATGCTTAGATAGCTTTATAGCTATATTTGCCATTTATAAGCAACTTTAAAATGCTTAATTTCAATCCTGTTTCAGTTAGCGGGTTTTATTTGCAAACCAGACACAAGCACAATTCCTTCAACTGAATAGAAACAATAGCTGTTTATTATAAGGTTTGTTTTAATAATAAACTATTCAAATGTGAACATAAGCAGCATTTTGCTTTTTTGTAACATTAAAAGCATCTAGAAGCATCTATCTAGAAGGGCGGAAAAATATTAATAAACTAGATGACTGAACCGATCACAAGTCAGCAGCTTAATGTATTTTGGCAAGTAGACTTGAGCTGCTTCTTAATATGTGTTCTTTAGCTATCTTGCATTCTTGTGTTTTCATGTAACGTCATCATCATTACCAAAAGTTCAATTCTCCTGACCACAAGAACAGAGGACCCGTGACAGAACCCTGATGCATTCTTAATATTAAGAATGAACCGAACGCAGATTTGAGAACAGCACACTCACTCAAAGTTACAGAAGTAATTGTGACTGAATAAAGGACGAGGGAAGATCAACATTTTATATTTACTATTATTTACAGTTCAGAGATCTACTTTATTTATCCTAGGAGTTTCCTAAAATGAGAAAGTGAAAGTAAAGGCATAAATGCATGCAAACGTGTTTATGTGCTAAAATTCGTATTCAAATCTGTTTTATTTGTATTGAGCAAAGTATCTTTGTAAGGCTTTTGCACACATATATAATGTTGTAATGTTTAAATAATTTTCAGTTAAAATGCGCAAAGGTCATGTGACCAAAAGGAAGATCACAGCATCCCATTTCTCAAAGGATGCCTTTCTGTGTTCATGTGGTCTTCCAAGATCATTCTTCCGAGGTAAGAGCATCTCTAAACACACAACACATCAAACCTTGAAGCAGATGAGCTTCAGCAACAGAAGAAGAAGTAGAAAGTTAAGAAGAAGATGAAGAAGCACTACATTCAACTAAAAACAGCTAACTAAGCCTACAAATCACTTGAGCACAACAAAAATTGAACAACGTAAGAATAAAACCAATGCTGCTCTGATGAGAATAGATTTCTGTTGTGTCATTCAGAAGGGAGAGTAAGAGTATAAGAGTATATTTGGCCCAAACATCATAATAGCATTGATCAATCCTGCTTTATATCAACAGTTCAGGCTGCTGGTGGTGTATCATTTAAACACCACACATTTTTGTTGCTGCATCATTTACGACCACAGTCATCTTCTGACGCTTCTTACAACAGGATCACAAATAATCACAAACTGGTTCCTTGAACACGACATTGAGTTCACAAAAATCAAATGACCTCCACAGTCACCAGATCTCAATCCAAAGCACATTTGAACAGGAGATGAGTGTGCAATTTTTAGCTGAATAATGCATGTTTATCAATATTCGCAACAATGCTTTTTGTGTCTTTCTCTCACTCTCCTTGCCTTTACAGTTGCTTGATCTCTTCCTTGTTTCTCATGAGGCATTGTCTTGTATACTTAGCTCACACTGTCACACTGTACGAAGTAAACAATAGGAACAGACGTACAAAAAAAAAAAAAACAGAAGAGTTTACTCCAAGTCCTGAAACAGATGCTGCATCATTTTGGCTAATGAGGATGACAGTTCAGCCCATGTCTCTGCAGTAAAGACGCAGTGCTAGGAGGACTGAGAATATTGGCTAGCAAAGCAGACCTAATGGAGAAACTCTGTAATGATATGGAGGGGCTGAGGTGATAGTCACTGGCAGCTCTCTGATATCGATCTTTGATTGGCTGAAACTAAAGTTTTGTGTGGAAGTTTAGCTAAACGGCTTACTGTAAAGGGTGATTCAAAAAAGAATACCACAACTTTGAAAATCGAGAACTCTGCAAAGAAGAAAAGGAGAGCTAAGCTCTTTCTGTCGTCGATTTAAAGAAGCTCTGAAGTTTCACTTTGAGGACATAAAAGAAGGAATAACTGCAGCTATCCAAACTGTTACGCCCAAGATGCTACAGAGAGTGTGGCACGAGTTTGAGTATCGGGTTGATTAGGGATGCACCGATACCAGTATCGCAGAGATGTCCAAAGTACGGCCCGCGGGCCATCTGCGGCCCGCAATCAGTTTTGTGGCGGCCCGCGAGGCTTTTAATAGACATTAATAGAATCTGGCCCGCTATACAAAAATGAACGTAATTCAATAAATAACCACCGGGTGTCGCTATCACATGCCTTCAATTAGGCAGCCTTTCCTGTTATGACATAAAACCAACCGACCAAAACTGAAGGAAACATTATTGATAAGCACGTTTTGGCGAGCCATGGCACAACCAAGAAAAAGGAAAATCAACAGTGAGTGCAGGAAATTTCAGTCACGTTGGGGCAAAGAATATTTCTTCACAGAGGTCAGCGGGAAATGTGTCTGTTTAATTTGCCAGGAATCAGTTGCAGTAATGAAGGAATATAATATTAAATGTAGGGATGCAACGATTATAGAATTTGGTTGTACGATGATAGTCTGAGAAATAATCACGGTTTCACGGTTATCACGATTATTATGCATTCATTAATTTCAAACACCACTAGTTTAGAAAATAAGATGAAAACTCCCTAAATTTTACAGTGTTATTTATTGCTGCTCAGTAACCAATTAACACAGCACATAATAATGTTAGAAACAAACAATAGTCCATTTCTTTGTGCTTAAAAATAAGTGAATTTCTTTGACATTTAAACAAATAATTTTACACTGTAAATAAATGACAGAACAATTAATAAATAAATAAAAAAACATTATTTGTCTAATGCAGAGCTTGAAATAAACTTGTTTACCTGGTAGCACCAGTGCTCCCAACTTAAGAAAATGTCGGAGAACCAGAAAGAAATTAGGAGCACTCACCAAAAATGAATGAGCACCACTGCAAATTGTATATTAACGGATTTATTGTATTTGAAAACAACATCAATTAGGACTAACAAAAACCAGAAACAACTTACTAATTCTGTTATGACTTATTGATATTTGTGCAATAATTCAAAAATGAATGTCGATTCATTATAAAATATCAATTATAAAATATTTATGATGACGAAGATGACAATAATACTAACAAAGAATAACATTTCTCATTACCATTCTGCCTTGAATGTGCTTGAATGTTATCTGCTATAAAAAGTCCTACTGTTACATTATGAAAAATAAATTTATGGTTTGCATCAAACAAAAATGAAGCATTGCAGTAAGAAAAATTTATTTTGCACTACTGTTTTACATGCATGACAATTTAATAAACAGAAATAATGGACAAAAGAAAGGAAGAAAAGTCTCACTTCTGCACCCTTCACCGAAGGAGAATTTATAAAGGAGTGTCTGATGAGTGTTGCAAATATAATTTGCCCAGAGAAGATTCAAGATTTTAAAAACGTAAGTCTTTCTAGAAACACAGTTGGACGACGAATTGAAGACTTGTCAGCAAATCTAATATATATATATATATATATATATGTATGTGTGTGTGTGTGTGTGTGTGTGTGTGTGTAAATATATATGTGTCTGTGTGATGCATGTAATATTTGGCCCGGGACAACGTTTTTTTTTTTTGTATCTGGCCCTCGGCCCAAAAAGTTTGGACACCCCTGCAGTATCGGCTTGATACTTGGTTAAAATACTCGTACTCGTATCGAACATGAAATGCCGATACCACGCACTGATACCACTCAACAGTAATTCACTACATGGATGTGATTTGTTGTCCTACCTGACTTGTCTTAATGTATTATTAGCCTAATCTATTATATATTAATAGCTTAGTCATTATAAACAACCCGTTTATAAAATACATTATTAATGAATCTATAGGCTACTGAAGAATAAACCGAACGTGAAATATGATCCTTGCATAATGATCACAGCTAAACAAGCTAGCATTCATTTTATATATAAACTATAAATAAAAAAAAATGAAAGAAATTTTAAGTAATGAAACATTATGTAAAAATCTAAAGACTACAGGCTAAATAAAAGCATGTTGTCATAGCTAAACATCACTGCGGTCACCGCGCGCGTGTCAGTTTACAGCTTTTGTAAAGATCAGATAGCCTATACAGATCACACAGTCTCAATAAACACCATGTAAATGTATAAATATTTCGATAAGTATCGTTAATGGAATATTTATAACGATATGATCTTGCTTTTGGTTATATCGATACCGGCTTTGAACTCTCACACGCGCTCTCTCTCTCTCTCACCAGCGGGAGTTGACACGCGCTGCATAAGGGCGCTATACACACTACACAGCATACACTGGCAAGATGACAAGAGACCAGTTTTATTTGTTGTTTGCGTGTTGTTCCTTTTTTAAAATGCCTTTTATTTTTTTAAATCTCTCAAGTTAATATTGGCTATTGGGTAACATTATCTCCCTCAGAGATATTGGAGTTTAATAACGTGTTGCGCATTTTGGCTATTGACCAACACCTCCCTGTAAGTTTACACACTGCATAAACTGTATAGACCTACAGCTCTGGTGTGTTATGAATTGCGTGTTTTAAATGACAGCGAGACATGCTACATTTAGTTTTTATTGTAAAATATACATTATAACCCAGTACACAGTTAAATAATATTTTTTGAATGGCTTGCATAATGGCAGCTTAAATAGGCTAAGCATATTTTTATTAATATTAAAACACATTAATACAAACTAGCCACCCTTTGATTTTTTTTCGTTTCTGTATATTTTTTATTAAACGAAACATGCAATGAATTGTTTATTTTGGTTTTCATTTTATTAGAATTAATATAATTATTAGGCTACACAACTTCTACATAACATCGGCTCTGATTGCGTTTTTACAGATATCCTACAGATAGACTTTTTGGCTCAAAGACATTTATGCCTGTTAGTTTCAGTGCTGAATTTTGACAGATTTCGCAAAGGCTTCAGCTATTCTGTCAGCTGGTCTACGTCTACGTATCGATGTCTGGATGACAGCGAGAGAGAGATGAGATCAGACCTCAGTTTCGATGTGTGGCCGCACATCACAGTTACTTTACTGCAATTTTTTTCAATATTGGCTCATTTTAACGAACTTTTCATTCGATTAAATGCCAAAATATTGCCAGACAGACGAAGCAACTTTCGGTTTTGGAAGAGCTTCAGTAATAAAAGATGCACACACTCACACAGGATACACTCTTGTAAGCCTATTCATTCTTGATTTTTAACATTAAACACATAAGTGCAAAAAAGAACAGCTGAACTTCGGAAAAAGAGATCACTGCGGTTGCCGCAATGGTTACTTTGTTTCTCTGCAGTTGGCTTGTCAGTGGCACGGCATTGCTAAATCACTTTTGTTAAAAAAAAAAAATAAGATTATTATTAAACATTGTAAGATAATGGTCGCGTGATTTTTAAAATGAGAGTATGCATTGCGTATTTATGGCTATTGATCTTATCTACCCACGACCCACCCATAGTTAAACATCAAGTAGCCAACTTTTTGATTACCTGACCCGCGGATTAACGGCAGGACTCGTGAATATGAAAGAATCAAGCATAACAAGGTTTTTGCATCCCCAATATGCAGTGTCAAGAGAGTGACTTCATAAGGTAACGTACACTGCACACACTTTGTGTAATGTGTGAAGTCGTGGACGCATGTCAGCACAAGGATAACTCATCCTTTAAATGTCCATGTTTAATAGTAAATAAATAAGGTCTAGATTTGCAGGGTTATAAACAATGTTGGAACAGTCTTCTGTTAAAGATTGTTGTGTTCATCCTTGCTACAGGCAAAAAAAAAAAAAAAAAAACGAACCAAATCTTTGAAGTATCGGTACTCGGTATCGGCGAGTACACAAATTAAAATACTCGTACTCGTATCAGTTTGTAAAAAAGTGGTATTGGTGGATCCCTAGGGTTGATGTCACTCGAGTGTCTGGAGGGGGTCATATTGAACATCTATGAACTTTTTCTACTGAAAAAAAACTTTAAATACTCTTCACATCGATTAATTACCCAAGGTTCCATTATGTTTCTTTGATTAAATACAGATTTTCAAAGTTATGGTATTCTTTTGAATTACTCTGTATATAGTCATATACACTTGAAGTCAGAATTATTAGCCCCCCTTTGAATTTCTTTGTCTTTTTAAAATATTTTCCAAATGATCTTTAACGGAGCAAGGAAATTTTCACAGTATGTCTGATAATATTTTTTCTTCTGGAGTAAGTCTTATTTGTTTTATTTCAGCTAGAATAAAAACAGTTATTAACAAAATTAACAAAATTATTAGCCCATTTAAGCTATTTTTTTTCGACTGTCTACAGAACAAACCATCCTTATACAATAACTGGCCTAATTACCCTAACCTGCCTAGTTAACCTAATTAACCTAATTAACCTAGTTAAGCCTTTTAATGTCACTTTAAACTGTATAGCAGTGTCTTGAAAAATATCTAGTAAAATGTTATTTACTGTCATCATGACAAAGATAAAATAAATCAGTTATTAGAGATGAGTTATTAAAACTATTATGTTTAGAAACGTGTTAAACAAAATTTCTCTCCGTTAAACAGAAATTGGGGAAAAAAATAAACAGGGGGGCTAATAATTCAGAGGGGCTAATAATTCTGACTTCAACTATAGTTTTACATTTGCGTTTAGTAATTTAGCAGATATGGTGGCACAGTGAGTAGCACAATCGCCTCACAACAAGAAGGTCGCTGGTTTGAGCCTCGGCTTGGTCAGTTGGCACAAGAGTGAACATTCTTGTTTATCTGAAAAGCAATGCTGAAGTCAGTTATTCTGCTTTGAAAATGTGCTTTACGTGCCGGAACGTCTGTCTTTGTTTTGGTGTCTTTAACCCGCCCAATGGCAGGTGAGCCAATTATGTTTCAGAACCCTGAGTTGTCTTGGTGGAAAACAGCATTTATTTATTCATTCAGACAGGAAGTCTCTTAAAGCATGTGTTCATGGCAGAAATGCGACCTCCGGTAGACAGTAGCAGACTCCAAAATGAGATGCAGTTCCACATCAGGTGGCTATTAATTAGCAAATAATATAAATATTATAAACCTAAACTTTAAGAGAGCAGGTTACGTTGTAACCCTGTGTTCTAACAACATGCTAAGTGATGAGATTTGCAGTGATAAGCAATTTGGCCAGACACAACATTGACAGACACATTCAATTACAGCCATTTAGAAGCACAGAATATAAGTGCACTCACTGCACTCCAACAAAATATTAAGGTTTACAATCTAATTAATACATATTAAACTTCTTTAACATTAATAAATGAACACGGTGAATCACTGATATGTGTTGGCTTGCACTGAGTCACAGTTCCAAAGTTCAATTTTAAACGGTTTATTTTGTGAGGTGAACTATCTGCTGCTGCTTTCAGTAGTATGGCAATAAATGTCATGTAAAATGGCATTCAAGCTTACATTATTAGCATTTAACACTGAATAAAGCACATGAGGTGTACGTGAGGTGATTGTTTTCTGTTGTTCAGCTGCAAGAAATAGAAGCCGTTTCTAATATATAAATTTCAGGTGTTGGTTAGGACAAAAACTCCTTTTAATGTGGAAAATATTGCTTCTATCGCATGCCGTTGCTTTTAGTAACAACATGCTTTATTCAGCCTTTAGGCTCAATAATCAGGCATGTTATTGTTGATGATGAAAATCTGGCAACCTGCGCTTTCGTGGTGTCGTGGCCGAGTTAAAATATGTGTTTTGAACCAGGAGTGTAATACCTAGTTCAACCACTGGGTGTCAAACTTATATGCTGCACCTTTACATATGAGTGTAAATAGTTCCTTAAACTAAAAGTGCTAACGACCAATTAAATAAGTTGTTTAATTTGATTTCAGTTACATTTTATTGTAAATTCATGCATGTGTTCTGAGTCTACAGAAATTCCACATCACCTTTGCCCATTCAGTAAACTGAATACTCTGATTCACATCTACGTTTTCCACTCATTCCTTCACACTTGCATCTTTCATTTCTCCGCAGCTAAAGACCTCACGCTCTGATGCAACTCCATGAAACAGCAATTAGCTGCCAATCTGTTGCTTCTCTCCAACATGTTCTGGAAAAGCACAAATTATTGATATGCTCTGAACTGCCGCCATTAGCAACTGGATGTGAGAAATCCTGAAGAACATAATTAAAAAAAGGCTAAACCTCAACCTCCACCGACTCAACATCACGCTAACCGCCCATTGAGTCCTGTGTTTGTTCATGAAGTGGGCAGGTTTATCAGATTCCCCAGATAAATACCGAACATCAGAGCGGAGATCAGTCATGTACAAGAGCTGGATTGCTCTTTTTTTGATCTGAGCTTCTGGCTACTCGCTCCCTCCCATCACGACAAAAGAGACTTGTGGGATTGTGAGCTCAAAAAGACAAACAGAGACCTGGAGCCTGGGGGAAGATCCCAGTGTTGCGCTTCTTTTGAAAGTGATCCTTTTACTAGAGTATTCAAAAGATCGAGAAGAAAAACACATTAAAGAAAGAATGGAGAATGAAGCCGGCGTCTGTCTGTCCAACTCAGCGGCGATGCATTGCAATATTCATGGCAGGAATGATTATGAAAAAATGCTGGAGAGAATAAAATAGAGGCACACTTCTGAGTTGTGCAACAAAGCTACGTCACTGACGACTTTGAAGTGTCAAAGTGTGTTTTATAAAAACAACACTTTGAGTGGTGAATCACTAGGAGTTTGACGAGCAGAAGTTGCATCTTCATCTTCTTAGGCGCGTTTTAGAGGCTGATGGGTGTATTGTGAATGCGCAGAAATCAAATTGAAGGAAAGTTCACTCATGTGAATGGATAAAAGTGTCAGTTAAACTATAGTCAAGCTGAAAGTAGTGCAAGATGATGAAGAAAAGACAAGATCTTCAGCAACATATTTTTTTTGCACAAAAGAGAGGGGGTTTTAAGTAAACTGACTATCCAATTTAAGGTGAACATTAAGTTGATGCATTTTACAGTGTATAAGCATGGCTAAGTTTCTCTATAATGTTAAACTCTGATAACTGTTATGGAATTCCATGAGGCAAGACCACAAGAATTGTGAGGCATTAAAACAAGAAACTTTCTAATCTGAGAAGAACGTCATATTACGTCATACGCTAATTTGCATATTACTGACGTCATCGCGTTCTACCATTTCTGTTTGTTTAACAGCCTATGGTAAATAAATGGGGTATTTTATATTCGCACTGCGCTTTATGTAAGCTTGTCAATTTAACTAAATTTATTGCTGTTTGAATACAGTATATCATTATAGATGAGTAGGGAATTTGCAGTAATCTCTCAGACGTAATATACTCAGACAAGTTCTGAAACTTTCACTTAAAACATCTCTGATTGTGCAACAAGAATAAGCGGTCAAATTAAATTGTTAAAATAAAGGAGAAGCAGATCGGGTTGACTGTACAAGGGAAATACCTTCAAACTGCCACCTGTTCTAAATCATTTGCCGTCGGTACGCAGAGAGGTGCTCTGCTCTCAGGCTGCAGGGGAGGGGCCGGCGGCATCATCACCCGCAGCTCGTTAAGAAGAGTAGGGGCGGTACAGTAATGGACAACCGTCAGTCTATAAAAATAGTAACAGTAACACACAAAAAAGTCGCTAGATTTGTCGCTAGTTGCTTTTTTGAAAATTTGGCGCTAAGTTGGCAACAACACTGGCGCAAACTGAAGAGCGGGGAGCGGGAGGGGTGAGAGGTTTGGGGAGATGGGGGCGCACGAACTGTAGCGAGCGACCGGAAGAGCACAAGCACCAAGTTTCAGCCCGGACTGTACCAAAATGCTGAGGAGCGGGGGGAATTCCGGGAGTTTACCGGGAGACAGAACAATACGGGAGACAGGTCTGAAATACGGGAGACTCCCGGGAAAAACGGGAGTGTTGGCAGGTATGTGAGGATCACATATTTGGTGTCATTTTAAATGTCTCTGTGTGATTGGTAAAGTGGTCTTAATTTCACTGAAATATTTTACAATTTCCCTTATATCTGTTGATTTGGGTTTCGCCTTTGATTAGATCTTTGCCAGATGCTCCACTCCAGGGAAAATGGTCTTCACATCAACCCATGACCAGGCAAGGGTCTTGGTGAAGCTTTTATTGTCTTGAATTTATGATGGTTTGTTGTGATTTTAGTAATTAAGGAAAAGGTGCAGAAGTGTCTGTGGGATTCTGTAGCCAGGATACCTTGTTGCAGTGTGTGAGTCTCTTAGCTCTGCATCAAGACTTGCTGTATATGCTGGAACATACTTCTACAATGTCAGGTATTAATCTCTAACTCATAAATGTGTCTTTAAGTAATTGATGTTGTATATTTCTGAATTGGCTTATTCTGTTTAATTATGTGAATTGGAATGGAACATTTTTACCTGACAAATAAATGTAAAATTCCTGTTTAACTCTAATATCTCCTGAAATCTTTGTATCTAGTAGATTGTTTAGACTGATGTTTCCACAGCCTACAACCAGGATTGCTCATACATTCAGGCTCAATGGATGGAGCATAGGCACAGGATTAGAGACCTGGCCAGCATACTGACTCTAAGCGACTTCGGGTAAACGATGAACCATAAACTGGAAATAAGGATTTATTAGGTTAATCGATCTAAATTAGACCAAATCACAACCTATAAGGTAATCAGCTTGAATTGGATGAATCTAATTTTAAATTATTATAAATTGTAGTCAGATTAAATTCGGAGTTGGAAACAAATTAAAACGAATTTTAACAAATAAAAATATTTCTTTTCACATGTGCTAAAAAGGCTTACACGCATATAACCTTCATCCATGTTGTTAGTTTCGTCATTGGACTAATAGATGGACCCTTACAAGTGCATACAACAAATAAAAGCACAAATTAATGCTGTATTTTCATTTTTGAAAAGATAATATTGTAAGTGGGTGGCATGTTAGCTTATGGCTCGTTTCCACTGAGTGGTATGGTACGGTTCTTTTATGGCCGTTTTCACTGTTAAAAGGCATACCGAACCGAACCTTACCGTACCACTTTTTGGTCACCCTTTGCAAAGGGTACCAAAGGTACCAAAAGGCGATTGGTTTACAGAGATACGTCATTCGCTTGCGCAACAAGCCAGAATGAAAACAAAGGAACCGCCATGTTTTAAATACACTGCCGAGACATTACACCGCAATAATATATACATATAATAACGAGCCATGGTCGACCCGAGCTCAAACAAACCTTGTCGTCGTCTTGATGAACAGCCACAAAGCCAAAAAGAATAAAATCTGCTGTGCCCTGTTGATGCTTTACGAGCCCGTCTAAAAGCGCGAGCAGTTTCACTTTGTGCAGAGAGTTTGCGATCACGTCTATATTTGAAATAACAAACTTTTTGAGCTCATATTAATAACGTGCTTGTGATCATTGAAGCGCTCTGAGATCCGATCTTGTCAGAAAGCGACAAACGGGAGACTGAAGTGCGAAAAAAAGGAGAAGGCGGAAAAAACTGGAGAAGTGATCCAACCTAAAACATGAACAAACTGCCATGTTTAACTATTATCATCACCTTTTGGACTATTATGAACTCAGAATGACGGATTTACTTTCTAACAAGACACAGATGAGAGGTTTGCACTGACTGTGGGCTATAATTTGTGTTGTTTTTGAACCTAAATAAAGACTAAATGTATGCTGTGTGTAGTTTTTCTGTAAGTAGTAACATATTGGAGAGTGTAAGGGCCTGTATGTGTTCATATATGCTGCATTTATTTATTTATTTATTTATTTATTTAATATAATTGCAGACGTTACAGTAGGCTATTTCACACTGTCATTGATCTGCAGTTATAATCAAATTATGTTCATAGAAAAGTTAGTAATAAACATTTATACAGAAGTATTTATGTGTATAAAGCTTCTGTTTTGTGAGAAATGCTTCTCATATAATATGTGAATGTACAGCATTTTCTCGAGCGAAAAATAATGTTGACTGAAACTTTCTGTCGTACACCACGTCCACCAACAGAGTACAATTGGTACCCTTTTAGCAGTGGAAACGCAAGCCTGATAAAGGTGACCCATACCGACCTGTACCGTACTGTACCACTCAGTGGAAACGGGCCATTAGTGCTTAGCACTGTCACCTCACAGCAAGAAGGTTGCTGGTTTGAGTCCCGGCTGGGCCAGTTGGCATTTCTATGTGGAGTTGGCAAGTTTTAACTGTGTTTGCGTGGGTTTCCTCAGGAAGCTCCAGTTTCCCCCACAAGTCCAAAGACATGCGCTATAGGTGAAATGGCTAAACAAAAATTGCTTTAGTGTGTGAATGCGAAAATGTATGGGTGTTTCCTAGTACTGGCTTGCTGCTGGAAGGGCATCCGCTGTGTAAAACATCTGCTGGAATAGTTGGGGGTTCATTCCGCTGTGGCGACCCCTGATTAATAAAGGGACTAAGCTGAAGGAAAATAAATGAATGAATAATATTGTAAGTGTTGTTTTATCAATGCACAAGCTTACACTATATGTCATTCACTTTGCATAAAACAAACGAAAATCCATCGTAAGGGATAGTTCACTCAAAAATGACAATTCTGAAAAATCAATTACTTCACTTGTTCAAAACCTGTTTGACATGCATTCCTCTGCTGAACACATAAGAAGATATTTAAAAAAAAATTCCAGCTGGCACCCACTGACCATGGAAGTCAATGTGTGCCGGTAACCAGCATTTTTCTAAATATCTTCTTTTGTGTTCACCAGAAGAAAGAAACTTATAAAGGTCTAAAATCACATAAGGGAGAATAAATGATGAGTAATTTTCTTTTGTTGTAAAATGTAAAAGTACACATATACTATACAGGAAAAAATATATTATATTTAGGTTTTTGAAAAGTAGTTTTTTGTATTATTTAACCTCTATTTAACCAGAAAAGTTGGTAAGACTTTATTCTGATGGTCAATTTGATTATTAGAACACTGTCTGCTGAATATCAGCGGATACTGCTGCTAAACAGACATTTAACTGACTATAAGAGACTTTGCAAGTACATGACAACTTACACTAACCCCAACCTTAACAGTCTACTTATAATCTTATGAGAATTAGTTGGCATTATGATGCAATGTAACTTAAATTCAACAAATGGACCATCAAAATAAAGTGTGACCGAAAAGTTATCTCTCTGAGATAAATAATCGCTTAATAATCCCAAAATGAAGACAGAAAGACAGAGTTTACAGGACATCCTACACATTAAGAACATTTAAAACAAATAAAAATCTTAGAATGACCCTCTATCTGTCTTAAAATGATCAACAATTCAAAGACACCAATTCAAAATCTGTTTAAGAAAAATATTAAATAAAAAAAAAATAATAATAAAAAATTAAATGTATTATCTTTCTATCTCTAAAGATGTTAAGTGACTACACTCTTATTTTAATGAATGTAATCATTTAATAAAACAGTTTTGTTTAAACGCATCAAAACATATTGTCTATAGTTTGAGAAATGAATAAAAATATTTGTTTCAAAAGTGAATGTTCTCATTTATGCTGAGCACTGTATATACAGAGACAATGTCTTAGTCAAAATTCAAATCAATAAACATGGCACAACTCCAACACTGCCCACACCTCAACAAACCACCCACAGCCAACTAAAATACAGGTAAACATTGCATAACAGCCTGATTTTAATTTAGTTCAAAATCAACTTGTGATTTAAATTGAATCATTTTCCAAACCACTGTCCAAATTCACTACTGTACACTGTAAAAATATTTGACCTTAAATTTACAGTAAATTACTGGATAATAATTGCATTACTTTCACAGTAAGGTACTGTATGTAAATTCATAATAACAATAATTCGGTAAATATTTCTAAATATCAAAAAAGTGCCTGTACTAGCATTAACTTTAATGTGTATTAGTTGCTATGCTGAATAAAATATTAAATGTGTTTGAATTCTTGTAATTAGTGTGCAATAGATATAGCCGTTTTACTGTAATTTGCTGTAATCATGTTGCCTGCCTTAATTTCACAATAAATGTTTTAATACATAAAATTTAACAGTTAAATCCTTTAAAGTGACACTAATGTAATTTACTGTGAAAAATGCCCTGACAGCATTTGCTTTCCAAGCTATAACAGCACATTCAAATGCCAAATATCAGCTGATTTTGGGACCGTGTCCCATGGTTAGGTCCAAATTTCAGTTTTTAAGTGTACAAGTTTAATTATTGTAGCTGTTCTTTTGTTTCCCGTATAAGTTGTGTCTCTCTTTTCATGCATCACACTAATAATCAATCTACAGGTTATTTAGTGCAATAACACATCCTTAAGTGTGCAATCTCTGAGTTTATTTATGCAGTATATGTTTCTGATAGATGTTTTGCATTTTATAAACCACCAAGCAAATCATTTCAGCAAAAAAATAAAATAAAAAAACTACCTTAATGGACTTCTGAAATAATGAGTAATCAACCAGAATTTGAGAGAACTATTCTTTTAATTGTAGTTTTAAACCAGTCTGAACATTGTCAGAACATGACAAACACCATGTTGGGGGTAACGCATTACAAGCAATACGAGTTACTTTAGTAAGTAACGAGTAAAGTGAGGCATTACTGTAAAAAATGAAGTAATAATATTTGAGTGACTTTTCTAAAAATGAAACGCGAGTTTTTTAGTTTATTATTTAGCTATTTTGAATTCAAATTAACCTAGTCACGTTAAAACACACACTTAATGAGAAAACACGAATGCATTATACGGAGCGTTGTTAATTGCAGAGCTCCTCTAAAAGAAAGAAAAAAAAAACAGTTTGTTCTGAAAGAGATCAAACCTCAGCAGTTAAGGAAAAGTAACTCAAACACAAAAGTAACTCAAAAGTAATGTAACACATTAATTTACACGTAACTAAGTTATGCAACTAGTAACTTTTTTAGGGAAGTAATTCAATATTTTAATACATTACTTTCAAAAGTAACTTTCTCCAACTTTTTCCAGCTGCAATAAAAACTTCCATGATAATTTTAGAAAAACACGCTTTAAAAAATGAGGGCAACAGACAACATAATGCAAACAAGAGTAAAAGTCAGAATTATTAGCCCCACTTTTCATTTTTTTTCTTTTTTAAATATTTCCCAAATTATGTTTAACAGAGAAGGGAAATTTTTACAGTATGTCTGATAATATTTTTTCTTTTGGAGAAAGTCTTATTTGTTTTATTTCGGCTAGAATAAAAGCAGTTTTTAATTTTTTATGAACCATTTTAAAGTAAAAAATATTAGCCCCTTCAAGCAATTTTTTTTTTCGACTGCAGAACAAACCATCCTTATACACTAACTAGCCTAATTACCCTAACCTGCCTACTTAACCTAATTAACCTAGTTAAGCCTTTAAATGTCACTTTAAGCTGTATAGAAGTGTCTTGAAAAATATCTAGTCAAATATTATTTACTGCCATCATGGCAAAGAAAAAATAAATCAGTTATTAGAAATGAATTATAAAACTATTATGTTCAGAAATGTGTTAAAAAAAATCTTCTCTTCATTAAACAGAAATTGGGGAAAAAATAAACAGGGGGGCTAATAATTCTAAATTCAACTGTATAATGATGAATTCACTAAGTTTTTCAGTTTAAAAGTAAATCAGATTTAAATGATAAAAGTTCCTCTGGGGACGAAAGTAACACTGTTAATTATGTCCCACTGCTAATAGACAAACCTTATTTTTCACTTCCACAGTAGAGTTTTCAGTGTTTTAATTCAGATGTTTTAGAAAATATCCATATTGCCAATAATAATAAATAATATTTAAACATTTTAGAAAGTTGTAACATTTTTCATTGTTGGATTGCTTTCGAAACCTATGATGGAGCTGAAAATTAAAATTAAAATGCTGTTTAATATTTTTGGCAAAAATAAAGGACAAAATATGTTTGCAGTTAACATTAACAAGGTCATAGTCAGATATATTTAAAATAAACAAGATTAATCCAGTAAATCCAGCAAATATTGTTGTGTTACTTTTGTTCCTACTGACTGGGTCAAATATAACAATCTGCAATTTTTGTTTAACGTGAAATGATTTTGAAGTTATTTTACATTTGTTCAAAATACCACCCGATATTAATAGACCACTCTTATGAGTTAGTAACCACAGCAAAATATATTACTGTCTAAAACATCATCTTTTAAAATAGGTTTTTATAAAAAATTGTACTTTCATCCCCGCTCTCATCTAACTCAAAGTGACAAACAATTCAAAAAAATTTATTAAATTAAAGTCCCAGCACTCAAAACTGTTGGAAATCAGCTACGAGACACGAAGCGTTTCACTGAACTGTTTAATATCGCTTCAGAGCTTTTATTTCTTGAGGCAGTGAACTCTATATTTAAAGCGTGATCTTTTTATATTGCAGCGAAGGAGACAAATATGAGGTCACAGAGCGCCAACGAGAACTGAAAGCGTCCTTTTCAAGGTCTCAACCCTCAAAACCAAAAGAAATCAGTTGTGATTAAACGCAACATGCCAAATGAAAAAGGACATTGGATTTCCAGGCTTCTGAAGTTGGCTTTTCATTGCGTCCTCGCAGCTTTGTACCATTTCATAGAGGAAAGAAAGACGAGATGACAGGAGACTTCTTTTTGCTGGCAGGATCCTGTAATCCTGTCGTCTCGCACTTATCGCTCAGAGAACAAGCTGCGAGTGAAGGAACCAAGCCTCTGTGTTTCTGGTACAAACTTTAAAAAAAGAAGCATGGGTGCAGATTTGCAGATTAGTCACGACATGGGGCTTTAAATCTATCTTTGTCCCTTATTTCTGTCAGAAATTAGACAAGTAAGATGTTAAAAGAAAGCATGAGTTTAAAGTTGTAATGTTTTCAAGTTACAAATATGTTGGTGTGATTATAATGTTCAGACTGCATGTCATCAACTGCTAAATTAAAATCGTCTGAGGCGTAGAAATAAGAAATAGATCTTGTCCTAAATCACAATTTATTAGTGTTTTCAAACAAATAACATTTCAAGAGCTCACACTTAGCTGATGATTTATTATTAAGCGTGTTTGGCATGCTGTCCCGGGAGAGAGCCCTGAGCTCATGAAATCCTCGGGCCCTGGGCTCCCTCCTTTTAGCAGGGTGAGAGGGGAGTTTGAGCTCAGGTAGATCTCGATGAACTCCCCCAACTTATTTCTGGCTAATGACAGATAAAGGGATGGCTAAAGAGCGATATACGGTTTACTAAGAGTTTGGCTATGATGCCAATTTAGAATGTTCAATTTACTTTGAACATTCTAGGTTGCGTGTTTTTGGACTGTGGGAGGAAACCGGGAAACCCAGCGGGAACCCACACTAGCACGAAGAGAACAAGCAAAGCCCACAGAGAAATATTGACTGGTTCATTAAGGACTTTAATAACATGATATTCTTGCTGTGAGGCAACGATGCTAATCGCTTACTAAGGTTTATTCCGGTTAGTAAGGTAACCCTCATTCCCCAGGGGGGGACAGAAATGCTATGTGGAAACTTCCACTATGGGGATTTCATTTAGAAAGCCAATCATCTGAAAGAGTATGTAAACGGGCCAATGAAATGCCAATGAGTTGGCCGCTTCAGCTTGCGCAGCTAATGCTTGTTGTAACTAATTTGTCTATAAGAGCACAAAGTGAGCAAAGCCAAAGCATAATTTTTTTTAGTTGAAGAGACTTTCACCTCAACAGCTAAGGGACAATCAAAATGGTGAAGGAACATAACATTTCCGAGGGTTACCTTATTAACTGGAGCGTTCCCCTTCGGGAGGCGAACTTCAATGCTATGTGGAAACTTCCACTATGGGGAAATGTATGGAAAACGCCATAATGATTGAACCTTACCTTCGCCCCTGATGAGAGGTTTGCCAGGCAAAAGAGAGCGTGAGCGCACCTGCATCACCAGAGGCGCGGTCTTCCAACATGTTCCCTGGCCCTTACTTATCCCACTTCAACAGAAGATTTACGGATTTAGATATATTTTTCGGGAGCCACAATGTGCTAAAATAATTTCTAAGAATTAAATACGACAGTACGTTGGGAAAGCGTGCAGTCCCGATAGGAAGGATGCTGCGGAGGCCACCTGCTACCTAAGTGGGGAGACTGGTAGCAGGAGAGCATATGGACTGAGAAGGGGGGGTACGCATATGAATATAAGATGGTTAGCGGTGAGGGAAGACACGGGTCCGCCTATAAGGGGGGGGACTGCATCGTGGCAGTATAAGCATATGGGATCGCCTAGTAGGGATCGCACATAGAGGGCCCTATACCCAGAACGCGGAATGACCAGCGGGCAGACCTACAACGTAACAGGCCAGTGTCTGACTCCTCCGCTGAGTCAAATGCTGGGGGCCTCAGAGGAATCTCTGCAGGGTTCGCCAAGCGAGGAACTTACTGACAGAGTGAATAAAATATTTCTGTGTTAGGGAGAATGGTGCAGCAAGCGTGTTAAAACACCTTCACCGAGTTGTTTCCTTAATCCCCAAGGGTTACCTAATACCCTTGAGGAAACCGGCTCCACTCGCAGATTATAAACCTTGCAAATGTGTTAGGTGTCACCTAGCCTGCAGCTCCAAGAGGAGCAATGCTCCGAGTGGAGTGCGCTCGAACTCCTGGGTGACACAGCTCACCCTGGCTTTGGTAAGCGAGGGAGATGGCATCCACTATCCAGTGGGCCAACCTCTGTTTAGATACGGCACTTCCCTTTTGCCGACCACCATAACAGACAAAGAGCTGCTCAGAGGATCTGAAGCTCTGAGTGCGGTCCAGATAGATTTGCAAAGCGCGAACTGGACAAAGTAATGAAAGGGCTAGGTCTGCCTCCTCCGGGGGCAGCGCTTGCAGGCTCACTACCTGGTCCTTAAATGGTGTGGTAGGAACCTTGGGCACATATCCAAGCCGGGGTCTCAGGACAATGTGAGAATAAGCCGGCCTGAATTCCAGGCATGAGTCACTGACCAAAAATGCCTCCAAGTCCCCGACCCTCTTGATAGAAGCTAACGCGATCATCAGAGCTGTCTTCAGGGACAGAAATCTTAAAGGTACTGAGTTGAGTGGTTTGAATTGATCTGTGCGCATGCTTGTGAGAAAGAGGGTGAGATCCCAAGAGGGCATGAGAGGGGGGCAACATAATTCGCCTGGCACCTCTGAGGAACCGGATGATGAGGTTATGCCTTCCTACAGTGCTGCCAGCCACCACGTCATGGTGAGCAGAGATGGCAGCCACTTAAACCTTGAGTGTGGAGGGCGACAGCCTGCTCTCCAGCTTCTCTTGGAGAAAGAAAGCACAACGCTGATCTGGCAAGTTTTGGGGTCTTCTCTACGAGAGACGCACCATTCAGTGAATAGACTCCACTTCAGGGCGTAGGCGCGCCTCGCCTTGCCTTGTCTGAGTGATAGTATTAACCACCGCCATCTTTAGGTTACCTAAGTCTTCCTTGCGTCTAAGGGCCCCACGTGGGAGTTACAAAGATCTGGGCGAGGGTACCAAATGGTGCCCTGTCCCTGAGAGAGTAGGTCCTCTCTCAAAGGGATCCGCCAGGGGAGGGCCGTCGCGAGGAGGGAGAGTTCTGATATCCAATTCCGGTTGGGCCAGAGAGGCGCAACTAGAAAGACCTGTTCCTCGTCCTCCCTGACCTTGCACAGTAACTGCACAAGCAGGCTCATTGGGGGAAATGCATATTTGCGCATGGTCAGGGAAAAAAGTCAGGGAAAAAAGCCACTGGCAAGGAGCGTTCCCGGGGGAGGCGAACAGATCGACCCGGGCTTCCCCGAATCGCGCCCGTATCAGCTGAATCGACTCGGGGTGGAGTCTCCATTGTCCTGGACGTAAGGCTGCCATGAGAGCGCATCAGCTGCACAGTTGAGCTCGCCTGGAATGTGAATGGCATGCAGCGATTTTAGCCGCGTATGACTGCAGAGGAGCAGACGAGCGAGCTAAAACATGTGGCGAGAGCGGATACCCCCCATATGGTTGATATACGCTACCACTGCCATGCTGTCCGTTCTGACCAGCACGTGTTGTCACTCCAGCACCGGTGAAAAACGGCAGAGAGCGAGGAACACTGCCAAAAGCTCTAGGCGATAGATATGCCAATGCAACTGGCTTCCTTTCCACAGGCCCGCAGCTGCATGCCCGCAACACACGGCCACCCAGCCCGTGCTGGAAGCATCTGTCGAACGACAACATGACTGGACGCCTGTCCAAGAGGCTTACTCTGGCCTGTAGGAACGAGGGGTCGCTCCAGGGGCTGAGGGCGCAGTGACAGTCACTCGGTGTGTGCCCGCGTGCCATGCACGTCTGGGGACTCGATCGTGAAGCCAGTACTGAAGTGGTCTCATATGGAGTAATCCGAGCAGCGTGACAGCGGCTGCGAATGCCATATGCCCCAGGAGCCTCTGAAAAGTTTCAGTGGGACCACTATTTTGCTGTCGAACTCTCTCATACAGTTCAGCATTAACTGAGCGCGCTATCCGGACAGGCGCGCTGTCATGGTGACCAAGTCCAGCTCCAACCAGAGAAAAGAGATCCTCTGCACGGGGGATCGCTCTTTTCTCGGTTGACCTGAAACCCCAATAGGTGGAGGTGCTGGAGCACCTTGTCCCTGTGCATAGTCAATTACTCCCACGAGTGGGCTAACCTCAGCCAGTCGCCGAGATAATTGAGTAAGCAGATGCCCGCGAGCCGAAGGGGCACTAGGGCACCCTCCGCGAACTTGGTGAAGACCCGCGGAGACAGAGAGAACCCGAAGGGGAGGACTTGTACTGCCAGGCTCGACCTTGATGCAGACCGCAGAAAACTGACAATGGCGTGGAGTATGGAGACATAAAGTACGCGTCCTTCAGGTCTATTGCTGCAGACCAATCCCGAGAACGAACGCACCGGAGGATGCGCTTCTGCATAAGCATTTTGAACGGCAGCTTGTACAGACAGCGGTTCAAAATGCACAGATCTAGAATTGGCCGTAGCCCACCGCTGTTTTGGGTACGATGAAGTACAGACTCTAAACCCGCTCTCCATCTTGGCTGGAGGGATCGGTTAGATTGCATCCTTTGCCAGAAAGACAGCAATCTTCTCTCACAAGACAGGTCGTGCGTATGAGCCACCGCAAAAGGCTGGCTCGTGCTAACCAGGCAGGGGGATCCCTCGCTAACGGCTGAATCGCTACAATCGCTGACGTACCAGCAGTGGGGCAGCGCAGAGTGGGAGTGCTGATCCAGGGAGAGCTGGGGTCACGCGGAAGAGCTGGAGGAGAGAGATTTAGGCCCCGTTTACACTAATGCGTTTTCGTTTTAAAACGCATAAGTTTTGCTACGGTTACGCCATCCGTCCACACTACGCCGGAGTTTTCGAGCCCCGAAAACGGAGCGTTTTGAAAACTGTGAAGAGCCCGTTTTAATACTGAAACGCTGCTGCTCCGTCTCTGTGTGGATGGGGGAAAACGGAGACATCTGAAAACGGAGGCGTGGCTGCTGAGATTCGCTACCTGATTTTGGGCTTTTGGTTCATTGCGTATCCTTCTCTTATTTGTCAAGCCCCTATCACATGACTATAACGCTACCGGAAGACGGCAGACCAGCCTTCACTGTAAACAACAACATGGACACAGAAATGGGAGCGTTGTTTGCACTATTGTCCGTTTCAGGCGCCATTGTGCAGTTAAACTCTGCCTTTTTTACTACAGCAGCTGCATATATTCGCAAGAGGCAAGCTATTGTTCGAGCACTCGCCAATCGCTCGCGTTCATCGTTCAACCAGCGCTTGTTGACTAACAATCACCAAATGCCGAGCGAGACACATGCTTCCTGTTTATACTTGAACTCGCATGCCCAGAGTGCGCGAATGGTCACGTGATATACGTTTTTGGTGGAGTGGTGTGGACGGAGATATGTTTAGAAACGCTAGATGAAACGCTAGTGTGGACGCGGATCGTTTTAAAACGAAAACGCATTAGTGTAAACGGGGCCTTACTCTCACCTTGCACCCAGACTCCGGAGGAGAGGGCTGGAGGTGTGAGAGAAAGGAGACCATCCTCCCAGAGCTCAAGAGCCACTGGCGAAGTGCACCAATCCTGCGAGCTGGAAGGCTTTTCAACGCCTCCCAGACTGGCAGTGTTTGGGCTGTCACATCCAGGGAAGGGAAAAATGCTCTCTCTCTCTGAGGAGCCCGGCCCCCCACCGAGGAGAGAGCAAGTTCCCTCTTCTCCGGATGGCCTGTCTCAGGAGCGCTTTGTGTTTCAGTAACCGGACTTAACGGCGCCCTGGAACAGGGAGCGCGCATGGCGGCGGATCTAGAAACAGACATGATAACCATGAACTTTGTCGACTCGGTGCATATTTTTTGCCAGTTTTTGCCTGAGGTTGCGCTCCTGGACCACTAATGTGGCTATCGTCCTTCCTAGGGCACGCGCAGCGGACTTGAGGTCCGTGGAGCTCAGACGGCTGCGGTGCGGGGCTTGTAACAAGCCTGGGTAGGAACCACCCTCGTGCAGCTGGGCCAGCGCGCGCGCATGGACCCTAGCATGCAGGGTGGAAGTAGCCTGCCCGCGGCTGTGTGGGCTCTGGCTCGGAGGGAGGCAGAAGACCGACACGCCTTGAACGGGAGCTGAGACTGACACCAGCAGAAGGAGGCATCACGCGGGCCCGTGATGTCGCTCTCAATCTGGGGAATCAACTCGTACTCCCTGGCTGCTCCAGTAGAGTGGTAGAGTGGCCAGACGGAAGCCATTGCCCACCTGGAATTTGCCAAAAGGCATCTGAAGGACTCTCAGACCATAAGAAACAAAATTCTCTGGTCTGATGAGACTAAAATTGAACACTTTGGAGTGAATGCCAGGCGTTATGTTTGGAGAAAACCAGGCACCACTCATCGTTAGGCTAATACCATCCCTAAAGTAAAGAATGGTGGTGGCAGCATCATGCTGTGGGGATGTTTTTCAGCAGCAGGAACTGGAAGACTAGTCAGGATAGAGGGCAAGATGAATGCAGCAATGTACAGAGACATCCTGAATAAAAACCTGCTTTAGAGTGCTCTTGACCTCAGACTGGGGCGACAGTTCATCTTCCAGCAGGACAATGACCCAAAGCACACCGCCAAAATATCAATGGAGTGGCTTCACAACAACTGGGTGAATGTCTTGTGTGGCCCAACCTAAATCCTATTGAACATCTCTGGAAAGATCAGAAAATGGCTGTTTCCCATCCAAATGTCCAATCCAAAATCCCCATCCATCCTGATAGAGCTTGAGAGGTACTGCAAAGAGGAATGGGCAAAATTCCCAAAGACAGGTGTGCCAAGCTTGTGGCATCATATTCAAAAAGACTTGAGGCTGTAATTGCCGCCAAAGGTGCATCAACAAAGAATTGAGCAAAGGCTGTGAATACTTATGTGCATGTGATTTTTCAGGTTTTTTTTATTTTTAATAAGTTTACAACAATTTAAAAAAAATATTTTTTCACATTGTCATTATGGGGTGTTGTATGTAGAGATTTTAGGAAATACATTAATTGAATCCATTTTGGAATAAGGCTGTAACATAAAAAAAATGTGGAAAAAAGTGGAGCGCTATGAATACTTTCCGGATACACTGTACATCACAGTGCTACTTGTGTGATATTGTGTTTAATCAACAGTTCAACGTCATAAAAAAAAAACTAAAATAATAAAAACCACAGAGAGTCTCAATAACCCTACTTTCTTCTGTCATGGATTTACAGTTAAAGTAGACCTTATTTAAAGCTGGGCAATAGCCGAAACTTGTAACCACTGACTTCCATAGTGGGGTTTTTTTTCTACAATGGATGTCAATAGATGCAGGTTTTCATCTTTATTCAAAATATCTTCTGTGTTCAACAGAAGAAAGAAACTCACAAAGGTTTGGAACCACTTGAGGCTGAATGGGTATATTTTCATTTCAAAGCTTCACTCATTAACACTTAGTCTTATTTTGTTTTTAATTCTGAATGAATTAGTCATTTGAATAAATCCTTTGTACAAATGATTCAATTAATCACAACACAGTTCATTTTTTAATGAATTCAGTGATTTGAAGAATTGTTGTACAAGAATAAACTAATCAAGATGCTGCCTTTAACACAATGATGATCGAAACTAACAGACATCTAGAACTAGAAGACAGACAATCCATTGATGATCAGTCTTACAAGCCACAATTTCTTTAACAGGGAGCATAAAAATGGCAGGGGCAAAGAATAATAATCATGCAAGTTATGAATATTCATGCATAATTCATTTAAATATGATGAACATTCCATTATCGCACTTCGGCTGCTTTTATCAGACATTATGCTCCATAAAATAAAGAACTCAAGGCCACAAATATACAAATTAATTGTTCAAATGAGTGAATCAAAGCTACAGAGAAAATAAGAGTGGGGAAAGAGTGTACTCTGACCTAATTTCACTTGACGCACGCTGGATATGACTGGTTAGAATTGAATTAAGTCAAGTACTTGAAAAAGAAGCTCTGTTCACGGTTGGTAAGAGATGAGACATTCTTCACGTTTTTATCTAACATTTTGCTCCATTTTTAATCACAATTCTCACCCAGAGATCTCACTAATATGTCAAATTTTACCCAGATTTGTAGCACGTTTCTAACATATGATTTAACACAGTGCTAACATACCATTAGGATGTTTTTGCCATGATTTAACACACTGCAAACATGAGTTAAGATACCATTAGCATGTGTTACACTGGTTTAGCACACTGCTAGCACAAGTTAAGGTACCATTAGAATGTTTTAACAAGTTTTAGCACATTGCTGCCATCACTTAGCATTTTGATGCTGTTTCTTGCGAGTCTTAGCACACTATTAGCTTGATTTAGCACACTGTCAACATGTTTTCAGCATCATTTATCACAGTGATTTAGATCATCAGCTCATTAGCAGAGACTGAAAGACCTGTAATGGTTGTGACCGACAAAGAAAATATCGAAAACATGTAGAACTCGTGGACCTCTAGGAATGTGGTTGAGAAACACTGATTTATCACACTGCTTACAAGATTACAAATTGCTAACATGTTTCTAATTCATGTTTTAGTACACCGCTAACATAATTTAACACAATATTGGCATGTTTATGTCATGCACACTCATAGCATGTTAGCATGTTTCAACCCACTGCCAGCATGATTCATGTAACACATTGCTAGCATGTTTATAAAATTTCTAAACATTTCTAGCAAACATGTCTAGGAAACATGAAAGTTTTAGCACATTGCTATCATAGCATTAGCATTTTAATGCTATGTTTCTAGCATGACTACTAACATGTTTTAGCACACTGTCAGCATGTTTTCAGCATCATTTAACACACTGCTTACATGATCTAACAAATTGTTAGCATGTTTTAATTCATGTTTTTAATACACTACGAACAACATTTAACACAATATCAGCATGTTTATATAATGCACACTAATAGCATGTTTCAACCCACTGCCAGCATGATTGATGTAGCACAATGCTAGCATGTTTATAATATGATTTAACACATTTCTAGGAAACATTTCTTGGAAACATGCCTAGGAAACATGAAACAGTTTTAGCACATTGCTACCATCACTTAGCATTTTAATGCTACGTTTCTAGAATAACTACTAACATGTTTAAGCACACTGTCACCATGTTTTAACATCATTTAACACACTGCTTACATGATCTAACAGATTGTTAGCATGTTTTTAATTCATGTTTTAATACACTACTAACATAATTTAATACAACATCAGCATGTTTATATCATGCGCACTAATAGCATGTTAGCACAATGTTATCATGTTTTAACTCACTGCCAGCATGATTGATGTAACACAATGCTAGCATGTTTATAGCATGATTTAACACATTTCTAGGAAACATTTCTTGGAAACATGTCTAGGAAACATGAAAGCACATTTTAGCACATTGCTACCATCACTTAGCATTTTAATGCTATGCTTCTAGCATGACTACTAACACACTGTCAACACACACTGTTAGCACACTGTCAACATGTTTTCAGCATCATTTAACACACTGCTTACATGATCTAACAAATTGCTAGCATGTTTCTATTTCATGTTTTAGTACACCGCTAACGTCATTAAACAAAATATTGGCTTGTTTCTATCATGCAAACTAATAGCAGGTTAGCACATTGCTAGCATGTTTTAACCCACTGCCAGCATGATGGATGTAACACATTGCTAGCATGTTTATAACATGATTTAACACATTTCTAGCATGTTTCAAACATGATTATACTGCTTTTGTTTTAGCACATGGCAAGAAAGATTTAGCACATCAATGTCATATGTTAGAACATTGCTAGCATGATTGCTAACATGATATACAACCGTTTCCACGTTTTAGCATATGATATGATGATTTCTAACTTTGTTTTATGCATTAACAGTTTAATCCTGTTTTAATCAAATGTATGAACTTATGATTGTGTGCTTAACCTCATATAACCTTGCTCCATAACAGCTGTGGCTTTGTGATTTATAACCAGGGCACGTGATTAGGGATGCAGCAATTAGTTTCACTATTAACCGCGCTTTAATTTGTCATGGTTAATTAATCGTAAAGGCTGTTGTAAAAAACTGTGCGCTAGTTTGTACACCGAGACTAATAAACACGCACACTGGATTAACTATGACTGAGGCTATTAAGTAAGGCAAGCTCGTGCAAGTTCATTATTTTCAATAGAGGGACGCGCACGCGACGCAACGCGTTTACGCTTTTCAGGCGCACTAGTTAAGATGGGGCTTCTGTGACCGCGGAAACTGCAAATGGCTGAAGTTTGAGGAAGAAGCAATAAAAAGTACACAGGTTGGCAAACCCACTTAAAGTTAGAAATATTGGCGCAGATGAGAGGATCATGCGGTGAATGTTGATCCCCCAACCAAGATCAATCAAGTGATTTCGGAGAGAGTGCTGAAAGATCAGCTGTTTAATGGTCCGAATCTCAATGCATTGCATTCACTGCGTGTTCAGTGCAAATAGACGCTAAATGTAAAATCTAACAGTGTATAGATCTTTGCCAAAGAAGCTCAACTTTACTAAGTTTAAAGTTCGGCACATGACAAAAAAATGGTACTGTGCAGGTGGTCATCATGAGAATCCTGCAATGCCCCGCTTATATATTGGGTCGGCTGACTTGCCTGCTTTATTCCACAAACACAGAGAAATGAAAATCAGCACATAACAAGACTGAGCATTTAAAATGACACAAACTGAAACCAAAACCTTTAAAGAGTAGTAGAAGTGAGACTTTTCTTCTTTTCTTTTGTCCGATCTTTCTGGTTATTATATTGACATGTGTATAAAAACAATAGTGCAAAATGCATATTTCTTACTGTAATGCTTCATTTTTGTTTGATGCAAACCATAGATTTTTTTTTCTCATAATGTAACAGTAGGACTTTTTATAGCAGATAACTCACATTCAAGCACATTCAAAGCAGCATGATAATGTAATTAATTGTTAGTATTATTGTCAGCATCGATATCATTAATATTTTATAATTATTGGACACTCATTTTGGAATTATTGCACAAATATCAATAAGTCATAACAGAATTAGTTAGTTGTTTTGATGTTGTTTTGAAATACAATAAATCTGTTATTATACATTTGCAGTGGTGCTCATTCATTTTTGGTGGGTGCTCCTAAATTTTTTATGATGCTCCTAAACTTTTTGAAGTTAGGAGCACCAGTGCTACCAGGTAAAAAAGTTCATTTCAAGCCCTGCATTAGACATTAAAGGAATTTTTTTTATTAATTGTTCTGTCATTTATTTACAGTGTAAACATTATGTATGTTCAAATGTCAAAAACTTTACTTATTTTTAAGCACAAAGAGAGACATGGACTATTGTTTGTTTTTAATATTAGTATGTGCTGTATCAATTGGTTACTGAGCAGCAATAAATAGCACTTTAAAATGTAAGGAGTTTTCATGTGATTTTCTAAATTAGTAGTATTTTGAAATTAATAAATGCATAATAATCGTACAACCAAAATCTATAATTGTTGCATACACGTGATAGTAGGGAGAAGTTAAATTCTGAGAACTTGTTCTCAGCAAAATGTAACACTTTCTTTAACAGGAATGTAGAGGAGAAAAACACTGATGGGAGGGAAACCTGTTGAGGGCTCTTCTGCCTGACATCTGGTGATAGGTGGCCTACCATTGGTTGAGAAAACAGATGAAGTGCTCTAGGCAGGGCTGAAGATGGACAACAATAAATAGTGTAAATGTATGTAAAAGGTGCTTCAGACTGCCTGATCATTGCCCAGAGCTCTGAAAACTTTATTCACTTGATATAATAAAAGATTCAATTTATCTGACGCCTTTGACCGATTTTTGAGCATGGGTAGGACTGAGGGAATGTCAAACAACTGCTACCATGATTAACCATGCTAACGTGTAACATGTTTTAAGACTGTTAACGTGTTTCTAACATGATTAGGTACACTAGTCAAATGTTTTAAAACATTATTAGCATGCTACTAGTAGGATTTAACACACTTGTATTAGCACATTAAAAACTGGTTAGCATAACAAATAGATTAAACTACAAATAAGTCTCTGCCTAATGCAGAGATATGATGTCATACATTTTTGTCCAATTAGAGTCTAAGGAATTGTGTGAGTTAAATATTTGAGTCAAGTTAAAAGACTCTTGAAAGCTCTAGGAGGAGTTGAAGTCAGAAATTTAGTCTCAACTGAAAAAGAAAAAATAAGATTTCAGTAGGTCAACCATTTCCGAGTCTCCCGGGGTCTAAAAGAGAAACCCCTGAGCAATAAAGACACATTATCACCTGTGACATCCATCACATCTAATATAATATGATAATACGGCACAGCTAGATAAAACAGGATTACTTATTTCCTGCAGCTCCCCATCGCAGCAAGCATTCATCATTCTAAATTCACTGCGAAATCAAATCTGTTCGGATTCCTTCCCAAAAAATCTCTGACGCCTTCGCCATTCCCATGATGCATCAGAAAGCTGTCGTTTTTTTCTCTCTCTTTCTTTTGCAGAATGTTGATGTTTTGTGGATGACATGTATCTGAAGAGATGAGGATGGAGGCGATAGGAGGGAGAAAAGCTGCATTAACTTTTGGTTGTGTATTTCATGGTTAAAATTTTTTTTTACCATCGTGATTAAACATGCCAGCATGTGTTAGTCCAATGTCTTAAAACTTTTTGGGCATTGTGTTTAATCATGGTAGAAACATGCTAGCAGTGTTTTAAAACATTTTGCGAAATGTGTTAAATGATGCTAAAACATGCTTGCAATGTTAAAACATTTTGCCAGAGTGATAAATCGTGCTAAAACATGCTAGAAGTATGTTAAAACATTTTAGCAAGTGTGTTAAATCATGCTAGAAACATGCTAGCAGTGTGTTAAATCATTTTGGGGAGTGTGTTAAATCATGCTAACACATGCTAGCAGTGTGTTAAAACATTTTGGTTGTGTGTTAAATAATGCTAAAACATGCTAGCAGTGTGTTAAAACATTTTGGGGAGTGTGTTAAATTATGCTAAAACATGCTAGCAAGTGTTAAAACATTTTGCCAGTGTGATAAATCATGTTAAAAACATGCTAGAAGTATGTTAAAGCACCTTAGCAAGTGTGTTAAATCATGCTAAAAACATGCCAGCAGTGTGTTAAAACAGTTTGGCTGTGTGATAAATCAAGCTAGAAACATGCTAGCATTGTGTTAAAATATTTGGGCAGAGTGTTAAATTATGCCAGAAATGCTAGCAGTGTATTAAAACATTTTATCAGTCTGTTAAATTGTGCTAGAAGCAGTGTGTTAAAACATGTTGGGCAGTGTGTTAAATCATGCTAGAAACATGCTAGCAGTGTGTTAAAACATGCTGGGAAGTGTGTTAAATCATGCTAGAAACATGCTAGCAGTGTGTTAAAACATGTTGGGGAGAGTGTTAAATCATACTAAAACATGCTATCAGTGTGTTAAAATATTTTATCGGTCCGTTAAATCATGCTAGAAACATGCTAGCAGAGTGTTAAAACATGTTGGGCAGTGTGGTAATAATGCTAAAAACATGCTACTAGCAGTGTGTTACAACATGTTGGCTTCATTAAAGATAGATTAAATTTTTGTACTCAAAACTTAATAATAAGAATAAAAACAATAACAATAATAAATGTTTTTTGAGCAGCAATTCCAAGTATTCGACTGATTTCTAAAGAATCTTGTGAATGTGTAATACACATTTTGCTCAGTTATGCTCATCTGCTAGCAGGACACGCGGCCACAATGACACAAACTTGAAGATTTCAGAGGTCAAAAGACAGAAGTGGATTGGTGTTTTGTCAGCCCTTTGCCATCCCCGGAGACTCGGTTTCATATGGTTTTCTCCGCTGGCAGAATTCAATGGATCACTGACCTGAAGAACCAGTCGAAAGTACAACTGAGACCTTGAACAAGAGTCCTGCTCAGTACAAGAAAACATACCGTTGGCCATCTGAAGATATTGGAATTATTAAAAATTCTACTTTTAAAGATTATAATAATTATGTTTTTTATAGAAATTCATGACAATTTATTTATTTTAAAGTAGTAGAATAATAAATAATAAATAAAAATAATAAAATACTATAATGCTACTTGAATGTTTTTTAAAGTTTAATATATTTAAAGTTAAATATATATTATTCATTGCAAAAGTGATTTAAATTTATATATGAACAATAAAGGAATCAATAATCAAATAAATACTTTTCACTTATAGATAGGCCAAAATGTGTAATTTGTCTGTTATTAAGCTAGCTGAAATGAAGTCTGCTACTGCAAAGCATTTTAATCTTCCACTTTTCCTTATATGATTTATTCAATTACACCATAATGAGATTTAAACGGTGGAGACGGCAAATTAAAATAACGGCAAAGCTCCTCGAGGTCAAGTGCAAAGAGAAAAGCCTGATAACATTACTTTATTACTTTATGATAACAGAACTGTTCATGACATATTCATTATGGATTTTTTTTAGCTACAGTTGACATTAAAATGACCTGAATCAATATAAAGATTACACCAATATCTTGATACACAGAAGACCTTGTCCTTTTTAATTTTACAAGCACCATAAGACACTTCAGGTTAATAGGGTAAAAAATAACTACCCACAGGATTGATTACATGTGACTTACATCACAAAATGTTAGATTTAAATATGCAAAAGAATTGATATTTGAGTAAATATGTGTTAATTTGCAAAAACTATATAGCACAAAAATCTGAACACTGAATGAAGTCAGGTTCAGAATTGTTCTTTCATTTTTTTTTAACACATTAGGTTTTTACAGAGTAAATGCATTTTACTTGTACATTTACATGTAATATAATATATTTTATATAATCAGGGGGATTATGTTTGAACGTAACACTCTGCCTTATGCAGAGCATAACCCATAAGAGTTCAGAATATAGATATGAATATAAGTTTATATGAATATAAGTTTGCTGTACGTGTTGCTAAAGAGAAGATGTAGGGTTCAGTGTAGGAGATAAAAACTCCCCACGTCCCACGATCTTGGGGTGCAATGTCAATCCGATGTCATGTTGACTTCCTGTGCCTGCAGGGTATTTTCTCATTCTGGCGTAATAATCAAGGAACTTTGCTGCTGTACCATGGCTGCAGCTGACACAACGATATTACACAGTGCCTGAAAATAGTCCCTCTTTAGGTAACTAGGTAACAGTTCTGTGAAATATCATTGCTCCTGCTGCAGCCATGGTGTAGCAGGAAAGTTCCTATATTATTACGCCAAAATGAGAGTATAGTTCCTAAACATACTGTATCAGCCTAAATTACTTTGATTTAGCTTTGTTCTTTATTCTTTTTTATTCTTTGCTTTTTTAACAGGGACAAACCTCACTCCCATCCCGGACGAGCCCCCACGTGTAACCCACTGCACAACCCCTCCTGCACCTAACCCGGTCTGAGCTAGGATCGAACCTGTGATTCTTTGCATGGGAGTTGGTTGCTCTGGCCTCTAGCGTTTGTCGCTAGAGCACCTTTTGAGGTCAGAGGAGTGAGGTCACCTGCATAGCACTTTACTAGCTGGCCTCTGTTACAATGATATTATCTACAGTTTCTGGAAATATTGCATAAGTTGTGTAAATTGGAAACTGACTATATATAAATGAATTTGTCAATTGAAAAAAAAAACTAAAAAACAACAGTGTCTAATGTCCAATTGGTCAGTAGTGTTTTAGGGAATTTTGGGAATTTTTTAGGTTTTTGGAGCTTAGGGGATCTGATTTAGGGGAACTGATTTCATTACCATCGAAAAACGTGAATCCAAAACACATTGAAAGCTTCTTTTGCGAGCCCCTCCACCTCTTCCAGCTTTCCTTTTGTAAGGTTAAAGAAGATTCCCCAGGTGTGTTTTCAAAAAAGACATGATATATTTAGCACACCGGAGCCAATCGCTCTCTCATTCTTGTCACATCGACTTCATCCAAGTTCCAGAGTCACTTCAACTGCCATATTTAGACCTCACTTTGCTGTAACACAATCTATTTTAACACTGTCTGGAAGCTTTTAAAACATGGTGTCGTGACATTGCAACCTTAGCGAGCAAATGCCAACAATATCGAATCAAAGCAGATTAGACTGGAAGCTCACACACTGAAAAGCCTTCCAGGTTTGATCTTTAATTCCCAAAGGAATAATTCAGTGCTATTTCAGGATAGTGAGTGTGTGTGTGTCTCTAGAACAATATAACAGTGAAACCTAATAATACAGTTTTGCTGGTAATTACAGAGCGCTCTGGGGTGCAAGACAGCCTCCCCTGTGTGTAAACGTGAGACGCTTCATTAAAGACGCAGGATACATCAGAGAGGATATTCCGCTAGCTTTTAAATAATATATCACATGTAAAGCGATGTAATCTTCCTGGAGTGAGTGGGAGATGAGATGGTTAGAAACTAGCATGTGTGGTGGTGTTATGCGTGTAGTGCAGAGGAACACCAGCGTGATTGAATTATTTTGAGCATTTATGAATGTAATGTGTAAAAAACAGCTTAATAATAGTGGATAAACCTCCCAGCAAGCACAGGACATCAACATGACGTCAGATTGAAGTTGTACCCCAATGTCGTGGAAGCGTTCCATTTTGTTTGAAAATAAAAATTGGGTTGACGTCAGAACCTAACGTCAGGACGACATCAATGTCCAACCTAACAATCAACCAAATATCAATGTCTAATGATGTCACAGCTTGACGTTGTGTGGACGTTACGACTATGACATCTATTAGACATTGGATTTTGGTTGCCATACCTGATGAATAAATGTCAGTATTTGACATCAATATGATGTTGGTTTAAGATGTTGGCTCGATGTTGGGATTTGTTCATTTTCCAACACAGCCTAAAATCAACCAAATATCAACATAATTTGACGTCGTTATTGGAGATCAAAATAATGTTGTCCTTAGACACTGGCTAGACAATGAATTTTGGTCACCTGATATCACAACTTAAATCTAACCTAATATTAATGTCTTATAACATTGTGTGCTTGCTGAGTTATTGCAGATTGAGATGCAAATACATTTTATTGCAAATGGTTTGACGGAATTAGAAAACAATTTTATTGCAATTTGTAGCTATTTTGTTGAATTAGGGGCTAATTGTTATAAATTCGTACAATCTGCAATGAATGCCCTACTGACCATTTTATCTAGACGTGCACCTTTTTAAAAAAAAATCTTAAATGTTTGCATGAATGAGATCACATGAATTTATATGAATAAATTTGCAAAAACTAGATCAGGTTGTGCAGCTAATGTTGTGCCGTGTTAACAGAACTGTATTTGACATATAATAGCAGTGGCAACAGTTTTTAGTCAATTGGAAAATAAAATAGTATGTTGTCAAAAATTTGTCGAAGACAATACAGATGAAGTGACGCTGAAAAATCTAGTAAAGTGCATCAAATTGTGTCAAAGTCTATTTACAAGGACAAATGATCAGTGTGAGATTGTGTTTGGCAGATTTAAAATGGTTAAAAATGGAAATGTAACTTCATTCTATGACTGTAGGTGGCACTTACCGAAAAGCAAATTACAGCTATTCTGATTTTTATACTGTATTCACAATGGTATTTATTGTAAAAAAAAAAAAAAAAAAGAGAGATTTCAATACATTGACCACTAGAGATGCATCTAGGCTTTATGCCTACATTATCCACAAGCTGATGATCAAAATCAATACGCAAGTTTGAAATTTCAGGAACTTATTTCAATAGTATTTTTATGTATTTATTTTAATGGTATAGTCAAAAACAAATTGTAATATTGGGCTAATACATTACAGGCATATTAAGCAGTATGTTTCTGTTGAATGTTCCTCAAATTTTATTCACTAAAAATGACGGAAATGAATTAATCAACCCAAAATGACATTTTCATCATTTCATCATTAACTCATACTCAAGACATTTTGAATGTGTGCAACTTATTCATTTTAATTGTTGTCCATAAATTAAAAGTCAACAATGATTCAAACCTGATTTCAATTATATAACCAAAAAAAAAAAAAAAACATCCCCACTATGTGTTTGTGTGCTTCACAGAAGATAGAAACTCCTGCAAATCTATCTCTTACCAAATACTAAAAACTTCAGAAAAGTTGAGAGTCTTTTAGAAACGAATCCTGAAACCCTCAAGAGATCAAAGAATTTTAAAAATATATGACAAATTGACTTCTCCGAATCGATTTGGACACAAAACCAACCATAAAAACCTAAGTGTCTTCAGACTTCCTGGAGATAATAATGCACCGGTTAATGCTCTTGTTAAAACATCCATTACTCATGCTAGTCCTAACTCTAAGAAGAGTAATGGTCTTTATTCAATTAATACCGGTGAAGCTCCACTGATCTCTGCAGACCTTTCCCTGTCAAAACCGACAACAAGTCGAGACGATAAATAAAGTCAAGAATCATGACTGCACCTCACTGAAACCTCCATTTCATCAAATATTCAAAACGCTAATGCAAAATCAATTGGCTCGGAAACAACACGAGGAATGAGAAATCTGCGTCTTACACATTAAGTTCAAGAGTTTCGCCATTAATTCAATCCCCTCTTCCCCTCAGAGGAAACATGATGGTAATAATTGAAGCAAGACTGACTGAATAAAAAAGAGAGAGTGCTCTTTTTTTTTCTCAACAGAACACCACAGGTCAAAGTTAATATCAATCCCACAAAGCAGTAATGAAAAAAGGATTAGAGTGGGAGGAGGGGGAGACGAAGAGAGAGACAGAGCGAGAGAGAGAAAGTTTGCCAGGGGTGGTCTTGTCTTACCGCTGATGCAAAGGCTGAGAGAGCACAGACTCTCCTCGCAGGTCTCCGGGCTCTCGGGCTCCCAGTGAGACCCTCGTTCCCTTTTCCTGGGAGACATCTGTCTTACGATGTTTAAAACCCGGTTCACTCTATCCATCCTTCCCTTCGCTTCGCCTGACCGAATGTCCCACGATTCCACTCCAATGTGTCACATTAGACACGAAGACTCTTCTGAACGAGGAGACGCTCTGGCTGCTGGAATGCTACAGTTTTCGTTTGATTTTTTTTTTTTTTTTGCAACAAGCCAAGAAACGGGAACAGAGGGGGGGAAATAAATAGAAATATATCCCAGTTTGCCTCTCTCTTTCTCTCTCACTGTGAAGCTTTATCCCACTGCTTCCACAGCACAACTAGCAGTGAGTTGATCTTTTTTTACCTCCCTCCCTCTATCCAGCTTGCTCTATCCAACTCGCTCACTCTTGCTTTCATCTTTTTTCACGAGGGTCCTCTCTAATCAGCTAATAATACCTCATTAGATTTTGGAGGAAGGGGAGGGGGGTTAACCTTAGGATGGAGGACAGATTTACTGTGAAATGGCCACACAGAAAGGTAGATCTACCTTCACGTTGTGAAGAAATCTGATTGGTGTTTTGTAGCTTTAGGTCTGTTAGCTTAGAGGCTACAGACTTTAAATATGCTAACATACAGGTACAATTTGAGCTTACTGTAAAAATTATCCCATTAAAAAAACAGTAAGTTACTGGCAGCACGGTTGCCAACATGTTACTGTTAAATTAACAGCATCTTGCTGTTGCTCTGTAAATTAACAGTAAAATGCTGGCAGCTGCAGTTGCCAGCAATGTACTGTTATTTTAGAGTATGTTGCTGTAAAAATACATGGACTACATTGATATACACAATACTCAAGTAAACTCATTTTGTTCACTGAAAGCGACTGCCTCAAATTGGCCAACTGCTGTATGGGTTTATGTTCTTTATATGCTTAGAAGCATACTTAAAATGATAACTTATTTTAGTTAATAAGTAAAGTTCTGTTTAACCCAAATGTCTTAAATTTCACAGCAGCACACATACATGTAAAGCTGGAATTAACACAGAGAGATTCTTACTGCATCAACAACTACACAGCCACCGTCTTTAAGTAAAAAAAACATGCAGAATCTTTGACTCAAACACTGGCTCTCCTCTCCTCCACAACGGTGACACACAGAAGAAATTTTCTTCAGGTTTTACAGTAAAATACTGTTTTTTCCTTGATTTTACGGTAAACTATGGCAGCTGTGGTTGCCAGCAATCTACTGTTTTTTTTACAGTCTACTTCCGTAGTTTAAATTAACATCATATTACTGTTAAAATACATTTTTACACTGTGTTTTTACCTCTCACACTTTTAACCCTTTAAACCCCAGAGCAAATACCTCAGTTTTAATTCAACACTTCCAAGTGTCCACACTACTGAGTGTTCAAGAAACATGGAGCAAAGCTGAAGTAAATGAACTAATTAAATGACTAATTAAATGATAATTGAGGATTAGAGATGAACAAATAAAGAAATACTGAAGGGAAAAAACAAGAACAGAACATAAAGTAACAAAAAACTGAAACTTCAGTCAGAGCTTTATAATGAAATAACCCGAAGGTCAACAAATGATTAAATCATTAAAATGATCAACAGATGAATAAACAACTTCACAAACATCATCAGCAGCTACACTTATTACTAAAACATTTATTTTTGTATAAAATCTACTAAAGTTCTTCTTGAGATAAAGGTTAACATTTTACATCACCATCATGGAGAACAGAGTCTGCTTTAGTTGGGCTCTTAGCCCTGACATTTTTAACACTAATTTATTTTGGCCGCTGCAGTTAAGAACTTTGTTTAAAAAGCTCTATCAATATGGCAAGCAAGCCACAAAAATAAATAAAATCTGCTGATGTTCCTGTTGTTGTAATGAGGCAGAGTCTGTCCTAATATAATATAATTTACTGCTCTTATCCAGTGTTTAATTTATTGTTTTACGTAACATGCCTGTAAGTGCATTGAATTCTGGAAGTTCTTAAAAAAATCTTGGACAAAAACACTTTGATCTATGATGTAAGTTGCACTCAAAGAGACATCAATAATCAGCGTATGAACCTCAACAACGGTGACAACTAAAAAAATTAACAGTTTAACTCACAAACATCACAAACTGGCTGCTGAAAGTCTAAACATAATCAATAATCAGCAGAATCAAACGCAAATAAAGTAAACTGTAAGACCATTATGCTACAGTATTTATTCATGCTGCAATGCATGCTGGGATATTTCTACTGTGCCACACCCAGCATGCATTGCGGCATGAAACATTTTAATTGTTACCATTGTTGAGGTACAAGGTCTGATTCATGAGGTCTGAGTGTGACTTTTAATCACTGAATTGATTTTGTATGTTACTTTTTAACTCTGTAAAAGAATTAGGTATTTTTCCTGTTTCCACTTCTCATTAATAAATTAACATCTGCACTAAGCATAAAAACTACTGTATGAGGCCCATCATCCAGACCTTTATCAAAACTTTTATCAGAACAAAGCTTAGAAATATAAATTTAGCTACCTATTGGCTTTCCAGCTTTATTGCTATAATATAAATATTTTATAAATTCTATATTACAGCAGCTGGCGTCTAAATTAATGAGTTCAAGGGTGAAGAGCCCAACTAAACCAACCCCTCACTCCATTACGGTGACACACACAAAAAAAAAAACGCCTAAATTTCTGTTGGTTCTCAATAAGAATGGTATGGAAGTCAAAGCGTCAGTAATGTGTCTGCTGTTGTTTGTGTTGTTTAATGATCCTCTGCTGAGACTGAAGGTGTTTTATTTTACTTGATTTTATTTAATGTTGTAACTGACGTCACTCTTTTGTGTTTCTTGTTTCTCTTTCCTTCAGTGATTGTGATCATTACAGCAGGTGTTCATCAATGTCTGAATTCACTCATGAGTGTTCATTAACTCTGTCAGGTGAACTATATTAGTGAACTAGTGTATGGAATAGTGAACAAGGGTGCAAAGTGTGATTCAAACAGACTTGAAACGTTGAATCTGAGCTCTGTTAACTCACAGTTTTCTGCTGTTGGTTACCTTTTCAAAAACAAAAATATTACCTAGAATGCACTGTTTTTAACAGAATATTACTGTTTTAGTGAAAAAACATTATTTTACTGTAGAATCTGACCGTTTTTCTAACAGCAATTTTTTACAGTGTAGAATATACTGTAGGTCTTTTGAGTCTACTAAACATATTGATCATCTTGAACGTAATGGCGTAACCCAATATTCGACCTCTAAAAGTTCTGTAACTTGGTTCTAGGTCTGTTACCTATGAGGCTACATATACACACACACACACACACACACACACACACACACATATATATATATATATATATATATATATATATATATATATATATATATATATATATATATATATATATATATATATGCTAACATACTAATAAAAGTTAAACTATTATAAGATCTCTACAAATCTTACATAGATCTTTATATAGATTTTATAAATGTTTCCAGATTGCTTTCTTGGCAACATGGACTAAAATATTGATGATGTCATCTTGCAATTTGGCGAGTAACCAAATATACCAAATGACCAATTGAAGCTGTGTGGCTACCTATATATAATACATGTACAATTTGGGCTTATATCAGATGTACTTGAACTTAAGGGTGTAACCAAATATTTGACCACTTATGGGGCATTCACTCCAGATGCGGCTTGCGCAAAAGAGGGTGTGGTTCTACATAGATTGCTAGGCAACCATCCCAATACGCAACGCAATCCGCGCACCTCGATTGAAAATAACAAACTTGCGTGTGGAAAAGACGTGATATGTGAACGACCCCTAAAGCCGCTGTTGTTTGAAATCACCAACAGTTGATCTTCTTCCTGCACTGACATGCTAGATTCACCTGATTTGTTGACAAATGGGTTGCGAATCCATTCCTTTGCAGTTTGTGGGTCCTTCACTGGGCCTTTTCCCCTAAACAAAGAAACTTTCCAAAAAAAGTGTTTTTTACTTATTTTACTAGCTTGTGGGTTTTGGTGCTCAAGTGACCGAGATATAGCCGAGAGAATACGGTAATTTTTCAAAATAAAAGATTTTTCAAAATAAAAGATAGTTTAGCAGACTCAGATAGTAAAAAAAACTGAAATAATTAATGAATTCTTGTGCGGCCCGGTACCAATTGATCCGGCCCAGGAGTTGGGGACCACTGCACAAGATCCTTTCAGTGGTGCACCCAGCTCTGTAAGTTCATCAACTTCTCCAGAAACTGTACCTGACTAGTTACTCAGCAATGAATCAGAGCGCAAGTGTGACATTGCGAAGTGACGTAGCAAGTAAACAATTCAAGTCAAAAAGGAACACAATGAGGCCAGCTGTAATTTCACTACCTTTCTCAAGTATTTCCAAATGATATGGATTATTAGATTATCAGTCATATTTACAGGAGCAAATCTCTTTGTGGTGAGTGAGAATTACTGCACTGTAAAGCCTAACAAGTTAAGGTAACTCAAACTGTTTGAGGAAATCGATTGCAACAAACCATTTAAGTTCAAAAACTAATCCTAATGAGTACTGTGAACTTAATCCATTTGAGTAAAAGAAGCAATGATAAATGATGAAAACTCAAACCAGCTGAGTATTGTAAAACCCAATAAGTTAAGGCAACTCAAACCGTTTGAGGAAACTGATTGCAACAAACCATTTGAGTTAAAAAAGTAATCTACATGAGTACTGTGAACTTGCTCCATTTAAGTTAAAATAATGAGATATTTAGTTAGCTCAATGCCTTCTAGAGTAGAATTAATTTTTAGTCAATTTTGAGTTAACTACACTCATTTCATTTGATAAAGTTGACTGTTGGGTTTTACAGTGTGTGATAATGGTACTAAACTCTGCATTGTTTATGCTTTGCCATTCTGAATGGGTAAATAAATGCATAGTATTTATAAGAAAATGGGTGGAAAACAGTATGTGAAATGATTACTGTCCAAATAAACCAAACAATTATATGAATTTAAGTACTGTAGTATGTCTGAACTCATAGTATTCATAAAACAATAGATCAAAACCGTCGATGAAATAAGTATCATGTCCAAATTCATAACCCGCACTAGTAAACCTGAAGGCCAAAAGCCATTGATCGTATAACATTTGTAAAAAAAAAAATGGTTGGGGTTAATGGCATCCCTGCCTTGCATTGTTTGGCATTGTTTGGCATTGTCCCGCCTCTATAAAACTGAAGCCACTGGATTGTTTAGCCACCCACAAAATGACATTGCTAATCACTGACAAATGCAGCTGCTGGCAGCTGCGCCAACAAACAAATGATTGCTGATGTGGCCCAAGAAGGCGTTAATCTCTTCATAATTCCCTTTAAGTCATTTTGGGAAAATCATCTCTCAAGAAAATGCCACATCACGAGTCTCTCCGCAGCTGTTCGCTCTGCCCGCCTCCCACACAGAAGAGAGCGGCAGACAGAAGAAAGCTCTTTAAATTAAGTATTAACGTCATTATGTTCTCCAGAGGCCGTGGAAACACCCACAGGACACAATGCTAATCCGACAAAGTGGCTACACGTGTACGGGAAGAGTTCATTATCTACTTTTCTTCACAATAAAACATAGCGGGGCTCTAAAAATCAAATCAGACAGGATATGGATTTACTGTTGAGGGCTGAAAAGGAAAACTAAATATTTGTTGTGTTACAAACAGAATTCTGATTATCAAAAATAAAATGTACGCAAATGTAATGTCTATAATATGTTAATAAAATCTTTGTATTATGTGATTAACATAATACAGACATTTTATTGACATTTTGTAGACATTACATTTGTGTAATTTCATGAGTTACATCTAATCTGATTGAACAAATAGTGAGCATATTTTGGCACAATGTCTTGAACGAGGGCTCCGAGCTCAGGACATGTCCCGAACCAGAGAACAAGAAGTTGTTTGCTTATCTGCTTGTCCTCCTCTTGAACTTTGTTTTTAAAACATTTTTAGACAAAAGGTTAGCCATATGGTATTACCGTCAATGGGAAGTATGCAAACAAGTACACACACAACTGGAGCAGTTGTGGCCTAATGGTTAGAGAGTTGGAACCTGTAATTGAAAGGTTGCAGGATCAATTCCAGGTCCCAGCAGAAATTGAAGATGGAGGTGAGTGAATGAACTGCACATTCCATCTTCAATACCCAGCTGAACAAGGCACCTAAACTCTAATTGCTCCCTGCCTGGGCACTGAAAGCAATAGCTGCCCACTGCTCCAGGTGTATGCTTACTATAAGGGCTCTATTTTAACGGTCTACACACAAAGTCAAAGCAATAAGGGCGTGTCCAAATCCACTTTTGCTATTTTAAAGACGGGAAAACGCGCTCTGCGCCGCGATGCATTGTCTAACAGGGTTGAGCTTATTCTATTAATGAATTATAGGTGTGTTTTGAGAATAAACCAATCAGAGTCTCATTTCCCATTCCTTTAAGAGTCAGTTTCATCGCTCCATGGCGCATTTGCTATTTACATGACAGACTTTGTAAGTAGAAAAATTGGACTCTTCAAAACAGTTCACAAAACAGCATCTGCAGCAAGAGGATAATGAGCCTCCTCCATTCAGCCTTTACTTTCACTGTTTCTCTTTCGTGGATAAGGAAACAGTGTTGTACGCTCTCCACTGAAGACATGCATTAGCCTACATAATTAATTAAGATTTGTTTCAAAACTATTTTTAAATTTAGTTCTAATTTCCAGCAAACAAATAAATTAACAATATGGTCAAAAAACTGAGTTATATCCAAACACACGTCCTATGCCCCATATGGTCCAAAACCTGACAGGTGGAGAAATCTAAGCTTGTTTTTAATAAAACAAATATAAAGATGCATATAATAAATAATACTGATGATAATAATAACATTATACAAAAGCAAGTTGTCGTGAATAAACTGAAAAAAAGCACCCAAGGTGAAGAAGGCATGGAGGCTGTGGTTTTTATATTTATGTAGAAAATAATAATTTCTGTAACATTTTAATCCTTTAATTCTTTTTTAGTTGTAAAGATATGTCTGTATTGCTCTACATCCTGCGTGTTTTAAGCAATGTGTAAGCGAGGCGCACAACTGACCGCTCTGCGCTAGACTTTAGACCTGCTTTCAGCTGGTCTATTGAGCAGTCTACTTTAGTTCCTCAAAATAGCAATGCGCCAACAATGCGCCTTAACACACGTCTTTTCCAGCCCAGAACACCCATGAGTCTACAAAGTGGCACAAATGGATTTGCTATTTAAACAACGTGGCGGAAAACAGGAAAATTAGGGTTGCGTTGGTCTGAAACTAGCAACACATCTTGCGCCTTATTGCGCCAGGTGTATGATAGGGCCCTTACTGTGTGTGTGCTCTCACTCTTCACTCAAAATGTGTATGCAGTAAGATGGGTTAAAAGCAGAGGATTTCGAGTATGGGTAATCCATACTTGACTCTTTTTTTAGTGTGTGTGTGCTTTTGGACGCCTTTGTTTTAGTAAAGTTTAAGCTGCCTTGTCTCAATTATTCATTCATTCATTTTCTTTTTGGCTTAGTCCCTTTATTAGTCAGTGGTCGCCACAGCGGAATGAACCACCAACTTATCCAGCACATGTTTTACGCAGCGGATGCCCTTCCAGCTACAGACAATTTTATCTTACCCAATTCACCTATAGCACATGTTTTGGACTTGTGGGGGAAACCGGAGCACACAGAGGAAACCCACGCGAATGCGGGGAGAACATGCAAACTCCACACAGAAATGCTAACTGACCCAGCCGGGGTTCGACCAGCGACCTTCTTGCTGTGAGCCGACAGCACTACCTACTGCGCCACCGCGTCGCCCGCTGCCTTGTCTCACTCTATCTTTATCATTTTTCTTCATAAGACCTCAATTTCTTGTTAGATCACCATCTCCATGCCAGATAAATAAGATCTAGCCCCGAACGTCAGATCTTGTCAGAAAATGTCAGTTTCTCCAGGTATCTGGACAACAAGCCAGCAGAGCTGCCCAATACCCAAAACTGTTAACCAGTATTTAACTGAATTAACAGTCTCCTATCAATATACTGTAGGAGTTGACTGAGAAAGCCAGAGAGAAGCAGAAGCAGGAGACAAAGTAATGATAATAAAGAAAGAGCAGAGTGTTAAGTGTTATTATGGAAAATTACTGCTTCACAACATTGTCCAGAGATAATACAGACCTTGAAATGGAGACATTCTCATATATCTTGCTCATGAAAACAAGTGTCGCTTGAATACAGTCATAAGATTATAACAATATGGAAAAATGAAATAATAATTAAGTAATAATTATATGAAAATAGTAATAATAAAATATAAAAACAAACAAATGACACACACTCATTCACACTCATACACTACAGACAATTTAGCCTACCCAATTCACCTGTACCGCATTTCTCTGGACTGTGGGACCCGGAGCACCCAGAGGAAACTCACACGAACGCAGGGAGAACATACAAACTCCACAGAAACGCCAACTGACCCAGCCGAGGCTCGAACCAGCGACCTTCTTGCTGTGAGGCGACAGCACTACCTACTATGCCACTGCGTCACCCACTAATGATCATATAATTAAATAAAATAATTAAATAAATAATAAATGAATAAAAACAAATGAAAATAAAGCACAACACAAATGAATGGTTGCTTTCTTGAAACAACACACACATAAGTTTGCTACAAGGATTCTCAGATACTTAGATTATTTTAATTCTATTTTGTGTACCACCAAGGACCAGGATTTCAGCTATATATCTTTAATTTTCTACTGAAGACAAAGGTCTCCTACATTGCAGGATATACCCTAAACATGTTCTTTCAAACAGCATTTTTTAAAGATATTTTCTGGAAGAAAAAAAATGCACAAAACATCATATTGTGAAGATTTTTTACTGTCTATTTTCCAAATATTTATGAGTTCCTTCTATGTTTGCCTTCTAAACTCTGCCTTACATGTGGTTCAAACTTTGTCAGAACTGTTTTTGATAAATTATTCACAAAGAACATTTTTTGGAGAAATTATCTTCATAGAGAATCTTTCCCCACTGCACTTTAATGAAGAGATAACAGCTAGCAAATAGCATCTCAAACTGCTAGCATCCTTATGAAGTCTAACAGACATAGCCTACAGACGGGTAGTTTTGTTGAGAAGTAACCAACTGAAGCTAACAATGCTAATAAAACTTGTTCATTAGCATAACAGAAATGTAGCTGTTTTCAAAATAGGCTAGCAGTTTAGCGCTAAACGTTAACTATTAGTTTACACACAGACGTCCTATATGATAGAAAGTCTCATTTAATTGAATCAGTTTATTTGATTTGAGTTCAGTTTGAGCTTCTGCCACCATTTTGTAGCTTATAAAAATGCTAATGTTTGTAGCCCCTGCTGAAAAATCCAGCTTAAACCAGCCTAAGCTGGTTGGCTGGTTTTAGCTGGTTGACCAGCCTGGTTTTAGAGGGGTTTTGGCCATTTCCAGGCTGGTTTCCAGCCATTTCCAGCCTGGTCTTAGCTGGTCAGGGTGGAAAATGACCAGCTTAAACCAGCTAAAACCAACTTGACCAGCCTGGTTTAAGCTGGACATAGCTGGTTTTGGCTGGTCAAGCTGGTTTTAGTTGGTCAACTCCCAGCCTGACCAGCTAAGACCAGGCTGGAAATGGCTGGAAACCAGCCTGGAAATGGCCAAAACCCCCTTTAAAACCAGGCTGGTCAACCAGCTAAAACCAGCCAACCAGCTTAGGCTGGTTTAAGCTGGATTTTTCAGCAGGGGCATGATCAAGATTCACTTAAAAAGCCTCATTGTTGAATGAAATAAAATAGTAATACACTTAAAAAACCTTAAATATGCTACCTTATTTTCACTTGCAGTTAGCTGGCTAGCTATTGTTCTCAAAATAACAGCTTGACTACAGTTTCTCGACTTTAAGTGAATCACTTGTAGCTTGTCAAGCTTAAAGTATCCTCCTGCAAGGCATATTGTGCATGAGTCATATGGACAACTTTTCTGGTACTTTTTTGTCTATGTTGGAGCTTGACAGCCACGATTCACATCCAATTTTATTGTAAAGTTTCTTTCAAAAAGATATACTGCCTACTCCTTTTGTGATTCACGGAAGAGAGGGGAAATATCACACAGAGTGACATGAAGGGAAGAAAATGATGACATTACCTTTATTTTTGAGTTTCATCTGTGTCCTTAGGCTAATTACTACAGCGATAACCCTCGACTTTGGCTCAGAAATCCAAAAATGTTTTAATACGACTGCAAAGTGTGGCTGCTGAAATTGGTTTGGAAAGTAGAACACTGATTATAAATGCTTGAAAATCACTTTTTAAAACTCCTTTTTGCTGAGCAGCTGTTTCTTTTGAGTTCACCTGTCTCGCAAAGTTCTTCCTCTGCAAGAAAGACTGATCTGAAAATCTAGGACATAAGCAGCACCATTTATCAAGAAAAATGGTTTGCGCTTATGAAAAATGGAGGGATTTGACATGAATTGACATTGGAGAGGAATTATGGATTAGGGATGATTATGGATCTATCTATCTATCTATCTATCTATCTATCTATCTATCTATCTATCTATCTCTATCTCTATCTATCTATCTATCTATCTATCTATCTATCTATCTGTCTGTCTGTCTAGCTATCTATCCAACTGACTTCATACCTATCTATCTATCTATCTATCTATCTATCTATCTATCTATCTATCTATCTATCTATCTATCTATCTATCTATCTATCGGTTTATGGGTTTGTGTGTTCTTTCTGTATGTTATGTGTCATGCCTTATGTGTTGTCGTGTGAGAGGGTGTGTGTTCCCTGCTGAAAAATCCAGCTTAAACCAGCCTAAGCTGGTTGGCTGGTTTTAGCTGGTTGACCAGCCTGGTTTTAGAGGGGTTTTGGCCATTTCCAGGCTGGTTTCCAGCCATTTCCAGCCTGGTCTTAGCTGGTCAGGCTGGAAAATGACCAGCTTAAACCAGCTAAAACCAGCTTGACCAGCCTGGTTTAAGCTGGACATAGCTGGTTTTGGCTGGTCAAGCTGGTTTTAGCTGGTCAACTTCCAGCCTGACCAGCTAAGACCAGGCTGGAAATGGCTGGAAACCAGCCTGGAAATGGCCAAAACCCCTCTAAAACCAGGCTGGTCGACCAGCTAAAACCAGCCAGCCAGCTTAGGCTGGTTTAAGCTGGATTTTTCAGCAGGGTTTGTTTACCTTTTTGTGTTGACGGTGTGCTATCGTATTAGCTGACTTTATCAGCTGTCTTTATCAGCTGACTTAATCATCCTGCAGCTGTTCCCTATTTCACTGGGTATATATTTCAGCCTGTGGTTACTGCTGGTTATCAGTCCGTTGTTTGTTCTTGTTTCCTGCCTCTTGTTTCTCAGGATTCTTCGCAGTCTGTGTGTTTGGTTGACGTCTGCGTTGTGGCCAGTGGGCTCTCTTTTGTTTTTGAACATTTCTTTGTCTCCGGAACATCCAGTTGTATCCTTTGATACTTATTTTCATTTTTTCATTAATTACTTGCAATTGGGTCCTCTCTGTCTAGTGTCGTGACAGAACGGACTGATCAAACATGGATCCAGCAAGTATCCCCGGCCTGACTGAGTTTGTTTTACAAGCTAGTACACACATGAACAGACAGGATGGACAAATGACCACCACCAGTCGCACTATCCAGGCGCTGGTCACACAGGTGTCTGAACTCACCACACAGCTGCAGCTGCAGCCTGTTGCAGCTAACATTAGTCCACCTGTAGTATCGGTGCCTGATCAAGCTGCTAGACCTTCCGAGCCTCGCATCCCACCTCCGGCCTTCTACTCCGGAGAACCTGAGTTGTGTCGTGCCTTTTTAGCGAAGTGCTGGCTGTACTTTTCCCTGCAGCCTTCCTCGTTTTCCTTGGAGGAATCGAAAGTGGGGTTTGTCATTACGCTTCTAACCAGGAGAGCAGCGCTATGGGGAACCGCTGTATGGGAAAAGAAACTCCCATGTTGCTCTTCGTTTAAGGCCTTTTTGGAGGAGCTCAAAAAGGTATTCGATCGAGCCGTGGTGGGCAGAGAGGCGGCCCGGATGCTCACAGAGTTGCAGCAGGGGCATCGGAGTGTTGCTGACTACTTCATTGAGTTGCGCACCCTGGCGGCAGAGAGTGAGTGGAACGCTCAGGCGCAGTGGGACGTCTTTCTCCACGGGCTGGCAGAGCACTTAAAAAATGAGATCTTTGGTTTGGATCTTCCTAAAACCCTGGATGGGTTCATTGACCTAGCCATCCGCATGGATTCTTGTCTACAGCTCCGGGAGAGACACACACACACACACACACACACTGGAGAATTCCCCTCTTCCGGCTGTCACTGTACTTCCGGGGCTGGTGGACACGCCCCTCTCGGAACCTGAACCCATGCAGATGGGCTGCTCTAGGCTGTCGCTGGAGGAGAAGCGCAGACGCCGCAGCTTGGGCCTCTGTTTGTACTGCGGGGGTGCGAATCACATCCCGGCTCATTGTCCAGTAAAAGCCAGAGCCCGTCAGTAGGTAAGAGGTTACTGACGGGTGGGGTATCTTTGGACAAATCCTCTCTTGCAGGCACCCTTCTGAAGGTTAAGTTGGTCATCTGGGAATTTTATGACTAAAGCACTTATTGACTCTGGTGCGGAGGGAAATTTTATTGACTCTGCTTTAGTTCAAAGATTAAACTTCCTGTGATTTCTCTTTCCCAACCTATATCTGTTCATGCTCTTAATGGTTTCTCTCTCTCTTCCATTACTCATTCCACTGGTCCTATAAGACTGATCACCTCTGGTAACCATTCTGAAATTATTCTTTTTTTTTAAAAGAAGGTCCTCTCACTCCAGTGGTCCTTGGACATCCTTGGCTGGTAATGCACAATCCACATATTAATTGGAGGCAGGAATCAATAATTTCTTGGAGTGAGAGCTGTCATGCTATGTGTTTGTTGTCTGCCTGTTCTTCTGTGTGTTGTTCTGTTTTTCAGGAAGAACACATGGATATGTCAAATGTGCCCAGTGAGTACCTCGACCTGAAGAGAGTGTTCAGTAAGTCTCGAGCTGCTTCTCTTCCTCCTCCTTCTTCCTTCCCTAGGACTGTGCTATAGAGTTATTGCCAGGTACGTCTCTGCCTAAAGGCAAACTTTATTTGCTCTCCGCTCCAGAGAGGGAGGCCATGGAGAAATATATTTCTGATTCTCTAGCAGCTAAGATCGTCCGCCCTTCTTCATCGCCAGCAGGGGCAGGGGTTTTTTTCGTGAAAAAGAAAGATGGCTCCCTCCATTCTTGTATAGACTACCGAGGGCTGAATGCTATCACGGTGAAGAATACTTATCCTTTGCCGCTGATGTCTTCTGCCTTCGAACGTCTGCAAGGGGCGTCCTTTTTCACGAAATTAGATTTCCGCAACGCTTACCATTTGGTCCGTATTCGAGAAGGCGATGAATGGAAGACTACTTTTAATACCCCCAGGGGGCACTTTGAATATCGTGTTCTTCCTTTCGGTCTGTCCAACGCCCCTGCAGTCTTCCAAGCACTCGTGAATGATGTGTTGAGAGATATAATAGATCAGTTCCTTTGTGTTTACCTGGATGACATACTGATATTTTCCCATTCTCTCCAGGAACATATTCAACACGTCAGGTGAGTGCTTCAGAGGCTACTAGAGAATGGGCTTTATGTCAAGGCGGAGAAATGCGTATTTCATGCACAGTCTGTTCCTTTTCTGGGACATATCGTGTCGGTCGAGGGGATGCGCATGGATCCAAAGAAAGTTCAGGCTGTGGTAGATTTGCCAACCCAAGACTCCTGCAAGGCCCTGCAGAGGTTTCTTGGTTTTGCCAATTTTTACCGGCGTTTAATTCGCAACTTCAGCCAGCTCGCCTCGCCTCTGACTGCCTTAACCTCCTCCAAGACTCCCTTCAGGTGGTCCAATGCAGCGCAAGTCACAAATCCAATATATCAAAGGTTTTTTTAAGTATAAACATTTTCACAGATCTGTTAATCTAAAAAGAGTTTTACTGTACATATATACATCCATACATACATACAGACATACATACATACATACATGCATACATACATGCATACATAATATAAGTTGATTTGATCTTTTTATGACATGGCAAGGCTATTTCAGTTTACAAAACTGCATTCATTGCATATGCTGAATAATTAATTCTCAAAAGAAATGGTAGAATTTTTTTTTTAGATGTAATTAACATTAAATAACAGTACATGTAATATAATTAAACAGATCTCCTACTTTTAATTTTAGAGCTTTAAAACTTTTAATGAAATTCAACTATATAAATATGAATACATAGAGTGTCAAAGTAATTGATGGAAATAATGTCAAAAAGACTACCCAAAGCCATCAATAAAACAAAATATAAACACACAATACTTGCCTCTCACTCCTCCTCTAGAACAAAGAAACATGATCATAATACTACAGTTCTTTTCATTCATTCATTCATTCATTTTCTTGTCGGCTTTGTCCCTTGCGGGGTCGCCACAGCGAAATGAACCGCCAACTTATCCAGCACGATTTTACGCAGCGGATGCCCTTCCAGCCGCAACCAATCTCTGGGAACTTCCACACACACATTCACACTCATACACTATGGACAATTTAGCTTACCCAATTCACCTGTACTGCATGTCTTTGGACTGTGGGGGAAACCGGAGCACCCGGAGGAAACCCACACAAACCCAGGGAGAACATGCAAACTCCACACAGAAACGCCAACTGACCCAGCCCAGCCGAGGTTCGAACCTGCGACCCAGCGACGTTCTTGCTGTGAGGCAACAGCACTACCTACTGCGCCACTGGGTTGCCCCACTACAGTTCTTTTCATCATTGCATTGGCTTATAAGTTTTAAAATCTTATTGACTACCTACAAAGCCCTGAACAGCTGAGCTCCCCAATATCTGAGGGAGCTTCTGGTGTATTACAGCCCCTCATGTCCACTAAGCCCAATTAATTCTGGACGATTGATTATTCCCAGAATATCAAAATCAACTGTAGGCGGTGGATCTTTCTCATATCTGGCACCTAAACTCTGGAACTCTGTTTTGGTGAATATGAGGGTGAATGAATGAAGACTGAGGGCTCTATTTTAATGATCAAGGTGCAAAGTCTAAAGCACACGGCCAAATGCATTAAGGGTGTGTCCGAATCCACTTTTGCTATTTTAAGGATGGAAAAATATGCTTTGCACCCTCGCTCAAACAGGAGTTGAGCTTATTCTCTTAATGAGTTATGGGTGTGTTTTGAGCATAACATGCATTAAACCAATCAGAGTCTCATCTCACATCACCTTTAAAAGTCAGTTGCGTCACACCATGGCGCATTTGCTATTTACATGGCGAACTTTGTAAGTGGAAAAACTGAACGCTTTGCTAGCGAGAAAACAGTTAAACAGACCATCTGAGCCTCCTCCATTCGGCCTCTTTACTTTCTCTTTACTTTACTTTACTCTTTTACTTTTGTGGATAAGGGAACGGTATTGTACACACTCCACTGAAGAGTTACATCCAAACACAGGTCCTATTCTTATGTCCCATATGGTGGTGCATACGTCTCCAAAACCCAACAGGTGGACAAATCTAAACTTGCTTTATTAAAAGAAATTTAAACAGGCATATAATAAATAATACTGCTAATAATAATATTATACAAATGCAAACTGTTAAATGCACCTTAACACACCTCCTTTTTAGACTAGAACACCCATGAGTTCACAAAATGGCGCAAATGGATTTGCTATTTAAACAACGTGGCACAAAACGTGAAAATAAGGGTTGCGCTGGTCTAAAAATAGCAAAAAATTGCCCCATACACGTCTTGCGCCTTATTGCGCTGGGTGTATGATAGACTCCTGTGTGTTTATTTCTGGGTAAACATCTCTATAAGGAGTTGTGCAATGCATTATTACTCCCTGATACAACCCAGTCAAATCAGTCCTTAAAAATATCATCTGATCTGCATCATTTCAGTCACAAACCACCTTTAAATAGTTGCCATGCTCCTGTGGAGTTCCCATATGCTTGTGAAAGTGAGGGCAGAAACGGAGTTTGCCAGTTTTCTTAAATTGTCATACTTTCAGAGTTTTAACTGGGTCAACTGTGTGCTGAGGAAAGATAATGCAGTTCCTTTTCATCCCTGACAGAGAGAGATGGAGAAGAAGTGCAAGAGAGAAAGAGAGGGAGAGCGTCTGTATGGCTACATCTGAGCGGTGTAAAAATGGGATCAGTCAGTCAGCGCACACACATAACACACACACACACTCACACAACTAGCACCAAACTAAAGAAGACCAGTCAAAGCAATTCCCTGTGGCATATTAGAGAAGTATGATATATGGTTTTGGAAGGATGTTCAAGTGTGTGTGTGTGTGTTCATCAGATTCTCCCCTGATCGTCTCAGATTACACTCTGAGAAATAAAATCTTCTCTAAAAGGAAAAACACATAGAAATGCTGCTCCAAACCCTACTTAACTGTGTTGTTGTCTGCTGTGGCTGCATAAAGCTTCTGAAGAAACCTAAGTAACTGATTTTAAAATGTTTCTACACGAAACATTCTCTTACACAAATAAACATTTGTGCAATCACACTATCTACAAACATTCACAATTGATTCCAATACAGTCTGATGTTAGCATGTTGCTAAGCTAAGTTTGCTAAGCTAATGGGAAGTTGCTGAGATTTTATTTCAATATGGTGATGTACTTCCAACTAAAAATGAAAAACTTTCATGCGCATCATTTTCTAATAGCAAACAAACAGTAAGAGGTACGGTTGTGCAATATATCATTTCAGCATCGATATGTGCGAGTCTGAAATAATCACATCGCAGGGATCTGCAATGTAGTTGAGATTATAGTTGACCAGACATTACAGTTAACAGCATAGGAGTGCTTTTTAATATGGAACAAAATCAATGCCAAAAGTATTGAATTAAAAAGCTTGTTGAATGGCACAAACTGAAAAAATTAATACACTGAATTAACAAGTTCTTGCATTTTAATGAATTGAATTCCAGGGTTTGTATTTTTAGGTCCTGAAATTTAACATAGCTGTTTATTTAGGCTGTGAATATTTCAACAAAAAAAAATTATTTCAATTTTCATACTTGTAAATTCAGTAATTCATATTCAATTTCCGGATTTCACTTACAAAATATTCAACACCCTTTAAAAATACCATGTATAGTATTCAAAAGATAATTTTCAGTTCATTTTATTTCAGTTCAAATATTCGTTTCTATAAATTCAGTGGTTCAAATTCGACTGTTAAAATTCGCCATTACATCCAGGAACTGCAGGAAAAGCAATAGATTGCAGACTGAAGATCGCCTGCTACTTTTTCACCAGCAGGTGGAGATGGAATAATTTAAGATTTTTAACCCAGTAAATAGGCGAGAATAAAGCTAATAAAGGCACAAAAGTAGCATTTAATATAATATCAATGTCTTGGACATTATAAGTAATAAAATAAGTATGAGTAAAGTAAGTAAATTATGTTTTGGTCGTTTATATTTGCCCTTATGTAACGGAAGCCAGCTGGTGATCGCGTAAACCTCACTCCTCGGATCCAGCAACAGACGTTGTTCTGCAATCTTTAGTCTCCTCAGAGTATTTGTCTCCCATGCCGGTATCGCCGGCTCGCGCCCTGCTCGGAGAAGTGGAGTTACATGCACATAAACATCTTTTGACGAATATGATGTTACCAACACAATCTCTATCTTTATTAACTCTTTCTTCCAGACGTAAAGTATTATATTTACTGCTAAAGAATAGAAACGTATGAGAAACAGGAGAGGAAATATTATAATAATACTAAATAGATAAACACAATTGCCAGGGCTAAGAACAATTAAGAACAAGGATATTATTTTCAAAACCAGAGAGATTTTATGTGAATGTCACACAAAACTGTTGGAACTGTTAGACAGAGTGTTCAGGTATGATTTAAGGTTGGGTATGGATGGGACGTGTAAAAAGAGCAGCGTCTTCAGTTATTATAGAAAAGATTCACACAGCTTAAGATAATCAGATAATCAGGAAGTGACGATTTTGTTCACTTTGACTTGTTGGATGGAAACGCTGCTTTGGTCGCTTGTCTTTTATGCGATAATCCAGTTTTGCGCATAAAGTTTGTGCATTTTTGGATGGAAAGTATTGATAAATGTCTTGATAGGTGGTATGTGATATGTTGAGGTAACCATAGCGTAATCCACATTCAATGACCCAGAGTCAATTAATTCTTACTTAACACACAAAAATAAAAGGTACTCCTTCTAAATTCATTCACAACTGATACCAGTAGAGTCTAATGTTAGCATGTTGCTAAGCTAACAGCTCAATATTCAAAATTAAATAAAACATGAAAATATAAAAACATGTTGCTACGCTAAAAAAATCTACCATCAATAATAACTCATAACTGGGCCAGATATGTTGATGTGTCACGATTGCAATGAAATTGATAAACCCATGAAGCATTCCCAGTGTTGCCAGATGAAGCTGACTGATTCCAGCCCAAAAACTATCCAAAACCTGCCAAAATGCAAAAACAACCGCCCAACAACTGGTTGTACACTATACACTACCCGCCTATGTCGGAAAAGTAAAAGTACACATTATTAAAACTACTCAGTAACAATTTCTGAGAAAAACTACTCAATTACAGTAATTTGAGTATTTGTAATTAGTTACTTTACAGCACGGAGCTCCATTATTACAGCAGTGATGGGGAAGAAGACTCGAACAGGCACCGGCAGGAGAACCATATTACAGCTTTCACTGCCAGGACCGAACCGCAGCGCCACAGGAGCAGCCAGAGTACATTTTTAGTGCTGTATCTGTACTTTTACTCCACTACTTTCTTTCAACCTGCAGTAACTACTTTATTTTTCTTGTCTATGGAGATTAGAAAAATCAGTCCTGAGATTCCTGTCCAATCAAATCGCACATACCGTAGAAGGTAAATCCCATCATAATGAACTACCTCAAGACGTGTGCACTTTATAATTGCAGCAAACTATTCGGAAGTATTAAAAGTGTCCATGAATATGTTCAAAATCTTTACGCGCATTGACCAAGAGACTGTTTAGATGCATGTCACTGATAAGAAGATGACGGATGTTTACTGTATGATGACCGAAATGGACTTAAACACTTAAAGACGTCAACATGATGTCTGATTGATGTTGAACCCTAACGCCATGGGGACTTTGCATTTTGTTTGGAAATGAAAATCGGGTTGACGTCAGAACTCAACGCCAATGGGCCAACTCAGGCCAATGTCAATGTCCAACCTAAAACCACCCATATATCAATGTCTAATGATGTTACAGCTTCACATTGTGTGAACGTTACCCCTATGACATCTACCAGACGTTGGATTTTGTTTGAATTATTGATGAATAAATGTCAGTATTTGACGTCATATATAACGTTGGTTTAAGATGTTGGCTCGACGCTGGATTTTTATCCTAATATTAATTTCTCATGATGTTGTGTGCCTTCTGAGCAATAACTAAATGCACTACAGAATGTTATGTTTACACGCACATGCACAAATTACTTGTAAACATATCAGCTTTTGACAGCATAATACTCACTACTCAGTACTCTTGAGTACTTTTAAAAGGGCTACTTTTTACTTATACTTTGAGTAATATTTACAACAGATACTTGCACTACATTTATAGGCAAGTAATGGTACTTTTACTTGAGTAAGATTTTTCAGTACTCTTTCCACCACTGCACCTTTGTCAAACCCAGGTCGTGTCCACATGCTGTATGCCAGTGCCGGATGAATGCCTGCAGTGCCAGCTTTATGCCAAATCTGGGCCAGAATTCTTTGCTACCTGAATATTCTTGAACACATCCATCATTGTGCACTTCAATTCAATACTCTTCCTGCAGTGCATTCTGGGACTGTCTTATTCACATACACAAAAAATGCATTCAATTCTGTCTTTTGTGTCATTTTCTGTAAGATAAGGGAATACAATTAGGCTCTTTGTTCCTTTCAAGCCTTTGTGATGTGAGAACACGACACCCGAGGAGCCTAAACAAATCTTACCTACGGGCAACTCATTTGAAAAAAAAAACACAAACTTTTCATCATGATTCAGAAGACAACTGCACCATCAGCTTGTAACTTTTAATAATAATAAAAAAGTACACCATATTTGTCTTTCCCAGAGTTTCCTAATCTTTGAGATAGACCATCTTTGTGTAAACTCAACATTGATTTTGGCACAGAATCAACACTGATACGTCGGCTCCGTTCCAAACCAATTTCAAGTCATGACAGGCGTACTCAAGACTCAAAGGCTTTTCTAAAGGATCGCTGGTGTTCTTGTTCAAATCATAATTTCTGATTAAATACAGTTTGTTATAAGATTAAAGCCAAGTTAGATGTAGCTTTAAATGTGTTTAACTACAGTAGTTGTATTTTCAATCACTCACTTTCCTCCACCGTATGTCTTCTTCATCAAGGATTGCCACAGCTGTAATATTGGCTTTATCTCTATTTCACATATGGAAATATACTCATGTATGGCCATATATGAACATATTAAATTATAACTAATATATGTGAAAACATTCATTTCCCTTCAGCTTGGTCCCTTTATTTATCAGGGGTCACCTCAGCGGAGTGAACCCTCAACTTATTCAGCATATGTTTTACACTGTGGATGTCTTTCCAGCTGCAATCCAGTACTGGGAAACATCCATACACACTCATTCACACACATACACTACTTAGTTTAGTTTATTCTATTCACCTATAGTGCATGTCTTTGGTCTGTAGGGGAAAGTATATGTTGCATATACTGTATGATGCATGTTTTATATATGGGAAATCTGAACATGAACTTGCATGTCATTTGTGCATGTAATTTGAATATACTGACATATTACAGATTCCTAAATGGGTTTACGTAAATTTCAGGGTTTCTGCAGGTTTCATCAAGCCAAATTTAAGACTTTTTAAGACCCTTTTAAGACCATTTTGAATGAGATTTTAGACTTATACAGGGCTAAACACGAAGGATTTTTTTTTTTTAATGGCCCGGTTGGACCATTGGGATTAGAAAAAAACAAATGTAGTAATTTCTTAACCACAACTTTTAATGTGTCAAAACAAGAAAACTCTAGTTGTATACACTTTTTTTCAACAGAATGTTCTTTTTTAAAATGACAAGATTATCATTGTTAAAATTATATTTATTATGAAGAAAACTTCATAATTAAATATATTCATTCATTCATTTTCGGCTTAGTCCCATTATTAATCTTGGGTCACCACAACAGAATGAACCGGTTTACGCAGCAGATGCCCTTCCAGCTGCAACCCATCACTGGGAAACACCCATACACTCTCATTCACTACGGACAATTTTTTTTTTTCACCTTTATTGGGACAGGACAGTAGAGAGAATTGACAGGAAAGCATGGGGAGCAGAGAGAGGGGAAGGATCGGCATAGGACCGCGAGGCGGAATCGAACTCGGGTCGCCGTGAGCACCGGAGTGCATGTGTCGGCGCAGTAACCACTACACCACTGACGCCGACTCTACGGACAATTTTACCCAATTCACTTGTACCACATGTCTTTGGACTTGGGGAAACCGGAGCACCCGGAGGAAACCCACGCAAACTCCACACAGAAATGCCAACTGACCCAGCCGGGACTCGAACCAGAAACCTTATTGCACCACAGTGCCCCTAATCAAAGATATATATATATATATATATACATATATATATATATATATATATATAAATTAAATATTATGTCCACTCACACTTCTGTAAATTGTTTTAGTGTAAATGGAAGATTATGTAAATGCATATATTATGTAAATGGTTTTATTATAATAAGGAATTGTGTAACTGTTTTTAATTTTCTTTTGCTGATTAGGGAACTTTTTTTTAGGAAATTTTTCTGTAAAATGTCATACAGCCGTTGTGAAACAAACTTGTCTTTGCAATAAAATGAAGTAGTTCCTCATAGCAGTGCGATAGGCCTGTATATCATTACTGGTGAGACACGAAGGCACGAGGCCGCAATATACAGCCATGTTGCACTGCTACTCATGTGATATTGCTCATATATATATATATATATATATATATATATATATATATATATATATATATATATATATATATATATATATATATATATATATATATATATATATATACAGTTGCAATCAGAATTATTGAACCCTCTTTGTATTATTTTTCTTTTTTAAATATTTCCCAAATGATGTTTAACAAAACAAGGAAATTTTCACAGTGTGTCTGATAATATTTTTTCTTGTGGAGAAAGTCTTATTTGTTTTATTTCGGCTAGAATAAAAGCAGTTTTTAATTTTTTAAAACCCATTTTAAGGTCAAAATTATTAGCCCCTTTAAGCTATATATTTTTTCAATAGTCTACAGAACAAACCATCATTATACAATAACTTGCCTAATTACCCTAACCTGCCTAGTTAACCTAATTATTTGGTAATTTTTGTGATTGGATTGGTGTTGGCCCGTTTTAAATTATTTAATAATTAACAATATTTCTGTGAATTTAAGACTTTGTTTTTGAAATTTAAGACATTTCAAGACTTTTTAAGACCCCGCAGACGCCCTGAGTTTACACCCGAGGTACCATTGAGTGTACCTTTCATTGCACCTACAGAATAAATGGAGTGTCAAAAATACAGTACACAGACTGTCAAGTGCTTTATTTCAATATGGCAGCCATGAATGTTCCTTTTTTTATAGTTTGGTTTTATACCCATTGAGAAAGCAGCACAGATCATAAAGTTAATTTCGCTTAATCAAAATAACGAGCAATAACCTTTCATACAAATGTACATTCAGAACAATTTAACTGTCGCTGTCTTCGTTTTGAAATCTGTTTTGCATCGTTGTTCCAGTGCCTGCTTTTTGGATGAAGACAACATCATTAATAGAACAATAATGCTCATAGGGGTTCAGCTGTGGAGATAAATTCATGGAAATAAAGTGCAACATAAAAATCACCACTGTGCAATTCAAATGCAAGTTAATTTTTAATATCAAATGTGCTTCTTGTTGCCACCAGGTCTTTAAACTTGCTGACTTGTTTTTCAGTGCTGAGGTCGCACTAATCCACGAGAAGTCATTCACCGTGGCAAAGAATATTTTCCCCTATGCTTCATTTCTCTGCTTCTTGCACGGCACCGCAGGAATTAGGGCAAAGTTCCCATGAGGATCTCATGCAGTGTCTCGTTCCTTTATAGGCTGATGTTAAAGGCTGCTCACATGACTCAGGGCTAGTGTACCAAATCAAAATTAATCATCACGGCTTCACAAACCCTTTTTAACACAGGCATTGTGTCCCACTTTGACCTCTCTGTGATAAGTGCTGCAGATAATGTCACACAATGGCGATTTTATGAGGTTGCTAGGTAGCAGGAAAGCATGAAGCATGCATAATTAACAGTAAAACAAGCTATGTAATAAATAGAGATAAATGGACAGCAGTTCCACCCACAGCCCATATGCTGACAGTCTGATGCATATTTTAAAAAATGACATATATGGAGGCATGCATAGTTATCAATAAAATGGCTGCGTTGTGTATAAAGTCTGTGTGAAATCCAATTTTTTTAAGTGAACAAATCCATGTTAATCAACACAGAAACGTGCATCAAGTCAAGGAAAGAGCCTGTTATGTGCCTTCCAGTGGTTCACAACTACAGTACTTCAACCATGTATATTCTCAGTTTTAACTCAATCTATGAGATGAAGATAGCATAAAAACATTAAAAACAAGGTTTGGCATGAACAAATAACCTTTTTTTAATCTGTGGTCCTGAAGCACTTCAGTGCTTGAGGCCTGTTTTCATTTGTTCAATGTGCAAGTTGTTTATTATGCTATTAAATCTGTGCCTCAACATAATGTCAAGCCACATTTACTTTTGCATATTCCATTTATATGTTAATACTGACCTCTGATTAAGCCAGGCAAGTTGCATTTACATACAGATCTTCTGTGTTACAGTGCTGATTAAAAATAACAAACTGCTTTACAGGTACTCTTGTCCTGGCATGACAAAATATGCCAGTGGAGTGACCAGGAAAGGACACCAAATTACAGTATAATGAACCAAATTGTAAAGCTGTTTAGACATTTATGAAAACATGTAAGGTCACCCTGTCAGGTGGCTGGTTTTGGGACTCGATATCATAGCTTTTACACGCAAATGAACAAACAAACAATAAAATTAAACTCACCTTGTACCATTTATGCTAGAGATTCAATGTTTTTTTTTCAAGGACCCTCAAATATAGCAATCTCTATTCCTAAATCAGCCAATCATATGGCAACAACCTAATTCATTTAGGCATATATACATGGGCTGCATCCGAAATCGTCCCCTATATCCTTAAAAAGTGAATATTTGAGGGAGCAGCCATTTCTAATGGTGTCCAAAACTATAGTGTACGTTCTGAAGTGAATCCCACAATGCACTGCAATGACGAGTGCACAAGTAGTTACAGTGAAATGAAAGATATTTTGGGCGGTATCATGCTTACATTTTTTTAGGGTACAGTTCAATAGTATCTGGATGCAGCCTTTATGATGCAAGCTGAGATTGCATCACTCAGCGATGCAATGTCGGACACAATGCACTCAATAGAGTGAGTGACGTCACTGTGACGGTTAGGGGTGGGGTTAGGTGAGCACATTAAAAAGCATTGGATGCAGCTCAGATTGCACTGCACCAGGTCTGCATCCAGACCCCTCTCGTACAGTTTGGATATGAGGATTCCTGTGCCAACATTACCGCACACCAGTCTAAAAATCAAGTCCTGATCTCATCCCAAATTAACTCATTTAGGATAATTTAAAGGGGTGGTTCACTACGATATCTTAAACCTTTTTAAACTTTAGTTTAACATAAGAAAGTTGTTTAAAACATAAAAACATCTCTGAATGTAAGATGTTCAAAGTTCAATGCAAAGGGAGACATTGGCTTTTACAGAATTAGCTTAGCAAAGCCTTCAACGAATGAATTTTGGGAACTCCAAAAAAATACATCTGGGTTAATGATGTCATAAAACCTTCAGGTTACACTCATACACCCCAGGGAATGTGCAGCAAAGGGGCGTGGCCCAAATATATATATATACAGTTACTGTAGGTCCATAAATATTTGGACATAGACACAATTCTAAAATGTTTGGCTCTACAGTATACATCAACACAATGGATATTGAATTAAACGAACAAGATGTGCTTTAACTGCAGACTGTCAGCTTTAATCTGATTTTGATTCCAAATCAGGTGAACAGTGTAGGAATTACAACAGTTTGTATATGTGCCTCCCACTTGTTAAGGGTCCAAAAGTAATTGAACAAATGGCCTCTAAGCTGTTCCATGGCCAGGCGTGTGTTATTCCCTCATTATCCTAATTACAATGAGCAGATAAAAGATCCAGAGTTCATTTCAAGTGTGCTATTTGCATTAGGAATCTTATTGTCAACTCTCAAGATGAGATCCAAAGAGCTGCCACTATCAGTCAAGCAAGCCATCATTAGGCTGAAAAAACAAAACAAAACAAACCCATCAGAGAGATAGCAAAAACATTGGACGTGGCCAAAACAACTGTTTGGAACATTCTTAAAAAGATAGAACGCAGCAGTGAGCTCTGCAACACCAAAAGACCCGGAAAACCACAGAAAACAACTGTGGTGGAAGACCAAAGAATTCTTTCCCTGGTGAAGAAAAAAACCCTTCACAACAGTTGGCCAGATCAAATACACTCTCCAGGAGGTAGGTTTATGTGTGGCAGAGTCAACAATCAAGAGAAGACTACACCAGAGTGAATACAGAGGGTTCACCACAAGATGTAAACCATTGGTGAGCCTCAAAAACAGGAAGACCAGATTAGAGTTTTAAAAAAGCCTTCGAAGTGCTGGAACAACATCCTATGGACAGATGAAATGAAGATCAACTTGTACCAGAATGATTAGAAAAGAAGAGTATGGAGAAGGAAAGGAACTGCTCTTGATCCTAAGCAGTGAAGCATGGTGGTAGTAGTGTCATGGCGTGGGCATGTATGGCTTTCAATGGAACTGGTCCTCTTGTATTTATTGATGGTGTGACTGCTGACAAAAGCAGGAGGATGAATTCTGAAGTGTTTCAGCCAATATTTTCTGCTCATATTAAGCCAAATGCTTCAGAACACATTGGACGGTGCTTCACAGTGCAGATTGACAATGACACAAAGCATACTGCAAAAGCAACCAAAGAGGTTTTGAATGGAAATAAGTGGAATGCTATGCAATGGCCAAGTCAATCACCTGACCTAAACCCAATTAAGCATGCATTTCACTTGCTGAAGACAAAACTGAAGGGAAAATGCCTCAAAAACAAGCTGAAGAACTGAAGACAGTTGCTGTAGAGGTCTGGCAGAGCACCACCAGGAATGAAACCCTGATGTCTATGCGTTCCAGACTTCAGGCTGTAATTGACTGCAAAGGATTTGCAACCAAGCATTAAAAAGTTAAAGTTTGATTTATGATTATTATTCTGTCCAATTACTTTTGTACCCTTAACAAGTGGGAAGCACATATGCAAACTGTTGTAATTCCTACACCGTTCACCTGATTTGGATGTCTCAAATTTAAGCTAACAGTCTGCAGTTAAAGCACATCTTATTCGTTTCATTTCAAATCCATTGTGTTGGTGTATAGAGCCAAAAATGTTAGAATTGTGTCGATGTCCAAATATTTATGGACCTAACTGTATGAAAGACACTTTCTAGGCAAGAGGTTCAGCTATGTCCTTTTCATTTTCTGTGTCTGATTCAGGCTCAAACGGATACGGCTACACTGACTGACATTATTTACAAAAGGAAAAGCACTTGCTAGTAGAGGTGTGACACTTATAGTGACATGGAGCCAATACGTGAATCACAACACATTAATTTAGCTGACCAATCAGAGCCCGTTGTGAGTGGGCCTTCGGTTGAACTAGGAAAAATGATAGTTGTTTTCATGTTAGCTGAGTAGCAGTATAAAATTAAAGTAACATATGTGAAAAAATAATGTGATTTTTTTTACTAATAAAGCACGAGCACACATTAGTATGCACTCCATGAACACAATTAAGCATTACTTGAAAAATGGTCAAAAACACAGTCATATACCTTCTGGAAAGCCTTCCCAGAGAAGTTGAAGCTGCTATAGCAGCAAAGGGTGGCAGATTAAAGTTAATTTGCATGTAAAGGAAGATGTCCAAAAGCCTTTGGCAATATAATGTAAATTAACATTAATCTGAGCAGCTTAGAGTCAAACTTCTGTGAATGTAGCACAATACGGTAATAATTTAGAAATGGTGCTGCTGCTTCAAGTTTGAAACCAAAATAAATATATAAATAAGTAAAAATTCTGTTTTTTAGGAGCAGTTGAGAATCCAGCCGAGTCTGTCAACTTAAACTTGAAAGTTTGTTGAAATTTTGTGGGAGAGAAGATGTTGTTTGAAGTCAGTTGTGAATGATTCATGGTTTAGAGCTCTTAGTACGTATAAACTCTCTCTTCCAACGTCACAACTCTCAAAAAAGAAAACAACAGACTTCTGTTTCAAGACAGAAAAAAGAAATCCAAACAGCGAAGACAACTTTCTTTACATGCACGCATTACTGGCTAAGAATCACTCCCAGTGCTCCTCTTGAACAGCTACAAGTTATAATGCCAGTGGATTAATAATTAATCCACGTAGACGAGGAAGCTTTAATTTGCTGTGCCTCCTGGGTACGATGTCAAAGAATTATAAGACTGCTTCCCATTTTGTGTCTGGATTATTGATGACTCTTGTGTCGACATCGCATTTTGAATGCTATATCGCCAATAGCAGGAAATGTCACTCGAGTATGTCACTTACATCCAGACGTGCTTTTGCTTCCAAATGACTATAAGTACTGATGAAGGTGTAAAGGAGATAATGTGGTAATTACGGTAAACACTGGGATTATGAAAACAATTTAAGGTCAGTAATTCCTCTACAATGAAGGCAGTGGCATAATTACAAATGCAACAATTAAAGACCAGGTTGATAAACATCTCAATTGGCCTAGTAAGGTCTTCTAATGATGACAGTAAATCACAGTTTAATGTGCACACCACTGAAAAAGGTGCACTATATACTGCATATATTGAACATGTCATGATTTTTCCTAGTAAATATATTTCTAAAGGAAGTATTGACATAAAATTGACCCAGATTTTGGTTTAAACCCAAACTAAAAAAGGTAAAAAAAAGTCAAAAATCTTGATGTCTGAACTGATCTTTAGTTTTTATTTTCCACTGCATTCAGGTCAGATACTAGGCTGGGTAATTCTAGCAGCTTTTTTTTCTTTCTCTGAAAAAAGTTCAGAGTTTTGTGACTGTGTTTGGGATCATTGTCTTGCTGAAATGTTCACCCTGGTTTCATCATGGTAATGTAGGTGTTGGGACAGAAGCAGCTAGTATTCATTTACACTGACGAGGGACAGGGATTCTTTCTTACCATACCTCCCAACACTCCTGCCACATTTCACACCCATCTCCTCCCACCCTCCCATTTTGTTATTTCTCCCGGTAAACTCCCGTAATTTATCTAATTCTGAAAAATCACATTTTGTCTATGTTAGTTACGTTGGCAGATCTTGTATGAAGCTCATCACCTCACACAATTAACTAAATATTTAAATCTCAAAGCATGTTTTACCTCAATCTGGCAATATATGTTACAACCCAGTAGCGCTGTTGATTTCTGTGAAGGTAGTAGATGCGAGACTTGAACAGCGGAAGTAGCAATGTCAGTAGTAGTAGATAACACCTCAAGCAATTAATTAAATATTCAAATCTCAAAGCATTTTTACATCAATCTGGCAACATATGTTACAACCCAGTAGCGCTGTTGATTTCTGTGAAGGTAGTAGATGCAAGACTTGAACAGCGGCGGTAGCAACGTCAGTAGTAGTACACATCACCTCACCGAATTAATGAAATATTCAAATCTCAAAGCATTTTTTTTACCTCAATCTGGCAATATATTTTAAAACCCAGTACTGATGTTGAATTTTGCATAAGTAGTAGATGCGGGACTTGAATAGCAGTGGTAGCAACGTCAGTAGTGATAGACAACACCTAACAGAATTAACTGAATATTCAAATCTCAAAGCATTTTACCTCAATCTGGCAACATATGTTACAACTCATTTGTACTGTTGTTCCCCTTCGGGAAGGGAACTTCAATGCTATGTGGAAACTTCCACTATAGGGATTTCATTCAGAAAGCCAATCATCTGAAAGAGTATGTAAACGGGCCAATGAAATGCCAATGAGTTGGCAGCTTCAGCTTGCGCACCTGATGCTCGTTGCAATTAATTTGGCTATAAGAGCACATGTGCGAGCAAAACCCAAAGCATAATTTTCACTTCAGAGACTTCAACAGCCTTCTGAGAGAGTCGATGAGGGTTCCTCCAGGTGAGTTTCTCCAGAAAGTGAGCGAGAGCGATCTCCCGGTCCAGAGTGTGTGACTTCCAGCGGCAGATGGTCGAGCTGGGTTACTCCCTTGCCTGGCGTCCTTTGGGTCCGGTCCTACAGAGCGGTATGTATTGTTGCGAATTTCCTAAAAGAGCAACACGGTCGTGCAGCGCGTCTTTTTCAAGACGTCGCTCCGACTGTGCATTTCTGGATGCAGTTTCCTGTCCTTGGATTATGGGCACGAGCACTGCGTTTCATGTATGGGGGTCCAGCATGTTAATGCGGTGCTCGCGGGCAGTGCATGCCATCACTCGGTGGCATGTCTGTTGCGCAGTTAAGATCGCGGTTAGCTCTTGCAAAAGGGCCGCCCACCCCAGGTGTCCCCCGCTCCGCGGTGGGCACTCGGGCAGATCTGAGGGTTACAGTGAGAGTAAATCTGCTGCCCTCGGGCTTGTGGACCTCTCAGTCCACCCCGCGCTCCATCCAAGCTTCGAGTGAGAGAAGCGCTCCATCCTCGGATGGCCGCCCTCTCACTTGATGACACAGAGGCTCAGATGTCCTCCGCTGCATCGGAGGTTGGGCTCTCATGATCTGATGAAGGATTTCCTCCCCTCCGCTCCCTCCCCTCGGGAGCGAGCGTGGCGGCAGCCGATCTTGAAACAGACATGATAACCGTGATTTCCCGGGCTGTTTCGGTCGTGGGTCTGGAGATGGTTTATCCCCCAGCCACGCGGTCGGACCGACTAGATGGGTGTATGTGGAGGATTAAAAGGCAAGCCTCCCATCCCTTTCTTCCCAGAAGTGCACAGTGGGCTCACGCAGTCTTGAGGGCACCTTTCTCTTGTTCCCCGAGGGGGGAAACGGAAATGCTATGTTCCTTCGCCATAATGATTGCCCCTTAGCTGTTGAGGTGAAAGTCTCTTCCGCTAAAAAAATTATGCTTTGGCTTTGCTCGCACATGTGCTCTTATAGCCAAATTAATTGCAACGAGCATCAGGTGCGCAAGCTGAAGCTGCCAACTCATTGGCATTTCATTGGCCCGTTTACATACTCTTTCAGATGATTGGCTTTCTGAGTGAAATCCCCATAGTGGAAGTTTCCACATAGCATTTCCATTCCCCCCCTCGGGGAACGAGGGTTACCTTTGTAACCGGAGCGATTTCTGTGAAGGTAGTAGATGAGGGACTTGAACAGCGGTGGTAGCAACGTAAGTAGTAGTAAACAACACCTCACAGAATTAACGAAATATTCAAATCTCTAAGCATTTTTTACCTCAATCTGGCAACATATGTTACAACCCAGTAGTGCTGTTGGTTTTTGCATACTGTAGGTAGTAGATACAGGACTTGAATAGTGGCGGTAGCATTGTCAGTAGTAGTAGTAGACAACACCTCACAGAATTAATGAAATTTCAAATCTCAAAGCATTTTATACCTCAATCTGGCAACATATGTTACAACCCAGTAGCGCTGTTGATTTCTGCATAAGTAGTAAATGCAAGACTTGAACGGCGGTGGTAGCAACATCAGTAGTAATAGAAAACACCTCACAGAATTATTAAAATATTCAAATCTCAAAGTATTTTTTACCTCAATCTGGCAACATACAGCATTTTACAACCCAGTAGCGCTGTTGATTTCTGCGTAGGTAGTAGATGCGGGACTTGAATGGTGATGGTAGCATTGTCAGTAGTAGTAGACAGCACCTCACAAAATTAATAAAATATTCAAATCTCAAAGCATGTTTTACCTCAATCTGGCAACATATGTTACAACCCAGTAGCGCTGTTGATTTCTGCGTAGGTAGTAGATGCAGGACTTGAATGGTGGCGGTAGCAATGTCAATAGTAGTAGACAACATCTCACAGAATTAATGAAATATTCAAATCAATCTCAATCTCAATCTGGCAACACGTTACAACTAATTTTTACTGTTGATTTCTGCGTAGGTAGTAGATACAGTACTAATGGCGGTGGTAGCAACGTCAATAGTAGTAGTAGACAACACCCCCTACCCCCACCCTAAAAAAATCGAAGACAAATGTTTCTAACTATTAAGATATTTCAGCTGCTGTCTGGGCTTTCCATGCATTTTACACCTCCCTTTCTTCATGTGTTCTATACTTTTTCTCTGTGTCATTTCATTGTATTACATGACTTTTGATTACTTTGGATGTTACCGACATCTGGTGAAAATTTTACCAAATCAATAGCATCATAATCATAACCATATCATCATAACATAATCCTGAATCCAGTGTAGGTTCACACCGCTAGCATTAGCATGTTTTCTAAATTAAGCAACACTTTTCTTAAGTAATTCTATTAATGAAGCTTTCTATTTATAGCTCTCCCTGTACGTTAAACCACCCTAAGAGAACGTATATTAACATCTAAAAAAAATTCTCCCACATCAGCACCAACTGGTAAAACAGCACGCTACGCTAACTTTAGCTAACCCAGAGGCTACAATGACTAAAATATTCCTGTTGAAACCATCACTCGCTTTTCTGTCCTCCCAAATCACTCACATCCTACAGCGAGCGGACGAGTGTGCACTTTGATTGAGTGCACTTGGGAGGGGGGACCAGATATTTGAGGCTACGAGTGCTTGCTTCATCAGTGTTCGCACAGTGTGAAGGCCTCAGTTTCTCTGATCCAGCGCTCTTTGATGCTCCTCCAGCTGGCTCCTGCTCGCCTCCTCTGGTAATTGCAGAAAGGGCCGCTCATCTTTGCCCGTGTCCTTGCTGGGCGTCACTTTAAACAGCTTCACTACAGAGACGCGGGCGGCTCATGCTGGCAGCTTGAGATGGGAACATGGGGGGAGTTAAAAGCGAAGCCGTGATCGGTGGAGTGTGATGTTTCTGCGAGTGAAGGTGGATGACTGGTGTGCGGGGAGAAATGACACTGAAACTATTGTGTATAAACCATTTTCATGCAGAAGAGCATACAAGTAAAACAAAACTAAAAGTTTATTTATTTCACAACAAGGAATAGTGTACATTAATCAACGTTTCCCAAGAACGTAAATGTACCCAAATTAGCCCAAAGGCTAGTTTTCATTGGTGGTTTCTTAGCCAGATGTTAAAGGGTCACGAAACACCAAAACACATTTTTTGAGCTGTTGACAGTCATATATGTGTCCCACGCTGCTATAAACACTATTAGGACACATATATTGCACTAAAAAGTGAAAATTGGTTGTTTTTGCGTTATTTTGAGTAAATTCGTTCTTCCGGTTTGAAACAAATTTTTGAAGCTACGTCACGGCCATGAGATACATAGGTGTAAATCCAGAGTGGAGAATGGCTGTCTGTCTTTTCGAGGACATAGTTACGTCTCTGAGTGTGCGGCATTAATTAATGAGAAAGACGTGCTTCAAACCAATCAGCGCGCTCTATTGTGTATGACGTGAAACTTCATTAATATGCATGATAGCTCCGGAGACTGTTTACCTGTTTACACTGTACAGACGGCAGAGAGACGCCACGTTGTGTTGCCAAAACAAGTGAAAGTACAAGAATTTCAAGACAAGAGTCGTAGGTGTTGCGTTTATTAGTGTGTTGCAACGAAGGTTTTGTTTTAATTTTTTCCTCTATGAGAGAGCAGCTGGACTCACGTGTGGATTACAGTGCACGCGACACGCGACAGAAACGCGTTTGTAAGGAACATTTTTACCCGAGAGCTTTTTCTCATCTGGAAATTGTGAAATCCGGATTTGCCGCTCGTCTCCTTTTAATAAAAAGACACAGCTCCAGTTTGATTGTCTGTCTACAGATTTGGTAAGTGTTTGCAGTGGACTGCCCTTTGTTTAAATGCTGCTCTCCGAGTGTAAACATGTAAACACAAACTATTCACGTCGTGCAGGATTTTCGCTGCATTTTGTGACAGGATAGTCTATACACACACGGCTTTCTGACGCTACCTACCGAGTACATAAGTTACAGAGAAATGCGGAGGATTATTTTTCTCTCATTCGCCATGCGGTATCAAATCAGCCTCTCTGTGTTTGTTTTGCCTGTGAAACTTAGCGCGTGCCCAAATGGAAACTCCCTTCTATGTAAATCCTACCCTCTTTCCCTCCCCCGACACTCCCACACTCCCAGAGCTGGACACGCCCAACTTTCCTGACTTTTTTCAAAACAGAGGTGTGAAAACACCCTGCTGAGACAGGGGGTTTCGTGGCCCTTTAAAGGTCATACCAATAAAAATGCAAATTCAAACTAAAAACAATACTCAAATAAACAACAGAAATTGAAATCTTGAAAATCCCTTGAAATCTGGTGAGATATCCATGAGAGACTTCCCTCTGGATCTGTTGCTCTGAAGAACTATTACCGCTGTTAAGCGTTGTCGATTTCCTTTAGAGATGCATCATTGCTCTACCCCATCCCTCGATATCTGGTGAGATCTATACCAGCTGTTATTTCCTGTTATCCCTGTTAATAAATCAACTTGCATTCACTTGCATTTGGGTCTCCTGCGTATTTGTGACAATGGCATTTCATCTTTAAAACGAATGCTACAGGGCAGTAAGATGCTGTTTCTTTTCGCGCCAGCAGCTGACCGTTTACCTCCATGTGGACGGCTTTACCACTGTTACCAGTTTGTTTAGTGGCTTGCAGCATCTACGTCGGCGGACTTGAGATGCAGAGCGGAGTGGACAGTGACGACGGAGTTCGAGTCTGGTGAAGTAGGGTTGCACGGTTTACCGGTGCTTCGGTAGCACCGCGATACTATGGCTCCAAAATACTGCCGGTGCCTCTGTAGTTTGTAAACGGTAGTATCGTCATTAACGGTTCTGCAATAGTTCATGTTGCATGTGGAAAAGTCACTAATGGCTCATTTCCACTGACTGGTATAGTACGGTATGATACGGGTTGGTATGGGTCACCTTTATCAGGCTTGCGTTTCCACTGCTAAAAGGGTACCAATGGTACCCTTTTGATGGGCGTGGTGTACGACAGAAAGTTTCAGTCAACGTCATTTTCGCTTGAGAAAATGTCTACAGTAAAGCTGCACGGGTCGTTCACATATCACATGAGAAGCACTTCTCACAAAACAGATGCTTTATACACATAAATACTTCTGTATAAATGTTTATTACTAACTTTTCTATGAACATGAGTTGATTATAACTGCAGGTCAATGACAGTGCGAAATAGCCTACTGTAACATCTGCAATTACATAAAATATGTAAATGCAGCATACAGCTGAAGTCAGAATTATTAGCCCCCCTTTGATTTTTTTTTTCTTTTTTAAATATTTCCCAAATTATGTTGAACAGAGCAAAGACATTTTCACAGTATGTCTGATAATATTTTTTTCTTCTTGAGAAAGTCTTATTTGTTTTATTCTGGCTAGAATACAAGCAGTTTTTAATTTTTTAAAAACCATTTTAGGGACAAAATTAATAACCCCTTTAAGCTATTTTTGTTTTCAAAAGTCTACAGAACAAACCATCATTATACAATAACTTGCCTAATTACCGTAACCTGCCTAGTTAACCTAATTAACCTAGTTAAGCCTTTAAATGTCACTTTAAACTGTATAAAAGTGTCTTGAAGAATATCTAGTAAAATATTATTTACTGTCATCATGGCAAAGATCAAATAAATCAGTTATTAGAAATGAGTTATTAAAACTATTATGATTAGAAATGTGTTGAAAAAGTCTTCTCTCTGTTAAACAGAAATTGGGGAAAAAAATAAATAGGGGGCTAATAGTTCTGACTTCAACTGTATATGAACACATACAGACCCTTACAGTCTCCGATATGTTACCAATTACAGAAAAACCACACACAGCATACATTTAGTCCTTATTTAGGTTAAAAAACAACATGAAATATAGCCCACAGCAAACCTCTCATCTGTGTCTTTAATCTTCAGCAGGACATGTAACCTCTTGTTAGAGAATAATTCCATCATTCCGAGTTCATAATAGTCCAAAAAGGCAATGATAATAGTTAAACATGGCAGTTTGTTCAGGTTTGCTGAAAAAAAATATTTTGCTCCTTTTTTTCCAGCTTCTCCTTTGTTTTTCACACGTCACTCTCACATTTGTCAGTTTCTGACAGGATTGCGTTTTCAAAAGCATGTCAATAATCAAGCGCACATTATTACCATGAGCTCAAGAAGTTTGTTATTTCAAATATAGATGCGCGGCGAGCGCAAGCAAGAAAGCGAAAGCACTCGCGCTTTAGACTGGCTCGTAAAAAAAAACGACGGGGCACAGAAAAAAAAAAAAAAAAATCGCTCTTCTTCTTGGCTTGGTGTCTATTCATCAAGACGACGACAAGGTTTGTTTGAGCTCGGGTCGACCATGGCTCATTATTATCTGTATATATTATTACGCTGTAATCTCTCGGCTGAGTATTTAAAACATGGCGGTTCCTTTGTTTTCATTCTGGCTTGTTGTGTAAGAGAATGACGTATCTCTGTAAACCAATAGCGTTCAGCTGCGCGTCTTGCTCCGTCTTTTGGTACCCTTGATACTCTTTGAAAAGGGTGCCGAAAAAGTGGTACGGTTCGGTTCGGTACGCCGTACCGTACCAAACCACTCAGTGGAAACGGGCCATAAATGCTCACACATTTGTGCCGCCAAATAATCAGTAGACCCTTTTATTTTAAATTAATTTAAACAGTCTGCATTAAGGCTGCAAAACTGTAGAATTTGTGCCTTTTATGGTATTGCAGGTTTCAAACACTCATCTGAATCAATTCATTTTGTTTAGCTACAACTACCACGCGACAATCTCTTAAAAAGAACAACCGACTAAAGTGACATTTGAAATTACTTTGGATTCTTACCTCATAAGACTGAAAAAAAATACAATGGATTATTTCTGTCTTAATTAATGTATTTCTGTTGGTCAGTTATCAACAAAATAAACAAAAAAACAAATAACATTAGAGGTGAAGTGACCGGTGTCAAAAGCCGATATTTTTCTGCAGCCCAAACACAAACTGTTAAACAAAAGTGAAATATTAATAATGTTGAATAATGTCTTACTGTTAAACGCATGACCAAAAATAAAAGAATAGCATATGTTAAACTCATTTCACATGACAAAAAGCATCTGCTTTAAGAATCGAAACCCTGCATCTGTCCCTGCGGCGCTTAATTTAACCTAAGAGTCTGTATGTTTGAGCCATTCTGTCAGATAAATATGCTTAAAACACATTCATATTTTAGAGAAAGCGACCCACCTGCAGTTAAGCTTTATTTTTGAATACAAGACTCACGACCAGCACCAGCACCGCAGATATCGGTTATATAAAGCCATCTATTCTTCTGAATCAAGTGAACAGATAAACTTTGTTAAACAATGCATTTATATGTGTTACCCAACAGCATTAGTCTATTATTTGTTAAAATCTGCATGCGTTTCAAATATCTTTTTTGAATGGTTCAGGTGAGTTAATGATTAATGTGCCATTAAATAAATAAAATAAGTTATGGTTGGGGGTTTGATAGCGATTGGTAATGGAAGACCAGGTGGAAGGAGGATCGGTAACTGAAGGTCCTCCCTATGTCCAGTCTGCCCCTGCCGTTGGCTATAATGGAAAGATGGAGCAGACCGAATGGACTGATAAGCATGACGGCAAATCTATGGCAAATAGAACAGAGCGCGCGAGGTAGACTGCAAGAGGATAATTGCGCATACAACTGAACCTAGATGCGATAAAGCGGGAGCCTGCAAGCTTAACCATCACGTGTGCACATTTCCTGTGGGCCCAATAGATGGTCTCGCGAATTGTCTCACAGCACACATGCGCGATCGTTTTTCTTTCTCACAAGGCTGATTCTTCACTGACTCTTCTCTTTCCTTGCTTGATCATTTTCTATTTCTAGATGTATTCGCCTTGAGCCATGGTCAGTATAGCCAAGCACATGTGGGGGGGGGAATTGAAAACGGAACCGTCGAGTCAGATGGGTCATAGTTTTCTGCAGTGCATGACAGAACATATGGTGTGGTCAATGATTTATGTATGTATGTATGTATGTATGTATGTATGTATGTATGTATGTATGTATGTATGTATGTATGTATTTATTTATTTATTGCAATAACAAAAAACAATCACCGTATATACAAATAAAATTGAATATCTGTACAAATAATAGGTTCTCAATAATAAGGGAATTATAAAGCGGGTCAGTTGGTGCTTTTAAAACACTATTGGTTGGGTTTAGGGATGACGGATGGTCAGTCAGTCCGTCAGTCAGTCAGTAGCAGCCTCTGGTGGATTAATGTAAGAACAGGAGGCACGAATGGCACTTGCGAGAGAAATTTGAGAACTGAAAAAGCATACACAGCTGCAAAACAACATACCTTCTGGGATGTATTTTGCGACGCCCAAAAATGTATATATGGGTAAATTTTCAGAATAAACCTGGGTTGGTCTTTCAAATACAAATTCTGAAATAAAAATAATATGAGATTACAAAATCTATTAAAAGGCAATCAAAATTATATGATTAAACCATTAAATTTCTTACATTTTTCATATCATAATTTTGACTAATGCTACAAAGTTTTCCCCTGATGATATAACAATTTGAGGTTTATCTCGTAAATTTTTGTCTCATAATCTGATTTACTGAAGATATTAATCTTATTCTTCATGTACGAGTGGCCGCAGCCATTGGAATTTTTTGTCTCAAGACTTCCAGTCTCATTTAATTCCAATCTTTTTTAGATGTTAAAAACAGCTTGTTCTGGTGCTTGATGTTGAAAACTGATCTTTATATTATTCTGCTTTTTATGTGTAGTTGTGAACACACTTGTTTGTAAAGCAAGTGGTTTGACCATTTTCTGCAGTTTATTATTCCTAGTAATTTCTCCCATAGGCAAGTGAATCGGAAGTTCTAAAACAAGCTCAAAAAAACAAGTGCACTTCTGCATTGAAGAATAAGGTCAATAGATTTTGTTCTTCAAAACTAGCTTATTACCCTTGTTTCTGTCCAGTCTCGTATGACTTACTTTCCTCTGCGTAACACAAAAGGAGAAATTTTGAAAAATGTTCAAGATGCTCTTTTCCATGTTCCATATTTCCCTAATCAATTTACAGCTGATTTTGTCACACAAAAACACTAATTTGTTAGACATAGACTAAACAAATGGTAATCCTCCATCTGTTTTTAGGACACTTTCTGTGCTTCATAATAAATAAATATAAAAATACAAAACACAAAAAATACTATTTAAAATAGCACATGCAGCATCTTCAGTAAAAACTCTTTTCCCAAGCCTTCAAAAAACTGGCAAACAAACAAGTCATATCTCAAACAAACCACGCAGAACATCTAACATTTCATAATATCACATCCTGTTTATTTGAATCTTTTTGTGCTTTAAATGTTCGGAAGTGTCTCGTCAGATGCCGACCCCTGGGGAGAACTAAATCAAGCTGACAAAAACCACTGTCAAACAGCATATGAATGATATGGTTTAGCAGATTAAACACATTGATCGGAGTTAATCTTCTGTGAGCCGCACACAGCCCAACAATCTGTCATCAATCTCTCCCCTGCAGCGCCAGATCAACATCACCACTGACGAGACTTCAACCAGCAAGAAGATCTGCAGTAATACTAGTCTGTAAAACATAATCAAGCAGTTCAGTCAGATACTGGTTTCAAATGCATTTGAGAGGATACTGAAAAGTAATGGTTACTTTTATTAATAACATTTGTGATATTTGCTTATGGAATGAAGTAATTATTGTTGATAAATTTCCTTTGTTTTTAGAAAAAAACTATAAACAATGTTAAGATACGTCTGAGTTGTATAACATTTTTGAATCAATCAATCAATCAAATTCCATCAAAAATTTTAAAGGATTTCTTTCTTGTTGTTTTTTTTTTTTTTTTTTTTGAACCCCAAATCAAAAAAGTAAAAAGAAAGTAGTGATTTCTAAGTTTGTTTTGACTTGTATTTTGTTGCAGACAGTATGAACACAAAATATTTGATTATGTTTTGTCTGGTCAACTTCATTTCATTTGTAAATATACATCCTTTCCTGTCATTCAGACCTGCAACACATTCCAAAAAGAGTTGAGACAGGAGCAATTTAAGGTTGGCAATCAGGTAAATTGGTTAAATAATGATGTGATGTGAAACAGGTGATGTTAAACAGGTGATTGTTGTAATTATGATTTGGTACAAAAGCAGCATCTAAAAAAGGTCTAGTCCTTTGGGAGCAAAGATGGGTCGGGTATCACCAATTTGCCAACAAATATGTGAGAAAATTATTGAAATGATTAAAAACAATGTTCGTCAACGAAAGATAGCAAGACATTTAGATAATTCACCTTCAACAGTGCATAATATAATTAATAGATTCAAAGAATCTGGAGGAATTTCAGTGCGTAAAGGACAAGAGCGCAAGCCTAAGCTGAACAACCGTGATCTCCGATCCCTCAGGCAGCATTGCATCAAGAATCATCATTAATCTATAAGTGATATCACCAAATGGGCTCAAGACTACTTCGGCAAACCTTTGTCAAGTACCACAATACATAATTACATCCACAAATGCAGTTAAAACTGTACTGTGCCAAAAGGAAGCCCTATGTTAACAGTGTCCAGAAGCCCTGTTGACTTCGCTGTGCTCAAAAGCATCTGGGATGGACCATCACACAGTGGAAACATGTGGTCAGATGAATTAGCATTCCTGGTATTTTTGGGGAGAAATAGATGTCGTGTTCTCCAGACTAAAAAAGAAAAGGATCATCCAGACTGTTACCAGCAACAAGTCTAAAAGCCAGGGTCTGTCATGTTATGGGGTTGTGTCAGTGCCCTTGCCAAAGGAAACTTGCACTTCTGTGATGGCACCATTAATGCTGAAAAGTACATAGAGATTTTGGAGCACAATATGCTGCCTTCTTTTCCAGGGATGTCCATGCATATTTCAACAAGACAATGCAAATCCACATTCTGCACAAATTACAAAGTTCTGGCTGCGGAGGAAGAGGATACAGGTACATGACCAGTGGGGAAAGTTGGGGAAAGTTACTTCTGAAAGTAGTGCACTACAAAATTGAGTTACTCCCCCAAAAAGTAGCTAATTGTGTTACTTAGTTACTATGTATGGAAAGTAGTGTGTTATATTGCTTTTGAGTTACATTTGCATTACTTTTCCTTCTCTGGCTGAGGTTTAATCTCTTTCTGAACTTGCAGGTGTTTTTTCAACCACCTATAGAACCTACACTTTCATTTTCTTTTAAAAAATGTAAGATAAATTCCATTGTTCATTCAGATAAAAATTGCAATGAAGCCTAAGAGTACTAACATGAAATAATTTATATTAAGGCAAAAACAGATTTTAATCTTTAAAATTAAATAAATAAAAATTAATAACAAAATGAAAAGATGATAAAAAACATCGCCAAATCAAAATAAATTTTTGAGCCTTATACATTGAATAAATTGCTTCACGTGGCCTTAAAAACTGTGTAAATCGTTTCCCAAAACAGAAAAAATCTTACTATATTACAAAACATAGATGTTCTACAGTAGACTGTGGCTTACCAACAATAAAAGTAATAACCATTTTTTTGAGTTAAGTCAAATTAATTGTTTTACCTGGAGAACATGAATTGATGTCAATTATAGCTGAAGGTGGGGTGCGGGTGTAGTGCTTCGCATCCACTAGTTTCTTTTTTTTTTTTTTCTTGCAGTTGTCAAGAGTTTTACTTACACATAATCAACACTTAACAACAATCCACTTCTTTTCTTTGATAAGTTCAAAATAATAAGAATCCATTGCAAAAATGTAAGTCTTCGACCTGCCATTGTTTCTGTTTCTGACTGTCTGTAGTAATGATGGGCGATTTGCGAATGAATCGTTTGCGACTGGATCTTCTAAGTGAACCGGTCGAACTAGTTCATTAAATTGAAAGGAGTTGTTGTGAAACGGTTTGCGTCTTCATTAAGTACTAACATACCGGATATCCCCTCTTACTCGAAATAAACTTATATCCTGAGTTATTCTGCTACTAGAACAGTACACTGACTCATCTGCTGTGAAAAAAGAGACCTGATGATAATGATGAGTGTCAGCCGACTGTCTGTTCCCTCGCAGTACGCCCTCTCATTGAGTGTGTGATTCAACCTAAGGAAATTATTATTCCACAACATATTTTGTAAAAGCCAATTTAGCAAGGTAAAAAGTAACTCGAGTTACATTTTTTAAAAGTAACTCAAATAATATTACTTATTTTTAAAAGTAATGTGTTTTATTACTTGTTACTTTGGAAAAGTAATATTATTACGTAACATGCGTTACTTATAACGCGTTAATCTCAACACTGTACATAACTGGCCTGTCTGCAGTCCCGACCTGTCTTCAATAGAGAATGTGTGGTGCATTTTGAAGCGCAAAATGTGACAACGAAGACCTGTACTGTTGCCCACCTAAAGACTTGTTTGCAGGAAAAATGGGACAAAATGACACCTGAAACACTTCAGCACTTCAGTGTCTTTAGTCCCTAAACATCTTTTGAGTGTTGTGAAAAGGAATGGCAACATTACAAAGTGGTAAATGCTTTATTGATTCAACTTTTTTGAAATATGTTGCAAGAATCAAAATTGAAATATGTGTTTATTTTAAAAAAAAAAAAAATCATGAAGAACACATTAAACATTGAACACATTAAACATTGCTGTATTGTCTACAATGAAATACAATTTAAAGAAAATGTAAAAAAAAAAAAAAACTAAAATTAAAATGTTTTAATTTATATATAAGTATTATACATTTTTTACACATACATTTTTTATTTTATTTTATCAAGAATACATTCCTTATAATCAAATTCATATTCATGTTCCCAATTATATATCAAAAATTATATTTAAAAGCATGGATTCACTCCTTTTCCAAAATTAATAATTATGAGACATTAAAATAATTATTTTAATCACTTCAAATGATTTCTTATCTTTTAAATCGCTTTCAGGCTTTCATTTTTCTCTCAGTACAGTTGCACCACCTTGACATTTTTGAAAGCTGAATATCACACAAGAACTGTCAGTAATTATAAACAAGTTCATCGTTCAAGAAGAACGTTCAAGTTCATGTCTGCATGAGCTCTAGTTTTAATGTATGAATAATGTATGAGTGAATAACTTATTAGACAAAATTAGACAAAAAAAAAGCCACACATCGCTGACCCATAAAGGAAATAAAGGTCTAAAAAATGTAACACTGTCTCCTGATCTCAACTTAATCAACAGTAATTATCAGTGATTGACAAGGTTTTAAAAACAAACAATCAACAACACAACACACACATGACCAAAAAAACTCAAATTTTAATGGGAAGCCACAAAACGCTAGCAAGGACCCTCCTGTGTTACTTCCTGCTTTTGATGGGGCTCATAATTATTGAGAAGAGTCTTGTTTTTGTGCTAAAAAAAACCCTGGAGAGGAAACTGTAGGCTGAGGAAATTCTAATTAACCTCTCAGACAACAACACACATAAACAGACACATGAAAAAAGCTGTTTATGAGCTGCACAAGTGTTTCTCTGTCATTAAATCAAAGCGACTTCAACCACACACAATTCCCTTCAGAGTCGCTGTGATGAGAAGACGAAGCTGAAAGGACTTTTTTTTATTTTGTATGTGGATAAACACTCCCAAAAAGCACATAGAAACTATCATGACCTCGATGACATAGACAAATGGGTGATTTTGTTAATTATTGGTCTGTTTAAGTCCTGGGGCTGATATAGTTCAAAACTTTTGTCTTTGTTATACAATATGAGGGTCATGTAGAACTTTTTGATATGCCTTTGTCATTTATATTTATAAAATTGCATCAATGGCAGAGAAGTCATGAATGTTAGGACTTTTTTGTAAACGGTAACCCATGTGAAAAAATACTATAGTAATGTATAGTGTTTTGAACCATATCATAGTAAAGTATATTTTACTATAATATAGTATATTTACAGCCCTTTGTTAATAAATGCTAGAGCATACTGTTTTATTAACTAGTGAACTTATAAACCATAATAAATACTTTAATATACTTGTCACGATCACCAGCGATCCTCCAGAGCTGCCACCGCCAGTGCTATCAGAGCCGCTGCCATCAGAGCTGCCAGAGCTGCTGCCACCAGAGCTGTCAGAGCCAGAGCCACTGCCGCCAGTGCTGCAAGAGCTGCCGCTACCAGAGCCGTCGCCGCTGCCAGAGCCACTGCCGTCAGTGCTGCCGCCGCCACCGCCAGAGCTGCCGCCACTGCCTGAATTTCCTGAATGGCCGCCACCGCCTGAGTTTCCCGAATGGTCGCCGCCGCCTGAGCTTCCCGAATGGCGGGCGCCAGATCCCCTTGAATCCCTCAAATGGCGGGTGCCAGATCCCCTTGAATCCCTCAAATGGTGGTTGCCAGATCCCCTTGAATCCCTCGAATGGCGGGCGCCAGATCCCCTTGAATCCCTCAGATGGCAGGTGTTGAATCCCTCTGAATCTCTCGAATGGCAAACACCAGAGTCCCTTAAAGTCCTTGAATGGCAGGTACCAGAGTCCCACGAATGGCCAGAGCTGCCACCTGAGTTCCACGAATGGCCAGAGTCGCCACCTCAGTTTCACGAATGGCCAGAGCCACCACCTGAGTTCCACGAATGGCCAGAACCGCCACCTGAGTCCCACGAATGGCCAGAGCCGCCACCTGAGTTCCACGAACGGCCAGAGTCGCCACCTCAGTTCCACGAATGGCCAGAGCCGCCACCTGAGTTCCACGAATGGCCAGAGCCACCACCTGAGTTCCACGAATGGCCAGAGCCGCCCACTCAGTCCCACGAATGGCTGCCAAAGCCGTGTGATTTCCCAGAGTCACTAGAGCCGTGTGACTTCTCTATGCTCCTTGAACCCAAGCCTCCTGACCCACTGGGGTTGAAAGAACTGCCAGTGCTCCTTGAACCCAAGCCTCCTGACCCACTGGGGTTGAAAGAACTGCCAGTGCTCCTTGAACCTAAGCCTCCTGACCAACTGGGGTTGTACGAACCATCTATAACTGCTGAACCAAAATCCCCAGACATACTCCAGCTCCACGCTCCAGGCCCTCCGCAGCTCCACGCTCCAGGCCCTCTGCAGCTCCACAATCCAGACCCTCCGCAACTCCACGCTCCAGGCCCTCCGCAGCTCCACTCTCCAGGCCCTCCGCAGCTCCACTCTCCAGGCCCTCCGCAGCTTCACTCTCCAGGCCCTCCGCAGCTCCACGCTCCAGGTAAACCTCCGCTACATGGTCCTGGCCCTCCATCCCTCCCCCTGGTCCGCCTCCGCTCCACCTCCCGCCTGAACTGTTTGAGGAGCGTCTGGAAGCCGCTCCGTAGAGGGGGGGCTATGTCACGATCACCAGCGATCGACTATCGACTACGACTCTGGATTGCCCAAATACATCTGATTGTTCCTGTTTGACCATTGCTTACCTGACTATCCTAATAAAGACCTGCATAAGGATCCTCACCCCGTTGAAGAGTCTACACTTTATTACAATACTTCAGTTTTTACTACAGTCAGCTGTGGTGTATGGTAGTATTATATATATGGAGTTGTAGAAAACTTAGAATTGGGTCATTTGTTTATATTACTATAGTTGATATAGTTGTTACCATAGAATTCTAGAATTACCTTTAAAATTACCACAACAGATTATGTAATTTCTCGAAAATGACAGGGAAACATTGCATTGTAAATATCATGAAAACTTGGGAAAGTGCAATGTAATACATTTTACACAACAGTTCTGTCTGGTTCTTGAATTTAGTTGGCTGTTAGCCGTGAAATATTCTGCAAATAACAGCACTCGTCCAGCCTCTTCACCCTTCACCCTTGTGTATTACTCCGCTCATGACAAGCAGAGGACACTCTGCAGTTTGACAAATATTGCTGCTGTTGGATGACATAATGTACTTTTGAGGCTTTTTTAGTCGCGAATGTAGTTGTTTAGATTGCAACTATGCAGTTTATTTATAAGGATAATGCCTATTTGAAATATTCATAATTTCTGAGAGACAGTGCGTCGACAGCCATTAGCCTGTCATTGAGCAGAGCAAGGACGGTTGCATAAATAACGGACGCATAATAAGCCCTTAGAACAGGGGTGTCCACACTCAGTTCTGGAGGGCAGGTGTCCTGCAAAGTTTAGTTTCAACTAGGGTTGGGCGATGTTGACCAATTTGGCATCTTACGATGTCTAATGTGAAACATCGCGATGGACGATGGCATTATTTCAAAATGAACTACCAATATTAAACACTTTACAGTTTGTGTTGCATTAACTATACCATACAGTCTTGCACAGAAAGGATTAAACACAGTGACAGAACCACGTATAGCATGTACTCGTTTTAACTGTCACTGAGTCACTGAAAGAGATAGCAACATCAAGTGTTGTCTAGTATTAAAAAATACTTCTTGATTAATATTGTCATTCAGATCGTGAAATATGTGAATTAGCCTGTTTAAAAATCTAATTTAATTTCTATTTAATTAGAAAAGTGGCAGTTTATTTATTTAATAAATGGAAACAAAAAATGCACTTAAATATAGAAAGTGGTTTTTACTACAGTAAACAAGTGGGTTGAGCCTCAAATGGCTATGCCTGTCTATGTAATACAGTGGAATACTAGTATACAATTATATTAAACAAACATTTTTAAGTGTATTACTATTAAATTACTACTTATAAATGTAATATTAGGCTATATATATATATATATATATATATATATATATATATATATATATATATATATATATATATATATATATATATATATATATATATATATATATATATATATATATATATATATATATATATATATATACAGGGCTTGACATTAACTTTTTTGATCACAAGCCACTGTGGCTTGTAGATTTCCAACATTACTAGCCACTGGCCATTTTCACTAGTCACACTTTTCTTGTTGGGAAAATATATTTTATATGCATAAATGACTTATGACTGATATATGACTTTGACCTGCTAAAATGACTTGATTTGGAGGTTGTGTTATGTCCACATGCCTTCTCATTCATTTAACTTCTTGTGTGTATTGTGTATTAGCTTGCTCAGTGTGCATGAGCAAATGGGTTGTGTCACAATACAATCAGTTTTTATTTCACATGACTTTTCAGGGCTCAAAATTAAGGATTTACCAAATTTATCTCTGACCACACCAAATAAGTATTTCTTAGCCACAATTTTTTTTTATGTGTCAAAACAAGGAAAATATAGCTGTATAGGTGCACTTTTTAATTCAACAAAACTTTTCTTTAAAAAAACATAACACTTAAAAAAAGAATTATTGTCATGTATCTACAATATGCACAGTAATCTGTCCTGGCTAAAAGTCCCAGATCACCAGTTACACATAAACAGGGAGTAATCTCCCATTAAAGCAATGTTATTATAAAGAAATATAATTAAACCATATTAACAAAAATAACTGTAAGCAAAAGAAAACAGGTGAAACATACCGTGTTTGATAATGAAAGGATAATCACGCACTCACGGTGAATGTTAGACCTGTTAATAATCTGTTCAAAGAACAATTCAAATGAAAGCAGTGACTGTTGCTTCTTACAAAAGAATATGTGTATTTTTTTTTTTTTATCTTGAGCTCTTGAAAGCAGCAGGAATGGGGGTGCATGATCATTGCTCTTTGTCCAGTCTATTTTAAAGGGATCCTATCTCACCAGTTGCGCTTCCTCTAGGCACGGTTGCTTTGCGCAAGAAACCGGGATCACATCATCTGTGCGCGCGAGCGATCATCCTCTCGTTCGGTATTAACCTGCCTTCTATTGCTCGCGTGAATAGTTATTTTTGTCAGTCGTGCTGCTTCTTGATTATAAGATCACATTTGCTTGAGTATTGGGCCATGCTTATTGTCGAACCCTGCTTTTAAGAAAACTACAATTTAAAAATGATTTCCAAACAGCCAAAGTGGCTAGTGGAGGTGTCTGTCTAACCTGCCAGAGCTGAAATCTACCTGCATTTGGCGGGTTGGCGGGTGTTAATGTAAAGCCCTGTATATATATATATATATATATATATATATATATATATATATATATATATATATATATATATATATATATATATATAAATACATTTTTTACCTTATAAGGAGCTGAGCCCCCATAACAGGAAAATTCTAAAATCGCCCCTGCTGTGTAGTAACACAGGGAAATGTTATATCATAAATGATGGGAAATCTTGTAAATGGCAGTGAAGCGTTGTGTCGTAAATCTTGTCAAATCTTGTAAATGAGAAATAGTGTTGTAAGTGAGTGTGCAGTAAAGTGTTGTGTTGAAAATTATGGATAATCTTGTAAATGACAGTAAAGCGTTTTGTCATAAATTGTGGAAATTTTGTAAAAAAAATACAAAAAAAAACAAACAAACAGTAAAGCGTTGTGTTGTAAATAATGAAAAAAAAATAAAAAATGACAGTGAAGCATTGTGTTGAAAATGATGGAAAATCTTGTATATGACAGTAAAGCGTTGTCGAAAATTATGGAAAATTTTGTAAAAGACATTGAATCATTGTGGAAAAAATTATGGAAAATCTTGTAAAAGACAGTGAAGCGTGTGTTGTAAATTATGGAAAATCTTGTAAAAGACAGTGAAGCGTTGTGTTGTAAATTATGGAAAATCTTGAAATGACAGTGAATCGTTGTGTCGTGAATGATGAAAAATTTTGTAAATGACAGTGAAGCATTGTGTTGGAAATGATAGACAATTTTGTAAAAGACAGTCAAGCCTTATGTCGAAAATGATGGAAAATCTTGTAAATGACAGTGAAGCGTTGTGTCGTGAATGGTGGAAAATTGTAAATGACAGTAAAGCGTTGTGTCGGAAATAATGTAAAATTATGGAAAATCACATTAATACGGAAGCTCTGTGTTGTAAACGAATGAAAATTTTGTCAGTGGTGGAGAAAAAGTTAAAATAAAATAAATAATAAATAAGGAATAAATAAATAAATGTATTTCTTTCTATGAGGTCATGTGCACTCTATGAAATGCTGGGTTATTTAAACCCAAATAGGATAAAATATGGACCCAAGCATTGGGTTTAATTTGGTTCTATTTATTTAACAAAAAAAAATTTCTAGTAGTTGGTTTCGTCCATATTTTGTCCCAGAATTCTACTGAAATAACCCAGAATGTTTTAGAGTCTTTACCTCACTCATAATTAATAATCCATGTCAAACACAAAAAAGTGAAAGAGCAAAAAATACAACAGTGAGATGACAAATACAATCTCCTGTGGCCTGTGAGTGGAAACAAATGTGTCCGGTTGAGGCTTTTCTAAATACCATGTGTATTCTAGTCATCTGCCCTTTGTATGGATCTATGTTGGTTTAAGAGCTTTTTCCTGACCTCAGCTATGAACCCCATCACAGCACAGACAGCGCTGGCTATACTAGAGATTCATAAATTAATCATAGCATTTACATAGAGATATAACAGCAAAGTGAAGTGCTGAAGAGGTGAAGCCGGCTATACAGTAGCCCAGACTTATGATTATCTACATAACGTCTGATGCATTTACTAAAATATTCAATACAAGTGCTTACAGACATGTGCAATAATAGACCAGCGTGCAATAAAGTGGTAGATTATTTTGAATAAATGGCAAAGATGCTAAAAAAAGCTGCAACATAAAATTTAGACTGTTTGCAAAAAGGGGCGACGCAGTGGCGCAGTTGGTAGTGCTGTCTCCTCACAGCAAGATGGTTGCTGGTTCGAGCCTCGGCTGGGTCAGTTGGCATTTCTGTGTGGAGTTTGCATGTTCTCCCAGTGTTCGCGTGGGTTTCCTCCGGGTGCTTTGGTTTCCCCCACAAGTCCAAAGACATGTGGTATTAGGTGAATTGGGTAAGCTAAATTGTCCGTAGTGTATGTGAGTGCATGTGTGTGAATGGATGTTTCCCAGTGATGGGTTGTGGCTGGAAAGGCATCCGCTGTGTAAAAGAAAAAATGGGCTGGATAAGTTGGTGGTTCATTCTGCTGTGGCGACCCCAGATATATAAATAAAGGGACTAAGTCGAAAAGAAAATGAATGAATGTTTGCAAAGATGTTTGACCGCAATGAAGTCCAGCAAGATTTTCTACAAATAATATTGGAGCAGAGATTTGCCCAATAATAAATGGGGGTGAATATGGAGCCATTTTAAATAGACCAATATTGGACCAGTATATGGAGATTTGTGTAAGGGGAGTCAGGAAAGCCAGTGATCATTTGATAAACTGGAAATGTCATGTCTAGAAGGATTAATTTCGTACAAATCAAGTAAGCAATCTGCCCAGAGCAAGTTCTTGTATTAAATCACTTGATGCCAATTGATTTAATTTGCATATTGACATTAACCTATGATCATCATTTGATTATATTTTAGTTAAACAAATTTCTCATATTTCAGTGGTTTTCATTTCCGTTCGAGGCAGGGGTTTCAATATTTCAAATACCACAATCCCATGGTCACCACTGAGTGATGGACTGCCATCTTAAATGTAAACAGGCATCTAAATAGCAAACTTTACTTTTAATATATATATTATTAATGGGGTTTGCCATAGGCAAAGTCCATTCTTACTATGCTCAATGGAGTTTATTATTCTTCTTCCTTCTTCTTCTTCCTTCTTCCGTGCGCTTTTTCGGCGCGTAACTCGTCCCGCAGTTTTCGTCCCAGACCCTTCAAAGTGGGGTCAAATCGTCCGGTCTTATCGGGAATGGTGTGCTATGACTTTTATAAGGGGTGGGGGGTTTTTTGGCCCCGCAGGGGCCAAAAAACCCCCCCCAAAAATCCCATTGACTTAACATTGAGCCCAACTTTGACGAATCACAGCACTGACTGTGAATTTCATAGAAATATGAGATTCACAACATCTGTAGGGGGTTGCTGCCTGAGTGAGAACATACCCCGCACGGGGGTATATGTTGTACCCCTGGGGTGCTAGGACGTCCCAAAGTGGTCCCCCATTGACTTACATTGTCCCCATTGACTCCCATTCATTTTTCTAGAGCACGGTAAATACTATTCCCGGAAATCATCATAGCGCCAAGAGGGAATTTCGTAGAATTATGGGATTCGCCACATGTCGAAAGGGCCCCAGCTCGCATAAGTACATACCTCGAAAGGGGGTAAATGTTGTACCCCTGGGGGGCTAGGGGGTCCCAAATCTCCCATTGACTTAACATGGAGCCGAATTTTGACGAATCACTGCGCCGAGTGTGAATTTCTTAGAAATATGGGATTCACAACATCTGTAGGGGGTTGCAGCCTAAGTGGGAACATACCCCGAAAGGGGGTATAAGTTGTACCCCTGGGGTGCTAGGACGTCCCAAAGTGGTCCCCATTGACTTAACATGGCCCATTGACTCCCATTCATTACATTGACTCCCATTATAAATGTCACATGTCAATCACATTACATAGCAGTGTCATACAGACTTGGGGGTGGGCTTATTTGACTCAGGCAACCAACCATCATCTCAATATGATAATGAAGCTCTCAAGCCACGCCCCCCAAACCTTTTAGGGACCCTTAATAACTGCCTCGTTGACTTAACATGGGCTTGGACGTCCCATTGCTGATCCCATTGACTTCCATTATAAATGTCCCACATCAATAACATTACATAGGAGTGTCATAGAGAGATGGGGGTGGGCTCATTTGACTCAGGCAACCAATCAGGATCTCAATATGATAATGAAGGTCACAAGCCACGCCCCCAAACTGATCCCATAGACTGCCATTATAACTGGCCTTCATGCATATCTTTGCATAGCAGTGTCCTATTGACTTGGGGGTTGGCTCATTTGATTCAGACAACCAATCAGCATCTCAATATGATAATGAAGCTCACAAGCCACGCCCCCAAACTGATCCCATAGACTGCCATTATAACTGGCCTTCATGAATATCTTTGCATAGCAGTGTCCTATTGACTTCGGGGTTGGCTCATTGGACTCGGGCAACCAATGAGCATCTCAATATGATAATGACGCTCACAAGCCACGCCCCCAAACTGATCCCATAGACTGCCATTATAACTGGCCTACATGCATATCTTTACATAGCAGTGTCCTATTGACTTGGGGGTTGGCTCATTTGACTCAGACAACCAATGAGCATCTCAATATGATAATGAAGCTCACAAGCCACGCCCCCAAACTGATTCCATAGACTGCCATTATAATAGACTTTGATGCATATCTTTGCATAGCAGTGTCCTATTGACTTGGGGGTTGGCTCATTTGACTTAGGCAACCAACCACACCCAACTTCACTCTGTAACCACGCCCATGGCAACAAAACAGAGTACCCTAGCAACCATTTATCAACAGCTATATCTCAGCATCAGAACATCGTAGAGACATGGGGATTGGCTCGTTTTGCTCATGCTAGCAAACGGAACTTCCTATATGCTACACATGCTAGCAGTGACTAGCTACATGCTAATATTGACTAGCCAAGTGCTGTAACTTGCTAGAAATGCTTACTAGGTATAAACAAATGACCAAGCATGTATGTGAGGCTTGCCTAGTAACAACCTAGGGTACCCTAGCAACTGCCTAGCAACCACCCAAATTACCCTAGCAACCGCCTAGCAACGGCCTAGTAATGCCTCAGTAAGTGCCTAGCGACCACTCAGGACACCCTAGCAACAGCCTAGCAACGCCTTAGCAACCACTCAGAATACCCTAGCAACCACCTAGCAACACCTTAGCAACCACCTAGCAACCACTTAGGACACCCTAGCAACACCTTAGCAACCACCTAGCAACCACTTAGGACACCCTAGCAACCCCCTAGCAACACCTTATCAACCGCCTAGCAACCACTCAGGACACCCTAGCAACCACCTAGCAACGCCTTAGCAACCACTTAGGACACCCTAGCAACCGCCTAGCAACACCTTAGCAACCACCTAGCAACCGCCTAGCAACACCTTAGCAACCGCCTAGCAACCACTTAGGACACCCTAGCAACCACCTAGCAACACCTTAGCAACCACTTAGCAACCACTTAGAACACCCTAGCAACCGCATAGCAACACCTTAGCAACCACCTAGCAACCACTCAGGACACCCTAGCAACCGCCTAGCAACACCTTAGCAACCACCTAGCAACCACTCAGAACACCCTAGCAACCGCCTAGCAACCACTTAGGACACCCTAGCAACCGCCTAACAACACCTTAGGAACCACCTAGCAACCACTTAGGACACCCTAGCAACCACCTAGCAACACCTAAGCAACCACCTAGCAACCACTCAAAACACCATAGCAACCACTTAGCAATACCATAAACTTAACATTGGCACAAAATGGCTGACATTGGCACAAAATGGCTGACATCCAAAAATCCCCATAGGCTTAACATAGGCACAAAATGGCTGACATCCAAATTTCCCCATACACTTAACATTGGCACAAAATGGCTGACATCCAAATTTCCCCATACACTTAACATTGGCACAAAATGGCTGACATCCAAATTTCCCTATACACTTAATATTGGCACAAAATGGCTGACATCCAAAAATCCCCATAGACTTAACATAGGCACAAAATGGCTGACATCCAAAAATCCCCATACATTTAATATTGGCACAAAATGGCTGACATCCAAATTTCCCCATACACTTAACATTGGCACAAAATGGCTGACATCCAAATTTTCCCATACACTTAACATAGGCAAAAAATGGCTGACATCGATATCTTGATTAGAGAGTCGTAGAAGCTTGGGGGTGGGCTCGTTTTACTCGGCCTATCAAGTCGGTGTTAAGTAGTGACATAACAAATTTGTAGACACTCCCTAGCAACCACTTATAGCACCCTAACAACCACATGAAAATATAAACAAGCCCTATTTCAGCACAGGAATATCATAAAAAGACAGGGTTTGGGTTATTTGGATGCAGGCTAATAAAAACGCTTTTGTTTTCGCTAATTAAAATGGCGTTGCCACAGCATAGCAACCATTTAGAATACCCTAGCAACTACATAAACACATGAATTTTGCCATTTCTCCCCAATAACTGCTATTGGGCAGTTCAGTGATTCATTTTACCCCATCGATTTGCCACGCAAACCCCATTCACATTTTCTTTAGGAAATGTACAATTCTAGTATATATATATTATATAATATATATATTCATTCAGGTTCGAACCTGCGACCAAGCGACGTTCTTGCTGTGAGGCAACTGCGCCACTGCGTTGCCCTCACAAACATAATCTTAAAAATAATTAATTTCTGCTAAATTAAATTATACTTTTATTTACTCAATATAGTAGGTATCGATCAACTTATTTACGTTTATTGATCTTTAATTGTAATGAAACGTATTATATTTTTTATCTAAATTATATTAATCTATTTTCAATTGATTTATTAGATTTTTTAATCAGTTAGTTTTTTGTGGTATTTGTTAATATTATTCTTATTACATTATTGTAATCCAGTTTTACAGCGCTCTTAACTGTATTTCACCCATGAAACAACTTGACTGCCTCTTATTAACAGGGAAACTACTTCAAATCTCCTTAGCGCGTCAGAAGTGAAGAGCGGGAAAACTCGATCACTCCATTAACGTCAAAAACTGTGATTTTTTTTCTCTCTCTCTTCAATTCGCGCAGCACACAGTTTTTAACTGATACTCGGATGTAATTTGGCTGTTTATAGGCAAACGAATGTTTCTGCTTTTTACCAGATAAAGCTGACGTTGTTGTCATTTTCTTAATATCACAGTTTTAAGACGAGTGAAAGTTATCTTGTTTTCAAAGGCGCCTGGACGTCAGCACGATTCAAAGTTTTCAGCGATGCCCTCCGGCAAAACTTCTGACAGAACCAGACGTTTCATTTCAAAATATAAATATGTTTAAACTCTTATTCGCCATGAAGATCACCAGAAACTTCAGTTAAAGGGTGAGTTTTTTTTAAAGCTACATTATCTTTGTCAGAGGGAGAAGATGCCAACATCAGACATTTTAACATATTAACTGTCACAAAATAATCACTAATGAATACAAATATTACAAAGGCTGTTTTTAGAAATAGGCCACCAAACAAATCACACAAATCCTGTAGAGGCTCTTTGTAGTCTACATCCTCTTTCAGTTTATGTCAAAGTTATTTGACAGAGACTCAGGGAAAACAGGCACAATAACCATTGAGGCATTAAACGGGAGCAAGCAAGGATAATGAGAAGAGATCGACATAAAACGTGTCTCAATCGAGAACACTACTTGTAATATGTGCGCAGCGCCACCTTGTGGTTAAAAGCACCTAATGCAACTGGAAATGCCACTTGACAACAAACATTGACACAACACACGGGGTTAATGGGTACATATGACTTTCTGTTCGACTGAGAAGAAAAATAAATGTTGGCCACACACAAACATTCACATATTCTGTTAAGATTTTAGTTAAGATTTTACAGTCATATTTACAAACCACTCAGATTTCATTGTGACAACTGATTAAAATTCAATATCTAGTTTCACTATGTACACATCACAAAGACAACCGCGTGAACCTTTAAATTTCAGTCAGACTTGACTGTTTTTAGTGTTAAAGTTAAAAAGTTAAATATAATAATTTATGCAATGTAATTAATTAATTATATAATTTGCATAATAAGCTATACCATATTGGCATTTTTTTTATAATTGTGATGACTTTCTGGTGCAATGTTAGAAGAACAGTATAATAACTCGTATTTCAAAAATAATTAATAAAAGTTCTAAAGTTCTTTGAATGTTATTCATAACTTACCTTAAAGACATTTTCAGGGGTCATTAAATAGCCCCTAAATCAGGGGTCTTAAACTCAAATTGCTGAGGGGGCATTGCAGTTACTGACAACTCATAAGACGGCCATTTTAACATTCAAGCACAAGAAGAAAGTGCAAACCTGATGTAATTGATGCATCTTAGGACAACAGCCATAATGTTTATATTTCAAGCATTACATCACCAGTTGTAATGCAAATCAGCATGTTTAATTGCATCACACAGCTGCTGAAATATATCTGTGGCTGTTGTGTGTATGGCCGAGCATTAGACGCAAAACTCAGTCATGCTTCCACAGAGTATTTGTAGTGAAAACTCAAGCTTTTTCTTTCTTGTTGTACACATTGAATGGGGTAGTTTATATTGCTATGAAGGAACTACAAATAATAGACATCATTCATTCATTTTCTTGTCGGTTTAGTCCCTTTATTAATCTAGGGTCGCCACAGCGGAATGATGTGGGGGAAACCGGAGCACCCGGAGGAAACCCACGCGAACGCAGGGAGAACATGCAAACTCCACACAGAAACGCCAACTGACCCAGCCGAGGCTCGAACCAGCGACCTTCTTGCTGTGAGGCGACAGCACTACCAACTGCGCCACTGCATCGCCCCAATAATAGACATAATAATTATTATTTTTCTTTCCTAACCAATTGTTGCTGAATCAAAAGTTTAACAGATAGCATACTCGAAATATAAACACCAGAAAGCATTTTGGGTAACTTTAGTGACTTTACTGCCAATTGTTTTTCTCATCCTTCTTTTTTTGTAAAACAACAAAGAGGAGGAAAGTATGTATATAGTCACATTTACTTGATCCTGTTCAATTCAACCAGCTTGACATTAAAATTTTACTAATGTACATAGTTTTTCATAAAAATCTTAATACACATGAGGAAAATCTATTAAATGAGACAATTTGTATCAAATATTAGCAAAATTATCAAATTTGTTACACCATCAGCATGGCATGTAAGCCAAGTGTTTGTAGAACAAAATACAAGCAGTATAAAACCAATAATAATCAAATGACCCTTGAATATTTACAAAAATAGAGCTTTAGTGAAAATAGAGTACTTAAGGACATTAATTTCCGAGGTTTCAAGATTAAAATCAGCCACAGAAATAAACTGCATTTGTGTTACTCTCAGCAAGAGAAAACGAAAGTAAACCTAAACCGTAGATATAGTGCAGTACCTTAAATGTCCTGTAGGTGGTCAAAATGGGTGCAAATGGCCCACGGTCTGCAACTTTGAAACCCCTGTGCTAAAGAATGTTCAGAAACTTGCTAGTGTGTTACCAACACATGCTTTTTCAACACATTGGTAACATTTTAAATTATTGCAAGCACGTTTTAACATGTAGCTCTCTTATGTACAAGACAGTAGATACTGTACATCCAGACAGGCCTATCAGCAGTCCAATGCAAAGCAGACCACTGTTGTAAAAGACTGAAGGGTTTTATGCTACCATAACAACTGGCTGAATATAAATTATGTCAATTATTTTTTATGGCAAAAAACTAACTATTAGACACAAAACATTGATCTGAGCTGTGATGAATTACTAACTCTTTATTTAAACATGCTTTGTTCAGAAAGATCTATTGTTCTTAAGAAACAGCTGAATGCAAACCACACTAACCTACTTGTATTATATTGTATTGTACTTGTATTATTATTCAGTCGCAAGATAGCGCCAAACAGTTGAAAACAGTGAAGTGACATATAAATATTTAAATAAGAATAAAGTCATTCAGAGTCAAGATGATTCATATTACATGGTTGAGCTTGTGTTATAAAATTAATCGGTTGTTATCAGTGAATAACATACCTTGGAATGTTGTGACTGACCAATCAGAATCAAGTATTCCAGAGAGTTGTGTAATAGTGGAATTTAATGTTAATGTTGTGAAAAATAAATGAAATGGACATTTCTTTACTCCTGGAATGTTCCAAATCAATGTTCATAGATTGTTGTGTTGCAAATAATAAAGAATGTTAATAAAACATTCTCATAATTGTTTTAGCTGGGACCCCAGTGAGCCACAGCTGATTTGAAGAAAAGCGTACAGGAGAATAGATGTAAACATATACAGCCGACAAACAGGCCCAAAAGGCCACGAAATCTCTCTGCAGCTCAATCGAACCACTTGTTTGTTGATCGTATCAACTGAAGTAATGCAAAGCATTGCTGGGTTTTGTAATCGAGATTTATGCATAGACTCACACACAGACGAGTTTAGTGATTCATTATACTGTCAAGCACGCTATGCAAACTAATTGGACAGTGATTTGATCTAGCCGTAGAAAATTCTTGCCACATTTTTGTGTCCCTTCTTAGAATCTAATAGCACAAACTTAAAAAGCACAAACAGACATCAAACTCACAAGCAATAAAAGGAGATTTTTTTATTCATTGTTAGTTGATGTTTTAGTAGATGAATAACAAAGAATGGTAAAAGGTAAATCTGTTCACACTACAGATTTGTAAGGTAACAATGATACATTTTTATTAATAACAACTATCTGAAGTGGTTAGAAGTTTGAACAGTAGTTTTAAAAGCTTAAAATGTAACATTTTATGGTAATAAAGTCTATTAGATGGACACATTTACTACAGAGTGGTTGCTAGCTTGTTATAGCAAATTGCTAACATGTAAAGGCATACCTTTAACATGTTAGTAGCATATTTGACAACATTGAGAATGCATTAGCACATTGCTGCCGTGTTTAAGTAATCTGCTATCATATTTTAACACTGCTGGGATGTTTAACAGACTGCTAGAATGTTTTAAACTTGTTTTAAAATGGTTAGCTTATTTAAACATGTTTAAATAAGCAGCAATTTGTTAATATGTTGTTAGCATGTTGCAGAAAAATACTAGCATGTTTTAAAATGATGTTAACATATTTTAACATCAATAATAGCATGTTTTAAAACACTAATGGGATGTTGCTGGCACATGTTTAGCATATTACTGCCATGTTTGCCATGTTTTAACATGTAATGTTCACAATGTTGCGATTATATTATCATGATGCTATTTTGTTAGCATGTTGTAGAATAAATCTAGCATGTTATAAAATGCTGAATTACCATTATTAATAGCATGTTTTAGCATGCTAATGGAATGTTGCTAACATTTTAACATATTGTTAGCATAATACTGACATGTTTTAACATGATGCTAACATGCTTCACAATGTTATTAGCCTGTTTTTACAATGTTGTTACCATGTTTTAAAATGTTAGCACATTTTTGTCATGTTGCTAGCATGTTGTTAACAGCTTTTAACATTCAGAACATTGTTAGATGTTACAGGCATGTTTTAGCATATAACATTATGTTGCTAGTATGTTTTTAATGTTAAGTTATTAACAAGTTTTAAGACTTTACTAGCATGATTTGGTGCGTTAATAGAATGTTACTAGCATGTTTTAGCACATTGCTGATGTTTTTACACATTGGTGGCATGATTTAGAACTTTTCTGTCATGTTTCAACAGTGCTAGCTTTTTAACACATTGCTAGCATGTGTTGCACAATTTAATGCAGTATTATATAACACTTGTTAGCATCTTTAAGCACATCACTATCTTGTCCTAGGCTAATTTACAGGTTTTGTTAGTGATAAATAGATTGAAAGAACTGCAACCAAATATGCATACAAACAATAAAAGGAGAGCAATCAAACACAATGTGAGCAGCTGCTAGACGCCGCAGTAACTGTATAAGCAGTGAAGTGTGCAGTAATCTGTGTTTTTCTCTCTCTCTCCCGCTAAGGAAGAAACTCATCAAAGTGGAGATTAGCCGCACGGCCATGATTATTTCGGGTGCAGTAATGTAACGGTTCAAAGGTGCCATTAATCTTGCCGTTCAGATGCACATCTCATTCGGTACAGTCTCCTTGATTCGCTCACAAAGGGTGAATCCAGCAATTCCTGAATTGCTTTTCATGCTGTGCCTCTAAACAGAGAAATCTAACCTTCTCCATAACCTTCCCAATAACTTACAGTATGCATGCATTTATTATCATTTCACATCACAATCTGCAATGTCATATGTGTTGTAGGATCACCCTCTATTGGCCAGAAAAGGTGGTGCAGAATCTAACTGCCCCTTAACATAACAACATCTCACAAAATATTTCCTGATTAAACATGAGAATGTTATTTTATCATTAATATTTCTTTTTAAACTGAATAGAATGTCTTAATAAAGCATGCCATATTGAGCATATTTAAAACTATGTGCATGCATAAATGTTCAGCATTTCAAATATAATTTATTCAGTGATGGAACACGCATTTGACTAATTTGAAAGAAAGTCACACACAGTAATGACTTAAACTGAATGATTACAGTACATTAGATGAGTGAGTGAATAATGGCAGTTAATGCTTAATGTTTTTCCAGACGATAAATAAGAGAAGACTGGAAGATGAATGTCTGTTTTTATAATATGGATGATAGTTTAAAGAAAAAATAAATACAATGTGGAGCTAAATGGCTCAGCGTTATGAAAATGTGAACACTATATATATATAAAAAAAAAGCAAATAGAGAAAATTTTAAAAGATTATTTACTTTTAATCTGTTTGCATAGAATTGCTTCATGAAATGTTACTTGTATGAAAACGTTTGTTCAAAATTATTGTAAATATAGTTGTTTATTTTGATTTAAATAAAAAATATTTGCATATTACAATTTATATTTGTAAAATTTATAATTAATATATTTATTCATTCTTTCATTTTCCTTTGGCTTAGTCCCTTATTTATCAGGTGAGGTGACAGTGCTAACCACTGAGCCACCGTGTCTCCCAAAATTAATATTTGTGTAATTTCTATATTTATTTATTCATTAATTTTCCTTCGGCTTAGTGCCTTTATTCATCAGGGCTCACCACAGTGGAATGAACTCCCAACTTATCCAACATATGTTTTACGCAGCAGATGCCCTTCCAGCTGCAACCTTGTACTGGGAAACACCCATACACTCTCACATTCACACACACACACTACAGCTAATTTTGCTTATTCAATTCACAGCATGTCTTTGGACTATGGAATAAACCAGAGTAATGTATATATTCATAATTTATAAATTTATATAACATAATATAAATTTTACATTAACTTATATTTACAATATAAAACTTTTCATATCTCTGGAACAATAGGTGGCGCTGCGCCAAGTAATTGTGAGATCTTTGTCAACTAACTAACTGCCACTTTATGCAATAATCTGGTTCAGATTTTATGAAGCTGGACAAGTAGGATTTTCAGATTTTTTTCTAATTGTTTCTAGCCTGTATGGTTCAGAAGTTACTTGCATAAACATAAATGCAGCTTTGGACAGTTGGTGGCGCTAGAGAGTTTGCGTTAGAGACAGAAAAGTTGCTGAGGTTGATGTTACATTTGCTCTATATCTCTGTAGCAAATTACACAACTTTTAACTAAAGAATTATTACCCACAAGAAGGTTGCTGGTTCGAGTCCCAGCTAGGATAGTTGGTGTTTCTGTGTGGAGTTTGCATGTTCTCCCTGTGTGGGTTTCCTCCAGGTGCTCCGGTTTCCCCAACAGTCCAAAGACATGTGCTGTAGCTGAAATGGATGAACTAAATTGGCCATAGTGTATGTGTTATGATTATCAGCGATTTAGCGGTTGCAGATCGCTAACGGACTACAAATCCGCCATTATGGACTACAAGATCCAGTCATGCTCTGACACTGGTTCCTGATCCTGACTGATTGCATACACACAGCCAGAGGATTGTCAAAGACAATGGACTATTTTATATATGGGCTATTTATACAGCGCGCGCACACACACACACATCAGGGATAAGTCTTGTTTAGCTGCATTGTGAACATTACGACGCGTTTTCCTTGCCTTGCCGTGTTTGATCCTCACTTTGTTTTGTTTGTTTATTCCTGTCTGCTGCCTGCCTTTTGGCCATCTGCCTGTTGTCTGACCATGACTCTGGATTCCCTGTGTATATCTATTTGCCCCTGTCTTGACCGTTGCTTGCCTGACCATTCTCAATAAACCTGAGTTTGGATCCGCACTTTCTTTGTCAGCGTCTCCCTTGTGACAGAAGACACAGCTCTGTCACAATCACCAGCAACCTGTAAGGAAGGGCTATAAATACTGCGGCTGGAAAGGCATCCGCTGCGTAAAACATATGTTGGAATAGTTGGCGGTTCATTCCGCTGTGGCCACCCCTGATAAATAAGGAACTAAGCCGAAGGAAATTGAATGAATGAAATTATATTCTAATTTATTGTTAAAGTACTGAATTGTTTATTCACTACTCTATAGTATCATGGTCATTGTTCATGCAACAACTCTCTGAGACTTTATGTAGTGGTAATACAGTGGTCCCTCATTATTTGTGGGAGTTACATTCTAAAAATGACCTGCAATAGGTGAAATCCGCGAAGTAGTCAGCTTAATTTTTTACAATTATTATAGATGTTTTAACACTGTAAACCCCCTCACTACACACTTTATACACTTTTATCGGTAACACTTTACAATAACAGTACATGAATAATGATGTATTAATGTGCAAACTAAACATTACTTTATTAAGAATTAATGATGAGTTAATGTATGCACTAATCATGAACTAACTTGAACTACAACATGAGTTACATGAGTTCATGTGTGAATAACGGCTACCTTAATTACTTGTTAGTACATGTTGTTAATTAATGTATTAGTTAACATTTAAGTTTAAGCTAAATGTAACCAACATGAACTCATGAGCTGTTAATGTATGATTATGTTGTGACTTAACTTGGAGGGGCACATCATCATTAACTCATCCTTAACTACTCATGAACTCCTGTTCATGCTGATGTTGACTAAACACTTTTCTATTGTTATTCAGTGTAAACTTACTAGTTGGACACACATAAGGAGTTCATGAGTAGTTAAGAATGGGTTAATGATGATGTGCCCCTTCAAGTAAAGTCACAACATAATTATATATTAACATATAATGAGTTCATGATGGTTAAATTAAGCATAAACTAATGTGGTAATTAATACATTAATTAACAAACAATCATGTACTAACAAGTAATTAAGGTAGCCGTAATTCACACATGAACTCATGTGACTCATGTTGTAGTTCAAGTTAGTTCATGATTAGTGCATACCTTAACTCATCATTAATTCATAATAAAGTAATGTTTAGTTTACATATTAAAACATCATTATTCATGTACTGTTATTATAAAGTGTTACCCTTTTATCTAACAGGCGTTAACATTTTCACACATTTCTCTCGTTTAAACACTCTCAAAGTTCAAACCTTTGTAGAAAAATAAGTCCAGTATTATAGAAGTAAACCAAAAATCAAAACCATTTGATCTTCATTTATTTATTCATTCCGTAATGCCGCCCTACAGCTGTGTAACTTCTACCTTCATTTAGCATGTCCAGAAGTTCAACTTTTAGCGCCATGGTTAGCATTTTCCTCCACCTTTTGGGTGCTACTGCAGGTGTCTTTGAGATTGCAGAACATTTCACATAGAGTACAGCACTTCAGAGTCACACTGGAGACTGGCACGGAGGAGATTGATTGACTGTGGTCTACAGCCAGTCAGGAGGCAGAACACAATGCACTAATCAGGACACAGAACACAATGCGCTGTAAAAAAAAAAAAAAAAAAAAAAGCATGTCAAATTGCATGAAAAAAATCCACGAAACTGTAAGGCCACAAAAAGTGAATCGAGTTATAGCAAGGGACCACTGTATATGCTAAACTATGTTTATGCATGGTTATGTGAACCACTCCAATGCATTTGAAACTTTCCAATTTGTTAAAAGAAACATTTAAAGCAGCAGTAAATTCAGCACCATTAGTGGCAGTCAACAAAAGCGTGAAAATAATATCACAGTTTTCTGTGTTGGTGATCTATGCAATGTGACCCTGGCACTCTTGCTAATAACCATGCAAAACCCAACATGCTAAATCCACAGTATAATCACTACCGAAAATATCCCACTCTGCACCACTTCCGCACCATGCTAAATGGTAACGCCTCAAAAAAAATATGTGCCAGCCTCCTACTAGGTATTGTTGAGATATTTCCGAGTCTAATCCTGAAGACAGAATCCATTACGCTTGGTGGGGAGCAGTGAGCATCTGTGATAAGCACTCGCCACCTCAAAGACATGAGGTAAAATACGCCAATAGAAGTCTGGCAGCAGGGTTAAGGGTATTAACAGACCTACAAAGGCAACATTTATGTTAAAAAATGCAAGCAATTTTGGATATTTTGGTTCTGAGAGGAATCCAGCAGCTAGGTGACTTCCTACTGTGAAGAAGAGTTGTTTAAGAAGTGACCAATTTCACTTTTAAATAGATTTATAAACACGCGTAATGGAAATATATGCAAGGCTTGGAGATAATGCTATATTTTTGTCACAGAATAAACAAGCTAACTTTTACTAGCTAGCCAGGGAGTAGGCTATTTGTTTTACTTTATTGTTTAATCCCCTTAAGCATATCAGCTAATTCGCATTCAAACACCACATGAAAAAAAAAATGCATTGGTTTCATGAAATCACATTTTGGATGTCTTGTCCATTACCTTTGAGGCTATATGCTAATGCTTTCCAAAAAATTCTTTTAATCTGAGAAAAATTACCTATTGGAAACTATTTTGTTCATAAGGATGCATATAATTGATCAATGGCTGATGCTAATAGTTAATTCTCAACCTGCAAACTGTCTAGGAATGGCAAGTACAGCTAACATGGTTTTGCCAGGCTCGGCCATTAGCTAAATGCTAACTGGCTGTTAGTTTGTCCCACACAATCAGTCCCACTCATCCAGTTTTGCAAATACATCAGTAGGAAATAAAATAAAAGTTCTTCCAAGTCTAAATTCTAAATACATGGCTAAATGGTGAGATCTGTGTCACTGTGATTTAGCGCACATGCTACTGACATATTTATGGCACTAATCCTGCAGATAAATATGTGTCTCTTATGACAGTCATTTATAGTTACAGTATTATTTCTGTAACATAAGGAAGACAATTATCTTAAATCAAAATGAAATGTCAAAAAAAAAAAAAAACATATGCCACAGCCATCTTATCAAGCTAATAATAAAATAAGTGTACTTTAGCTACAAAACCCTAACTAATGTGACTAAAATGCATCAATTTAAACTTGTGGTTGCATCAGTTATACAACATGACAAAAATGTCCCAAGTAATGGTAAAATATCTGATATTCTGAGTCTCAAATAGGGGAGCGCGGGGAGGAAGGAATTTGCTCAGGGTTAACCATGACATGCTTCCGAAGTTTTCACCACAGTGTCGGTAGACATCTTCCTGACAATTATTAAAAAAGTTCAGGGAAATTTGGATGAGGAACACAGAAGAAAACATTAAGCATAAAAGTATTTTTTATTATACTCAATATTTTTTTATTTAAAAAAAAATCTGTGAAAATATGTAAGTAAAATCTTATATTGTTGTGATTACCGTCTTCTTGGCTAAAAGATGGAACCATTTTGAAAAACACACACATGTAAAAAACAGACAGTGACTGCAAGCCAGTTTTGAGGAAAACACGACACAGCGGGGTTAGTTGTAACAGGGTGTTACAAATAAGCCACACACTGTTGGACACCAATTAAACTAACAAAATCATTTTTGGATGTTGAGTGTAATGAGAACTTTTTATTTAAAAATGTTTTTTAATAGAAAAAATCTATTTTATAGCTAATAATGCAAATAAATGCAAATGTGTATATCCAATAGATAAATAAATAAACATGAATGGTAAATAGAGGAAAAAATTTGAAAATGTTCTAATGTCCTAAACAGTGTAGAAAAATAATGAATAACACACATCGTCAGTTTACGTTTAAAAAATGATAATTATAGACATCTCCAAAGACAGTAGCATGTATGTTACAAGCTGAATGTTTTGCTAGTACTTTTGTGTATTTAAATACCTTAAACCTAAAATAAATGTTATTTGTTTGAAAACATTGATAAATTGTGCATTTTCTTTGGCTTAACACAAGCCATCACAGAAAAGCAGATTTGAATTTAGCAGCTGCTTGCGTTACACACTGAATGCTCTAATCACACCAGTGTGATCAAAAAACAAGTCCTACGCAAACTCTTGGGAAATATGTACATAATGTATAAATAGTTGACAAATAGTTGACTTACAAAAATGATAAATTCATTTTCCTTTGGCTTAGTCCCTTTGTTCATTAGGGTCACCACAGCAGAATAAATCGTCAACTTATCCAGCATATGTTTTACTCAGCAGATGCCCTTCCAGCTGCAATTCAGTACTCAATTTAATAGATTCAATTCACCTATACTGGATGTCTTTGGACTGTGGGGGAAACCAAAGCACTTGGAGGAAACCCGCACGAACACGGGGAGAACATGCAAACACACAGAAATGCCAACTGGCCCATCCGGAACTCGAATCAGCAGCCTTCTGGCTGTGAGATGATAGTGCTAACCATTGAGCCATCATGCCACCCATGATAAATAATAGTATATTAAAAGGCTAAAATATAACTGAACGAATCAACATCTGCAGAGAAAATCTGCCATAGTGTTCTATACAGCACAGAAAACGCTGAAGCGAAGAGCGTGAAAACCCAGGCTGATGTCTTGCTTCAGCAGATCTGACATGACTGCTTGTCCAAACTCTTTAATATCTGCTGGAAAAGGTGAATTCTGACAAGCAGTGGTAAACCTCAGTAAACATTATTGTATGGTGGAAAAAATCTTCAGTAGATTGCCTTGAACTCATTGCTACCTTGTAGTATTTGTTCTGGCTGCTTTTTTGGTGATTCCTCCTGAAGAGCAAATGTTGTTTCAATTAAAATCACAGTAGGCTTTGCTGTATGATAACATTCAATGTATAGTGTGACCAAGTGTGTTTGTTCCCCGCTGAACAATTTCACATGGAGCAGCATTTAAATCCACAAACTGAAAAGCGCAAACTGTGCCCTTCCCCAGTGAATGGGCTATAGGGATTTACACAGACATCCTCTCAGTGGGGCAAAAATAGCAGTCTAAACCTGCAAGCAGCGGAAGATTGAGGAGAGTTCAGGAAAATGTGAAGAGCTGGACTTAACCGGATGATGTCCAGAGACCGTTTACATCTGAACCAGCAGTTTGCAGTCATCCTGCTTTAGAGCTAAATCTAAACAAGTGTCCAAAAACTCAACATGCACTCCATTCAACTGCATAAGTACATATCCAGTCAACCAATCAAATGGCAATCAAAAGCAGAATGTGGACATGGTCTGGAACTGTGTTTCTCAACCACGTTCCCGGAAAAGACTGCTTGTTTTGGATGTCTCTTTTGTCTGTCACACACATTACAGGTCTTTCAGCCTCTGCTACTTAGCCAATGATCTGAATCAGGTGTGTTTGGTCAGGGAGACACGGAAAATGTGCAGAGCTGGGGGTCCCCCAGGAACGTGGTTGAGAAACACTGGTCTAGAAGATCTGCTGAAGGTCAGACTGAACATCAGAATAGGAAAGAAAGAGGATTTAAGAGACTTTGAGCATGATGTGATGAGCTGGCCTGATTATAGAAACTGCTGCTCTACTATTGTTCACAGAGAACGATCTGAAAAATTAGAAACTACAAGATGCGAAAGGTGAGAGGACGGATGAGAACAACCAGAATGGTTTAGCCAATAGAAAGACAACAGAAACTCAAATAAATACTCAATACAACAGAGGTCTGCAGAAGAGCATCTTCGAGCACACAACAAACCTTGAAGCAGATGATCTACAGCATCAAAAGAAAAGGTACTGATGGCACTCCTGTCAGTTGAGAACAAATAACAGAGGCAACAATTCACAAACAATTCATAACTTGGATAAAGGTTGTCCTTCAAGTCTCAATTTCTGCAGTGACAATTAGATGGTAAAAGCACCAGAATTTGACATTAATGACATGAAAGCAACAATCTATCTTCCCTTGTAACAACAATTCAGGCTGATAGTGGTGCAATTGAATGGTAGAGATTTCCTTCACACACTTAAGGCCTCTTGGCACAAATTGAGCATTGATTAAACTCCGCTACCACCCTGATTATTGTTGCTGACCATGTCCATGCCTTTGTGACCTAGCGTGAACTCATCTTTTGTTGTCTTCCTGCAGGATAACACACCATGTCACAAAGCTCAAATCATCTCTATTTGGTTTCATAAACATGGCAGCGAGTTGAGACCAAATCTCAATCCAATTGATAAAGGTGTTTAGAAAGTAGGGGTGATATTGAAACTAAATCCAGAACCATTCTACTTAAATGTACCTAAAATTCCTCCAACATGGGATGTTCTTCAAACCGGGCTTGCACTGTGTGATTTCAGCTACGATTTGGTCATCTGAGGCAAAGATTCCTATAACCATAAGCTAAAATCTGTGTTCTTTGATTGTTGGTTTGACATGTTCATAGACAGTCGATTAATGGCCGCTGACATCAAATTTTCACTCCAATGAATGTTTCCCAACCCCGTTCCTGAAGGCACACCAACAGTACACATTTTTAACCTCTTCCTAATCAAACACACTTGAATCAACTCCTTAGAACATCACAAGAGATTCCAAAACCATATATACATTTCTGGAGAGGGGGTACATTGCCAGGAAGTACGGATTTTGCAGTTTTTGTTTTTGCGAATCCACAATAGGCCACTGTGTACACTTTTTGAGATGTCAAAAATTTCTCATAAGTGCCATTTGCACCTGCTCTTCTTGTGTAAATCCAGCAGAGGCCGCAGTCGACTGACTAACTGACTGATCAACTGTCCCACCCTCCTACTTCCCTAAACCCAACCGACAGTGTTTTCTAAAGCAATAAAAAAAAAGAAAAGCCCTCGCAGCAGGCTGATTTTTACCATGTTGTCAGATTTTACCACATTCTCACCCTGTTATTTACTTGTTTATTTAATTTTTTGTCTTCTGTTTTTGTCTAACCTGCTTTCTGGAACTGTTCTTCGCCGGACACGAACCCCGTTTTCATGGTCGTCTCAACCCAACATCAAAGTTTGCAGTCAACGTATGCTGTGAGTTACTGGACAAACTGGTAACAGCGGAACAGCTGTCCACATGTATATAGGGCAGATAAGGGAGACCAAAATATGTACTGTAGGTGAGCTTTCAGGAACAGGGTTTGGAAACACTGACTACGTTTACATGGACATCAGTAATCGAATTATTTGCCTTAATCTAATTAAGACAATAATAAAATTAAGGCGTTTACATGAGTTTCTTTTTGAATGTTGCTTTCATGATCCCGTTTTACATCTTATATCACATAATTCGATTAATTTCACTGCGTCACTGCGCTATCTGCATTTTCTCCGGAGTTTCGTGTAATTTCAGGTGTTTCATTTTTAATTTGTCGAGTTTAACTGCAGTTTGGCACTTTTACTTTCAGTCTACATTTCATGCATGCCTCCCGTGACAAACGAGATATTGGATGCCACTATAAACTGCTGGAAGAGTGTTTTTTTAATGAAAGTTCATACCGCATGCTGAATGGAAGACAAAAAAACTCTACATTTCACGATGCAGGTGTCTGTGGTCTGCACTGACTCAGTAGGTGCAAAAAGTGTCAAACAGCCGTGTGTGTGTGTGTGTGTGTGTGTGTGAGTGTGTGTGTGTGTGTGGACTATCCTGTCGCAAAACGGGGTGAAAAGTCCTACATGACGGTACTAGTTTGATTAAGGTGTTTACATGTCTGTACTGCATTTCAATATTGCGACTAAAATCAGCATACTCCACATGTCTTAATTCAATTTCTCTTATAATCCAGTTCGATTATGACCGTAATCTTATTAATTTAATCAAAAATCGCTGTTAACATGGTAGACTCTTAATCTAATTAAAATCAAATTATTGGTGTAAACGTACTCACTGTCGTACAATGAGAATCAAACCAAGAGCCAACAGGTAAGCAAAACTAATCATTGCAATAATTTCAAACCACCTCTGGGATTGTTTCCCAAGTTTTATTAGCAATGCATGTTATGAGTAAAATGAACGCTACTGATTTTGAGTTTGCTATGAGGTGTTGTTTCAGATTGCAGGTTACCAAACGTGTCAAAGATTAATAACGTCAAACTCCAAATGAGTCATCTTGTATCTGTTTAATGCGTCTTGATTGTCAGTCAGTCTGAAATAAAAAACTGAGATCTTTCAGTGTGACATGGGGATTATGTTCATACAGTCTGACTAGCTAAAATTCATTCATTCATTTATTTTCTTTTCGGCTAAGTCCCTTTATTCATCAGGGGTCACCACAGCAGAATGAATCGCCAACTTGTCCAGCATATGTATCCAGCACACTCGTACATTCACACACTTACAATTTGGCCAATTTAGCTTATTCAATCGCCTACTGTATATTGCATGTCTTTGGACTGTGGGGGAAACCGGAGCACCCGGAGGAATCCCACACGAACATGGGGAGAACATGCAAACTCCACACAGAAATGCCAACTGACCCAGCCAGGGCTTAAACCAGCGTGCTTCTTGCTATGAGGAGATCATGCCACCCACTGCACCATTGCGTTGCCCCACTAGCTAAAATGTTTAAGTATTATTAAATATTGCACAGTGTGAGCTGAGCTTCATCCTATAATTTCCACATTCCACCTAGTCTGGACAAATACTATATAGACCTAACATACTACTATATAACATAGTCCATGTGACATTGTGCTTTCATTGATTAAACCATTCAAGAAACAAGAGAGGGGAGAAGAAGAGTTAAACCAGGTTCAAGATTGGTTTGACAGATTTAAGGCTGATGGGAAATCCAATCTATGGTCATAACATCCTCAAGGGGACAGGAGACTAGAGGACATCAGCGACCACAATCAGAGACATCCATGCTCATCGGGTCTGTGCCAAATCATTGAGTCCTGCTCAAAGATCAGCTCTGGGTTAAGATTTGTAGAAGTATGGCACAAAATCTGTGAATATATGAAGGTTACACTTCACAGAACATGAAGAAGTCGAAGGGAAATTGATTTAATTATGCAGCGTCTGTGGGGAGAAAGACCATATGCAGTTCATTAACATCAAATTGAATCTTTCAATTCATCAAACACAAGCTATCGTTTTATAATCACACATTATAAGCATCACTGATTCAAAGTATTTAGTGAGCCTGCAAATCAATCAGTGTCTTATTTTGGTAGACAAAATCGCCCAAAGCCTAGTTAGTGACATAAATAGACCCAATTTATATATGATAAAACTGTTGCTAATAATTCATTCATTCATTCATTTTCTTTTCGGCTTAGTCCCTTTGTTAATCTGGGGTCGCCACAGCAGAATGAACCGCCAACTTATCCAGCACATGTTCTACACAGCAGATGCCCTTCCAGCCGCAACCCATCTCTGGGAAACATCCATACACACTCATACACTACGGACAATTTAGCCTACCCAATTCACCTATACCGCATGTCTTTGGACTGTGGGGGAAATCGGAGCACCCGGAGGAAACCCACGCAAACGCAGGGAGAACATGCAAACTCCACACAGAAACGCCAACTGACCCAGCTGAGGCTCGAACCAGCGACCTTTTTGCTGTGAGGCGACAGCACTGCCTACTGCGCCACTGCGTCACCGTTGCTAATAATGCAAAGGCCAATGCAATGCATGATATATGCATGCATGTTTTTGGGATAGGCTATGTAAATTTACTGTATCCACAGCTATATCAAAAATATGTATAGGACTGGAGTAATTGGCATTATCTCTATGCATTGATTGATTGATTGATTGTCAATCGATTGATCAAACAGTTGCCTTCCAGGTTGTCTTTTTGCACTCGTCCTGTGTTGCTCTAAAGCATGGTTCACACTGTTGGATGTTTAATGAATTCAAATTCAATAAATTTTTGGAGAAATCAATTCTGTATTGATTCTGAGATTTTTGAGATTCTCTCTTGAATCAATTCTGAGCTTAGTTTTTAACAGTAGATAGCACTCTAGGCCAGTTTTTAACAACAGACGTTGCGTTTCCGAAAACCATCGTTAGCTACCTAAGGTCTCAAGTTCCGTCTTTACAAATATAGTTTGTTGATTTGGTGTTCCCCAAATCCATTGTTTCAAAGAACATTTCTCAAACTGTGTCGCAAAAATAGTTCCTGGCTGTGTTCTATGCCCAGTTATACCCCCTATGCCCTATTCATTTAGAACATTCTAACGTTTAACCTTTTTTTTTTTTTAATTAAAAAAGCATTAAAGTCATCACTCTTAAGTGTAATTTGCTTTCAAAGTATTTTTACAGTCCACTTTTAGCAATCTTCATGTTTACAATTGCGTTGCCTTCGTAGTGCACTTTGAAAACATTGATGTCATTTTGAACACAGCCGTGGCTCATGGCGAAAGCTATGGGTGACCTATTATTTAAAAGCGGAATTTATGTTAGATCTCCAAAGCTTGTGAAAACCAAAAACATAGCATACGTTAATGCTTTTAATTTATAGGTTATTTATTAAGTATATGACATGGGCCTGTTGGTCAGAACATTTCTGCAGTGGTTTGAATGTCAACATGTAAAAGTGGACTTTTCAAAAAAAAAAATAAATAAATAACAATATCCTACTTAATAATAATAAAAATAATAATAATAATAATAATAATAATAATAATGAATAAATAATTCATTTATTCATTCATTTTCTTTTCGGCTTAGTCCCTTTATTAATCAGGGTTCACCACAGTGTAATGACCCGCCAACTTATGTAGCATATGTTTTACGCAGCGGATGCCCTTCACAGCCGCAACCCAACACACTGGGAAACACCCATACACGACCCTATTCACACACATGCACCACGGCCAATTTAGCTTAATTCACCTTGTTACGAACCCCAGTTTTTAAAGGCTCGGCTAGGGAGGGGTTAGCAACATAAAAAGGACACGCAATGCAGAAAAGTCCAATTCTCTATTTATTAAGAGACAAAAACAATGCATGCTCTTATTGAAAATAAATGGCAACAGAAATATAAATTAATAAACAATATAACTCAACCAAACAACTATTCAAACATACAAAACATAGATTACACATACGAAACATAGATCAACATATACTAAACATAGATCAACATAGGAATGAATAAACGGTAACAACACCAGCATGGCTCCTCAGCAGCGGCTGCACAAGACGCGCACAGAATTCTCGGTCCTTCATCAGGACAGGATACGCAGAGATTCTCAACAAGTACGGGTCATACTCTTAACAGAGCCAAGATCGGGAGGATCAGTCAGACACGCGCTGGAAAACAAAGAGCCACCAAGACGCACACCGAGCTTCCGCTTATAAAGCCGACTCCTGATTTGCGTCAGGTGCAAGGCGGAGTCAACCTCAAAAGGAAAGAAACATTAATTAATAACAAAACTCCACAACCACATACTAATAATAATAATAATAATAATAATAATAATAATAAGAAGAAGAAGAAGAAGAAGAAGAAGAAGAATAATAGAAGGAAAGAAAGAAAAAAGGAAATCCGTAACACCTCCCCACTGAAGAAAAGAAACAGTTTTAAGTCTCCCGTCCTTGTTTTCCTGTTGGAAAAACAAGGAAAAATAAACTGTTTCTAAGAGGTGATTCTTAGACGTAGACCCGTGAAAGTGCATCCGCCACCACATTTTCTACTCCTTTTTTATGACGAATCTCCAAATTATATGGCTGTACCATTAATGCCCAGCGCATCAAACGCTGGTTGTGATTGTACATTCTACTCAGGAAAACAAGAGGATTATGGTCAGTATGGACAATGACGGGATATAAACTACCTGAAACATAGACATCAAAATGTCTCAATGCTAAGAGTAGAGCTAGAGTTTCTTTTTCGATGGTGGAATAGTTTAACTGATGTCGATTAAACTTAGCAGAGAAGTAGGATACAGGATGCACCACTCCGTCAGCACCCTCCTGTAGAAGAACAGCTCCCGCTCCCACGGCACTAGCATCCACCTCCAGCTGGAACGCACGAGCCACGTCAGGAGCGGAGAGAACAGGAGCGCTGCAAAGAAGGGATTTTGCAGACAGAAATGCCTGTTGGCAATCACTATTCCAACAAAATTCAACTTTCGGACTACACAATCTCGTTAACGGAGCTACCACGCTTGAAAAGTTCTTACAAAAGCAGCGGTAAAACCCCACCATACCAAGAAATCTACGCAACTCTCGTCTCGTAATGGGCACAGGATACTCTAAGATCGTGGATATTTTTACATCTATGGGTTTGACAAACCCATTTCCCACTTGTTTACCCAGGTAGGTAACAGAAGCTTTAGCAAACTCACACTTTTGGAGATTCAATGTGAGGGAGGCAGCAGATAAACGGTGAAAAACGTCAGAAAGAGTCGACATATGTTCGGGCCAAGTTAGAGAATGGATTACTACATCGTCCAAGTAAACGTTACAGTTTGGAACATCACCCAACACCACCGACATTAAACGCTGAAAGGTTGCCGGTGCGTTTCGCAAACCGAATGCCATCCGCGTATACTGTAGAAATGCGTCTGGGGTCACAAACGCAGAAATATTAGACGCGCGCTCAGTTAGTGGTATTTGCCAATAACCTTTTAAAAGATCTAATTTCGTGATGTATTTCGCAGCACCAAGATTATCAATACAATCATCAATGCGGGGAAGTGGGAACGCATCAGGCACAGTAACAGCATTAATTTTTCGAAAATCCGTACAAAAACGGAAAGATCCATCGGCTTTCGGCACTAAAATGCATGGAGAGCTCCACGCACTACTACTTGGAACAGCAAAACCATTTCGCAAAAGATAATCAACTTCGGTTTTCATTGCATCTCTCTTACTCATTGGACAGCGATAAGCATGTTGCTTAATTGGTAATGCATCTCCGACCTTGATGTCATGCGCCAGGACAACAGTACCACGGGGCACGTCGCTGAACAAGTCTGGAAACCGCTCCAACAGCTTTTGTACATCCTGCACCTGATCATATGACAAATAAGAAAGCTGAGAAGGCAAAGTTAATAACAATTCTGAATTTTTCATTTGTCCACCATTTAACACTTCCATCGGCATACTCAAGCCATCATCCACATCCTCAGGTAAAGTGTAAGTCAGCAAAGACACACCCTCCTTTATGTCAGTCGCTGGTTCACAATCACCTGCAGAAACACTAACGGTCTCAATATCAGCACGGTCAACATAAGACTTAATCATATTGACATGGCAAAAACGAGTTTTTCTCCTCCGGTCAGGAGTATGGATTATATAGCCCGTTTCACCAACCTTACTTTTCACCAAGTACGGACCAGAGAACCGCGCAGTCAAAGCAGACCCAGGGGTAAGAATTAAGATCAGAACTTTCTCACCTGGCAAAAAATTACGCACCACTGTCTTTTGATCATAGAAACGCTTCATTTTCTGTTGAGAGAGTGAAAGGGCTTCCCTAGCAAGATCACAAGCTTTTCGCAAGCGCTCCCGCGTACGAGAAACAAAGTCAATCACATTTGTCTTACAAGGACTGGTGCCAAGGAGTTCCTCCTTTAACATCTTCATGGGCCCTCGGATTTCGAAACCGAACACCAACTGTGATGGGCTAAACCCTAACGAATCTTGCCGCGCTTCACGCACTGCAAATAAAACAAAAGGAACTGCCTCGTCCCATTCGTTTCCAGTCTCAACACAGAATTTACGGAGAGCAGATTTTAAGGTTTGATGCCAACGCTCTAAAGCTCCTTGTGATTCGGGGTGATACGCACTTGATACAATATGAGAAACTCCTAACGCTTTTAGTGAGTTTTTAAACACGCGAGAAAGAAAGTTTGAACCCTGGTCTGTTTGAACAATTTTTGGCAATCCAAAAGTTGTAAAGAATTTTGTTAAGGCTTTTGTGACAGATTTAGCAGTTATATTCCTTAAAGGAATCGCTTCTGGGAATCGGGTAGCGGCACACATTACAGTTACTAAATACTGGCAACCAGATTTGGTACGAGGAAGAGGACCAACACAGTCCACCAAAACACGTTCGAATGGCTCACCTACGGCAGGTATAGGACAGAGAGGAGCAGGTGGTACAGATTGATTTGGCTTTCCACTCACCTGACAGACGTGACAGGACTTACAATATTTGGCAACATCCGATTTTAATCCCGGCCAAAAGAAATGCCTAAGCACCCGATGGTAGGTCTTAATAATTCCGAGATGACCAGACCAAAGATGGTCATGAGCCAAACTCAGCACAGACTGTCTAAATTTCGATGGAACCACAATTTGTTGTACCCAATCATCCTCATTCTCTTGCTCACTCAAAGTACTAACCCACTTTCGCATTAGCACGGAGTCTTTCCAGACATAATGACAATTTCGCTGGCTCGGTGAACTAACCTCAGCACTTGTACGACATTTCTGTAATGTGGGATCATCCTTCTGCGCATCAATCAAAGCTTCCCGAGTTAACGGCAGATCGGTACCAAGATCAAAACGAACAGACGAAGTCGCCGTTTGATCTTTAACCACAGATTCTGGAAACAAATCATCTCCTAGAATCTGGGAAAAAATAGAGTCGTTAAGACAAACATTTTCTGAACGATCACATTTTAATTGTGCTCGAGTAGTAACGACACTAGGAAAAACTTCAGGCAAAGTTTCAGCGCATAAATCAATCGGTGTTTCGCTAGAAGGAGAATTAGTCACCTGCACAGCTGGCATAACTTTACCACCAGCAATATCATTGCCCATAATAAAGTCAATTCCCTTTACTGGTAACGATGTACGCACCGCTACCTCAAAACATCCAGATGCCAAGTCCGATGTTACCCACACACGATGCAATGGAACTGTTACATACCCCATTTCGATACCTTGCACAATCGTGCTGGTCTCACACACAGTGGAGGCGCAAAAATCTAGAGTATCTGCTAAAATAAAAGACTGAGATCCCCCAGTATCACGAAGAATTCGTACAGATTTTCTACCACCGTCCCCCTCATTCAGTGATACAAAACCGTCGAAAACAAAAGGTTTGAAGCATGGATCCGTTTCAGCAATGGAAGAAAAAGGCAGAGTTTTAACTAAAACAGAACCTCGAGGCGGCATTGATTCTTGTCGCTCTTGTTTACGTTTTAAAGTACGGCATTCAGACATTAGATGTCCCAAATTATGGCAGTAACGGCATTCTTTTCGAGATTTAAAGCCAGAAGTCCAGACTTTATTTTCAGGAATTTTTTCATTCTCTGACCCGGACGGTACATTCTCACCCACACGCTTAAACACAGTTTTGTGCATCAACGCATATTCATCCGCTAATACAGCTGCTTGTTGCACAGTGCTGACCTTCTGTTCATTTAAGTATAAGGCAGTACGTTCAGAAACGCAATTCTTAAACTCTTCTATTAACATAAGCTCTCGCAAAGAATTTAAATCTGTAACCTTACATGCTTTTACCCAGCGATCAAACAATATTCCCTTCTCACGAGAAAACTCGACATAAGTTTGAGATGCAGATTTCTTCGTAGCACGAAAACGCTGTCTATAATGCTCAGGAACTAGCTCATATGCCCGCAAAATCGCAGTTTTCATAGAATCATACTGAGTACTCTCCTCAACAGAAAGTGATGCACAGACCTCCTGCGCCTTACCTGTTAATTTGCATTGAAGCATCAAAGCCCACACCTCGCTTGGCCACTTCAAAGCAATCGCAATTCGTTCAAAAGCTTGAAAATACGCTTCAACTTCCCTTTCACGGAAACATGGAACTAGTGCAATATTCTTTGCTACATCAAAATGCATTGACGGAATTAACACATCAGGTTTCTCATCAGATGGAACAGAATTATTTACAATGCTATTTGCATTAGCCAAAGCAGTAATAGTTTCTGCACTACCATTTACACTAATAGATGTCACCGGAGTTTGTGTTGATAAAGTCTGAGCAGCCTGTAATTCTAACTCTCGCATACGCACTTTCATATCCGCATCAATTCGATACATTTCAATCTGATGTTTCAAATCATCCTGTCTCGCTTGAGCTCTGTCTTGTGTTTCAAGTTGTAATCGCGCTAAACGAAGCTTTAAACGCCAATCTGAACGAAATTCAGGTGATGCCTCAGAAGAAAGAGAAACTGGTTCGAATTTAGGCAGGGAAAAAGGTGGACATACCTCATCATTCACCGCATTCACAGGTGTAGTCAAATCACCGACCCGTACTTGTGAAGAACTTTCCGCATCCACTAATGATCCAGCAGCTTGAGTCACCACTGTCTCTGGTACAGGAAAGATACCTTTATCAATAAGAAATGCACTAATACACGCCTTTATCTCTGCTTTACGCTGTGTTTTAACAACAGAAATTTCATAGTGTTGAGCAATCAAAAATAAATCGTTTTTACGACACACTTCTAATTCTTCAACACTAGGTTGATCTATGAAAGTATTTAAATCAAAAGTTGCCATTTTCCAAAAGAAAATATGTGTGAGCAAAACTAAAACCAAACACACAGCCCGGTCCTACACCTACCTAACCAAAAACTAACTAAACTCAGCTAGTCTTCAGAGGGTACCGATTAAGAGATCGCTCTCTCCCCCGGAATACCTCCAAAAATAACAAACTAAAATAATAAAGAAAAACAATAAACAGTCAGCCGTAGCCAGACTGGCGCAAAGCACAGCCTGTTGGCTTCCTCTAACTCACCCAGGCAGGCGTCGGTAAACAATGTACTCACCACATATGCTACAAATTACTGAAACAATCCTTTTAAGAATTTACTTAATTCAGGACGAGCTCCCATTTATGTTACGAACCCCAGTTTTTAAAGGCTCGGCTAGGGAGGGGTTAGCAACATAAAAAGGACACGCAATGCAGAAAAGTCCAATTCTCTATTTATTAAGAGACAAAAACAATGCGTGCTCTTATTGAAAATAAATGGCAACAGAAATATAAATTAATAAACAATATAACTCAACCAAACAACTATTCAAACATACAAAACATAGATTACACATACGAAACATAGATCAACATATACTAAACATAGATCAACATAGGAATGAATAAACGGTAACAACACCAGCATGGCTCCTCAGCAGCGGCTGCACAAGACGCGCACAGAATTCTCGGTCCTTCATCAGGACAGGATACGCAGAGATTCTCAACAAGTACGGGTCATACTCTTAACAGAGCCAAGATCGGGAGGATCAGTCAGACACGCGCTGGAAAACAAAGAGCCACCAAGACGCACACCGAGCTTCCGCTTATAAAGCCGACTCCTGATTTGCGTCAGGTGCAAGGCGGAGTCAACCTCAAAAGGAAAGAAACATTAATTAATAACAAAACTCCACAACCACATACTAATAATAATAATAATAATAATAATAATAATAAGAAGAAGAAGAAGAAGAAGAAGAAGAAAAAGAAGAATAAGAATAATAATAGAAGGAAAGAAAGAAAAAAGGAAATCCGTAACAACCTATAGCGCATGTCTTGGGGGAAACCCACGCAAACACGGGGCGAACATTCAAACTAAACACAATTTAACCCATCACTGGGAAACACCCATACACTCCCACTCACACACACTACGGACAATTTAGCCTACCCAATTCTTCTGCAACACATGTCTTTGGACTTGTGGAAACCGGAGCACCCAGAGGAAACCCACGCGAACACGCACCTCAGGCTAGTTTTTAAAAGCAGACTAGGCTATTTTTTTTAACAGCAAATGGTGCTCTAGGCTAGTTTTAACAGCAGATGGCACTTTAGGTAGATGGTGCTCTAGGTTAATTTTGAACAGCAGACGGCGCTCTAGACTAGATTTTAACAGCAGACAGCGTTCTAGGTAGATGGCGCTTTAGAATTGTTTTTAAGAGCAGACTGCTCTAGGCTAGTTTTTAGCAGCAGACGGTCCTCTAGGCTAGTTTTTAACAACAGACAAAGCTCTAGGCTAGTTTTTAACAGCAGATGTGCTCTAGGCTAGTATTTAACAGCAGACGGCATGCTAGACTAGTTTTTAACAGCAGATGGCACTCTAGGCTAGTTTTTAACAGCAGATGGCACTCTAGGCTAGTTTTTAACAGCAGATGGCAGTCTAGGCTAGTTTTAAACAGCAGATGTGCTCTAGGCTAGTATTTAACAGCAGATGGCACTCCAGGCTAGTTTTTAACAGCAGAAAATGCTCTAAGATATGTTTTCAACAGATTGAACTTTAGGGTAGATCTTAACAGCAGATTGAGCTCTACGGTTTTTTACAGTAGATGGCACACTAGGAGAGTTTTTAACAGCAGATGGAGCTCTAGGATAGTTTTTAACAGCAGATGGAGCTCTAGGATAGTTTTTAACAGCAGATGGAGCTCTAGGATAGTTTTTAACAGCAGATGGAGCTCTAGGATAGTTTTTAACAGCAGATGGAGCTCTAGGATAGTTTTTAACAGCAGATGGTCCTCTAGGCTAGTTTTTAAACAGATGATCTTCTAGGCAAATTTTTAAACAACAGATTGAGCTCTAGGTTAGATTCTAACAGAAGATGGTGCACTAGGAGATTTTTTAACAGTAGATGGAGCTTTAGGATAGTTTTTAACTGTAGATGGCCCTAACGTAAACATGTTTGTAATTTCTAACTGTATTAATGACCATTTAAGGTTCAAGTGGTATTTGTAAGGCATTGGATGCAAGCAGAGTACAACTTTTTCTACATTGTGCCTGTTCGTTTACATGACATTGGCATTTTGGGGACTGAAAATGTGTTTTCACTTTTATTATTATGTCTGACGACATGCGTGTACATGTTAAATATGTAGTTAGACACAGTATGTGTCCATTGTAAAGGCAAGTGCGAACAAACAAACACAACAATGGGGGAATGCATGCTAGTGTTGTTGCTGATCAAGAGTTTGCTAACACTTTTTGTTTTTATTTATCATGTACACACACTTCTCGACAGGTATTGTTTACTAACAAGGTAAGAGCGCTAACTAATGGACTGGCATAGGTAATACAGCATTTTTCATTTTGAAAGCATATGTACATATGTAACATGCCATTGTGTTAAAAATGCTAGGGACTAAAGTGGTAGGAATTTTTAAATATTATAAAATCTAGTTATTTGACAATATCTGCAACGGATCTTTTAATTATTTGACAATCTTAGTTTATTCATGTTACAGTGTTTGCTTAAAATTCACAAAACGATCGAATGAATAGTTGTTTTTAAACTTTTATGTCAAATTATAATATGAAACAAATAACAAATACACTTAGTTGGCAGCTAATAATCTAAATGTTATCAAACATTAACTACATAATATTTTAATAATTAGTTTTTTTTGATTAAAGGATAATTATTTATTCAGTTATTCTAATTCGAATTAGCTGCTTGTAAAGAGAGGATTATATAAAGTCAAAACCATTGTTTAAATTACCTGAGTTTTTACAGTAACTTCATTAAATAAGTAATAGGCCGACATGTAAGAGTATTCAGCAATGCATTGGTTTAGTTGCTGTATAAGTTTGAAGACGCAAAATGTCACAAAATTATGCAAACCAAAAAAACTATGGTTTTAAACAGGAAAACTCCAGCTGAGCTTCAGGTATTTGAAACGTCCTGAAGCGTTTGACTGCCGGTCAGTGATGCGAGGACTGTAAGCTCTTCTGGCAGGGCAGTGAGCGGACTGCGTTTTGCAAGGAAAAGATTAAGTTGTGCTCAGGGGTTGTTGAGCGAGAGGACAGTGATCCTGAGCAACATTCATAGGGCATGAATAAAGCATGACAGAAGCAAAAAGCTTTCTGCCCAAAGTCATTCGCTTCATTAACAGAGATTTGCCGCACAGCGTTTCCTTCTGTTTGATCTGAGAAAGTGGCTAATGTTTATGCTAATTAACTGATCCTATAACTGCAAAAACCTGAGAAATGAGTCACTGCATTTAAATGAGAAACAGCCAATCGGAAACTGTATACACACATGACGATGGATTTTATTTTTGGCCAAATTTTTAGGTAAAATTGGAGAGAAATTAATGGTAATGCATTCATACAGTTAAAATTGTGATTATTTTTTCATATATTTGTTTTTTAAAGAGCCCCTATTTTGCATTAAAAATGTCATATTTTGGTTTTAGGGGTCTCCAACAACATGCTGATATGTGTGCAAGGTCAAAAAACACTTTTATGGTCTTATAATATGCATTTATTTCTACCTAATTATCCCAGCGACTCCCATATGAATCATTCAGCGATTCATTTGTTCCCAAACCCCTCCTTTGCGTGGAGCTAATCCGTGCTGATTGGACCAATGACCCAGTGTTGGGATTTGGTTGGGATTGGTCGACTGTGTTCAGCATGAGACAGAGAGAAATACTCACCACAGCTCCAGTATGAAGTAGCAGAAAGTATGCGAGAGCCCAATGCAGGAATGCAATAAATGAATGCAGTTAAACACCAGCATATTACTCTACTCTTAACCCTAACCCCAAGTAATAACAATGACACACATTCAGTATTAATCCACACAGTGGCAAAAGTTGAACTGTTTTGAAAACTGACCACGTGTGTGAGGAACAGCTGATGGTGGCCATAGCAACAAACAGCAGAGGATCGCCAGTTCAGAAACGCATGTAAATCGGTAAAAGAAGAAGCAGGTGTCATGTTTTTAACGTGGTTTTGGATGTGATATGTGAACAGCCCAGGGGCGTCGCTAGACCCAATTTACTGGGGCACGTGCCCCAGTAAAAATCGCCAGTGCCCCAGTAAACGTGTTGAGTTATGATTTACTTCATATGCAAAGTACTTATAAAGAGGGGCACTCCCGGAATAAAGATGTTATTCTCTATGTGCAACCGAACCAACGCTGGTGAAAGCAATGTAGTTTAATCAAAAAGCAAACTGACGCATCTCTGCATGTGCGCAGAAAACCACACCCGCGTGCCTCACACACCGCTTCTGCTGGACCCTGCTTGACGCGCTGCTCTTCTCCCGGTGCGAGCCCCGGTTGTTAACATGCACACCAAAAAAGTACTTGCTGCTCACGGCCCGCTTATGCATTGTGAAACCGCCGTAAGAGCCTTTTATGCGGAGGTGACGGCACGCAGTGAGTTTTGTAAGTCGACAAAACTGAAGTTTAAATAATATGATTACTAAGCATGCCTCCTGATAGATTTTGTTATGAAGTAAAAAGGATGGATGACGAGTCAGGGAGGTAAATAATAAACCTAATTCTCGGCCATGTCTAGGACAACAGATAATTAAAACATGCTTTTTTGTATTCTATAGAATTGTCTGTAGAATATCATTCAAATGAAATTATTATTCATGCAAAAGATTTCTTAAATGATCTTAGCATCACTCCAGTTGTGTCTTTATGTTGTTTTCCAGTTACATTTAGGATTAATTTCTGTAATTTAGAATAATAATTGTACAATAACAATAATACTTTTATTTATTAATCATTTGTCGTGTGTGTGTATATATATATATATATATACATATATATATATATATATATATATATATATATATATATATATATATATATATATATATATATATATATTTTTTTTTTTTTTTTTTTAGGGGTGAGGGGTGCCCCAGTAGAGCTTTATGTCTAGCAACGCCCCTGGACAGATTTAACCTGAGAGATACAGCACAAGATCTGATCTATAATAGATACATGTTTACAAGCTGCCTGGGGCGATTACAACTTATAACACACAATTAAACATATATTTTGCAAACTACACAAAACGAGGCAACAATCTTAATGGCATTTACATGTTATGATCCGGAGGAAGAAGAAACTGGTCCATTTGAGCTGTAACAGTTACTGACAAAGTCCCGGTCAAAGTCTGACAAAGTCCCATAGTCGCTGCTGTTCCTTCAATAGCAAACAGTCGGCGAATCCCGCGCTGCAGCGTAGGTTATTGTATCAATCATCAGAAAAATGACAGGAACAAACACAGCACTAGGTTGGCTATACTGTGGTGTTGTTTTGAAAATGAACTTTAACCCTTTAATCCCCTCAGCCAATCTCTATCTGTCAGTGATCGTCATCTTTGCGTCATGATCAGTCCCGTGATCCCCCGCGTCTCAGCTAGCGTGTGGAGAGAAAGCATGTTCACATTTTACCGGAACTGGAAGTACATATTTGGTGATGTACCGTGTCGACGTCGATACTCCGAAGATCCGAACCCAACTCGATTCATTTATTCGACTCTGAGTCAACTATTTTGCTAAAGAATCAATAGTTTTAAACAAGGTGCACTTTTAGATTTAAACTTCAGCAGGATGTTTTCATTCACTTAGTGCCGTGTTACAAACTGCATGGAAGCTCATTTTTAAAAACCCATAACAGTTTTAATCCGCTTGTTAAAGTCATAAGGTATGAAATACTGTATCTGAGTCCAAGCCGCTACTCATTGACTTCAGAAAATATTAGTTTATGACCACTTTTTAGTCAAATCACACATTAAAAGATTGTGTTATAAAATAATGGTGTACTCGACAGTCTCTGGACTTGCTGCATCCCAGACCCCAATATTTTAACAATTTATAAAAAATGTATCACTTTCTGGTCATCGGATATTATGCATGGATATATGTATTGCGATCGTGATTTTCGAAAGTATTACATCACTTTGTAAATGTTTATTATTACCATTTGTTGAGTCTTCGCATACAGTTTGATAGAGCGCTTGTCACACTTAACAAGTGGATAACTAATTTATAACAACTAACGCCTTTTGTCATTGTCTTGGAGACAGTATGTAATATTTTATTTGATTTATTTTGCAAGATATTAAAGTTTAAAGTGCAATTTAAAGTTCAACTAGCTTAATTGAGTTAACAATGCAAGTTTGATTAATTAGGCAAGTGGTTTGTTCTGTAGCCAATCAGGGGAAAAGTCTTAAAGGGACTATTATTGCAGACCTTAGCAACATTTTACATTTTTAAAAATATTTTTTTTTAATATTCCAACCAAACTAACAGAAATAAGATTTTTTTTTCTGGAGAAATATATAAAAGAAAACACTCAAAAAGAAAAAAAAAAAAACATAGGCTCATCCTAAAAAAACGTAACCCTATATACATTTCTGGAGATCACAAATTATGTAGCCAGAAGTACATATGGCTGCATTTCGTTTTAAAAACAATCGCTACGGGCAGTATGATGCTATTCCTTTACACGCTTACCAGCTAAACGCTTACCTCCATCTGGACAGGTTTCCCACTGTTACCAGTTTGTATAGTGGCTCTCCATGTACGTCGGTGGACGTGGAGTGGAGTTGACGGGGTTTGAGTTTCACAAAGAACTGTTCCAGAAAGCGGGTAATACAAAAACAAAAGCCAACAAATAAAATAAACAAGTAACTAACAGGGTGAGATTGTGGTAAAAATGTGAGAACATGGTAAAAATCAGGCTGCTCTGAAGGCTTTTCTTTTTCTGGATTGCTTTTCAAAACACTGTCGGTTGGGTTTAGAAAAGGGGGTGGGTGGGTCAATCGGTGCTTTTGAAAACACTATCGGTTGGATTTAGGGGAGGAGGAGGGTGAGTGGGGGTATCGGTCAGTCAGTCAGTCGACAGTGGCCTCTGGGGGATTTACATGAGAACAGCAGGCGTGAATGGCACTCGCAAGAGAAATTTGAGATGTCTAAATGTGTACACAGCAGCCTCTGGTGAATTTGTGAAAACAAAAACTGCAAAAAATGTACATCCTGGGATGAACCATTTTACAGGATGGCTAATAATTTTGTCTAAAACTGATTATTAACAAAGTTTCTAAAATATTGCAGTTTCTAAAATAAAAACATACAGTTAAATACAGTTTAATATATAATAAAGCATGATTGTACAAATATTATAATGAAAGATTTTATTTTTGCTAAATAATTTTCAAAACAAAGAAAAAACTAAACGTAATAATTAAAAAAAAATGGAACTTGTTTATTGGATAGTTCATCTGTTTGACATTTACAGAAACAGCCTTAATCATTTTAATGTAGTTTGGGGTTGAGGGGGGATTCATGGTACTGTAATGCATTCATACAAATGAAATTGTAATTATTTTTTAAATATTTTCCAACTGATGTCTAATAGAGAAATATTTTTAAAGCATAATATTTTTTTTTTTTATAGTAATTTCATAGGAGGGTTAATAATTTAGTCTAAAACTGATTATTAACACAGTTTCTACATGTAATATACAATAAACTGCTATTGTTTAAATATTGTAAGATTTTATTTTAAGCAAAATATTTACATTAACTTAATAATTGAAAAAAAATCGAAGCTCAAACTGAAACCCCCTTAATCATTTTAAACTGTTTAATAATCAATAAATGAGTTGAGGTTTTATTTTTGTCAACATATTTTTTTTAATTGAAAGAGGAAAAAAAGAGAAAGCTATTTTTTAATCTAACTTGACTTTTTAATAGTAATGCATACATATATTAATCATTTTAATACACTTTAAATGGTTTAATAATCAGATTTTGTCTTTGGACTGTGGGGGAAACCGGAGCACCCAGAGGAAACCCACACCAACATGGGGAGAACATGTAAACTCCACACAAAACTGCCAACTGACCCAGCTGGGACGTGAACCAGTGACCTTCTGGCTGTGAGGCTACCGATTATTAATTATTGACATCTTCAATTAACATGAACAATTCAAGTAAAAAAAAAATCTAACTTGTTTTTTGAATGGTAGTCTATAAGTATAATATGTTTGTTGTTGCTTTTTTTGCATTTGTTTTAAAAAAAAACTCAAGCTTTTTGTTGCTTTTTTTTATGGACCAATCCATGATCTTTTAAACATTCAGACATTTTATTGAGCGAAGGCCAGAAACAGATAATGCTGAATGAGGAAATCACAGCTGGAGTCGCACACAGAAAATTGCTTTTATTGCCTTTCCAAATTATGCAAGCGATTAGTGGAATAAAATAATTGTGAGGCTCACAAACTGGCAAACAGACGCTTGGCTGTCGCTCGGCAGAGGAAAATAACATCAGGAGGGAAACATGAGCTGAAATAATAGCAGAATATAAAGCCAGAACTGATTGACTGTGAGCAAAAACAACCTAAAATAAGAAGATCTGGTTACATGCTGCCAGAAAACTAATATAGATATAACAGGAATGACGAATGCATTTGAATATCTTCTATATATTTATGAATACTTTGTATTTTACAGTTATATTATTATAAGGTGCCACGGAGGCGCAGTGGGTAGTGCTGTCACCTCAATGCAAGAAGGTTGCTGGTTCGAGCTCCAGCTGGGTCAGTTGGCGTTTCTGTGTGGAGTTTGTATGTTCTCCCAGTGTTAGCGGGGGTTTCCTCCGGGTGCTCAGGTTTCCGCCAACAAGTCCAAAGACATGCGCTATAGGTGAATTGGGTAAGTTAAATTGTCCATAGTGTATGTCCTGGTACTCCAGGTTGGGGGTTGAGTGTTGGGCTAACGACCCACCTTGTAAAAATTAGATGTCACGAAACACCAACATGGTGCGGCTAAATATCAATTTCTATATAAACGGCCCTAGGAGCATACCTGTCAACCTTCCCATTTTTCCCGGGATTCTCCCGTATTTTACAGTTCTATCCCGCTATCGTCCCATAAAGGTATGTTCCCGTATTTCTCTCGTATTTTCAGTCATTCTCTGAAGGGTGGCAATAAAGAGCTGATCCCCCCTATACGTAAGTTATACCTCCGAATCACCAGGGGCCGCCCCTTGCTCTTAGATGTGAGTCTGTTCTGTGCTTTCGTTTTATTTAGGCATGAAAACACTTTGAAATAAATTTTGGCTGTTTCTCAATATGCGTTCTTCAGCGGTCTTGTTTCCTCATGTTCTCATATAACATCATCATCAGCTGCCAAAGTTCAGTTTCAGTACTTAAGACTGCAAGTACAGAGGACGCCTGAAACTTCCCGGATGTGTTCTTGATATCGAGGATGCACCAATGCAGATTTGAGCACCGATCTCGCTCTAGAAGTCCCAGAAGTCATTGCGACTGGAGGTGGGAAGCGCAGCATTTTATTTAGATTTATTATTAAAGTTCAGAGATATAACTGATTTACCTCAGGAGTTTCCCTAAATGAAACGGTGAATATAAACATTACTATGGACATCTTAATAAAGGAATAAACACATTGAAGGAATAAACAGGGTGTTTGTTTGCTGAAATTCATTTTAAAATCCGTTTTATTTATATTGTGCAACGTATATTTGTAATGTTTTTATGCATAGTATATATTTTGAAAAGGGGAAAAACAGTAAATCGTGTATGAATGCTGTAATGTTTAAATAATTTTCCATTTAAAACGCATAAAGGACACGTGACCATCAGGAAGAACGCAGTATCTCATTTCTCAGAGGACGCATTCTCTGTTCTCATGGTCTCCCGAGTTCGTTCTTCCAAGGACACCTGGTAAGACCGGTCTCCACAAGAATGCAAGTCCGTTCTCAGCGTTCTTGGAATTGAGAAACAGCCATAAAAATGGCGGGAGTCCCTTCCTTTTCATTACAGGTGTCGTCACCCCTTCTATGCAATCCTCAAAACAGTCATATAGCGCTGCATCACTGTCAGCTGACGTGCTCCATAGTGATAAATAGATGCTGTTTCCCAAACAGGAACACGCGGTTAGAAGTGAAGCGAAAGTCTGGGTTTTGGGTGCGTGTTTGAACATATACACATAATTAGTAATAATAACATCTAAAGGTGTCGATCTTGGTGGGGGTTTTTTTTTACACAACACTAAATTTGTCCTAAATGAGCATAGAAAGTTAGGTAAGCAATCGAATACTTTCATTATAACGTTAGATGTGTCCATTTTTAATGTGACACCTCTGTTATTTAATGTAATCAAATAAAAAATCATATATGAGAGATTAATTTGTTGCTCTTTAATCAGAATGTGTAAGTTATAGTGAAGAAAAGATTAATGAGATTTAATAACTTGATTCTATTTCTTTATAATAGTTATTCATTTTAATGAGCTGAACTGTTTGCTTATTTGATGCTAATGTATACTATTTATTTTTCTTTTGTAAATAATAATAATAATAATAAAACATATTACTGACCATAAACTGGTTATTTACAATAAACCAGCTTCAAATGAACATATTTAGTAATTTGGGGATTTTTTTGGGGGGGAGGGGGTTATCCCTTATTATGGTGGGCATATCCCGTATTTTCACATTCCAAACATTGACAGGTATGCCTAGGAGTAAGCAAGTAAGTATATTATTATAATATATATCATATATGGTAATGGTCCTCAACCACCGGGCGGCAGACCAGTACCAGTCTGTGGATCAATTGGTACTGGGCCGCTCAAGAAATCATTAATTATTTCCGTTTTATTCATTATCTGAATCTGAAAGATCTTTTATTTTGAAAAATCTTTTGTTTTGAAAAATGACCGTATTCTCTCGCTTACATCTCAGTCACTTGAGCGCCCACATTTAACCTACAGTACAAGCAGCAAAATGAGTAAGGAACAGACGTCTTTGAAAAGTTATATAAAAAGCATGTTTTACACAGCGGATGCCCTTCCAGCCACAGCCCATCACTGGGAAACACCCATACAAACTCATTCACACACATACACTACGGATAATTTAGCCTACCCAATCCACCTATAGCACATGTCTTTGGACTTGTGGGGGAAACTGGAGCACCCAGAGGAAACCCACACGAACACGGGGAGAACATGCAAACTCCACACAGAAATGCTAACTGACCCAGCCGAGGCTGGAACCAGCGACCTTCTTGCTGTGACGCGATTGTGCTACCCACTGCGCCACCGCGTCACCCATGAACGTTCATACCACTGTGGCGGCCTCTGAAATAGAGACTAAGCTGAAGGAAAATGAATGAATGAATAACAATTATTATTTGAACTTCACACATATTATATATTCAAATGTATATATACACACAAATTATTAATATATAAACTATAAACACGTCAAATATAAATATCACATATATAAACTTTTTAACATTATTTGCTGATAATAATATATTATGACTTATTTATAATACGTTTCTACAATTAGATATAATTTTAGTGTAACTTTATTATATACATGTAGAAATATTTTTATTAAAGGTTTTATATTCATGCGTGTGTGTGTGTGTGTGTGTGTGTGTGTGTGTGTGTGTGTGTGTGTGTGTGTGTGTGTGTGTGTGTGTGTGTGTGTGTGTGTGTGTGTGCGCGAGAGTGAGAGAGAGAGACTAGTAGCATGACTTTAAATGCCACAGGGTGTCTAATAAAAAACGGCAACATTACAAACTGATCAAATAAGATTTTTAAAGGTGGAACAGAAAATTTCACACTTGGCTGATAAGCAGATTTATTTGATCTCACAATGAGCCGCAGAATAATCAGCTTGTTTTAGCATCAGCAAAAAAAAGTCAAGCAAGATTGGCCTGAAGCCTCAGTAACAGTCTGCAATTCAGCCAGAAAGATGCTTTATTAAAAAGGTCAAACATGTTTTAAACATACTGTAGTTCAGCCTAAAGACAGGATCACAGACATGATCACCTGATTCAACACAACACAATGTTAAAATCACTCACATTACAGACATGTTCTGTGCAGTCACTTTAAAGCAGGGGTTCCCAAACTTTTCAGCCCGCGACCCCCAAAATAACAATGCCAGTGACTCGCGACCCCCAATATCCTCTGAGGTGGTTATAAATACAGAAACCTTGCATGAAATGGGACACACACACACCAATAGACCCAAGCCTATTTGTTTAATTTTTTTAAATGTATGTCAGTGCTGTAAATGTGCCAGAAAGTTTAACCTGGTGTTATAAAATCAATCTGCTGCATCTGACGCTATTGCTGTGTCTTTAATACAATGTAATTATCCCAGGGGTCGCAATCCAATTGAACTAGTAACCATAAGCTACTATAGTAACTATATAGTAAATAGTAACTATAAACAACAATTTTTTTTCTCTTTAGGTTATGAATACAATATGGTAATTCTCATGGTTTAATAAAAATAAATAGATTTTTGGAAATCAGCAGGCGACCCCCGCTTCATTGTCCCACGATCCCTAGGGGGTCCCGACCCCAACTTTGAGAACCACTGCTTTAAAGGAGCACACTTATTTTTAAAATAGCCTCATTTTACAACTCCCATTTTCAATTTTTAACCCATTCAGTCGATCTCCAGGTCTGGTGTGAGCACTTTTAGCTTAGCTTAGCATAAATCATTAAATCGAATCAGACCTTATATTTACTTATATTTACAATTAATTAATTAATTTTAACACATTCACAGTTTACATACACACTAAAGTCCTTGCTTTACAGTTAAAAAAATAGTTTTTGTACAATAATGAGAAACATCTAAAATGTTTTTGATGAAGCTGAATGAACAATCAATCATATATGTTCATTTCTCTGTCTTTCATAGTCTGTACTGAAATACACGTTTAATGCGAATATAAAGCGCAGTGTCAAACCAGTGTAACATCACATTGAGAGTCTCCTGCTATCAGACACTCACAGCTGCTCACCGTCCACCGCAGAAAAACAAACCTCCTTTATTTTTCTCTCCGACATCTCCAAATTTCATTAACACCTGATAGTGAGAGCACTTTATCTCTGTCGAGCTGCAGACTTTGTTTTTAATGTGCTTTTGCAGAGAAATGCTCTGTTTGGGTCTTAACAACAAAGCGACAAATGTAATCACAAGACCTGAAGGTAGAAAACTTTTTTTAATATATAGAAATTTAGATTTTATTCTGTCATTTAAAATGGATTGCATATGATTATGGATATTATGAAATACTAAATAGGATTAAAATAATATTGTAAATAAATCACACATTTATATAAAAGAATTAAATATTTTTATTAAAATAAATATTAAATATAATTTAGATTTTAAATTAATATATATTTTATCTATATATTTGATCTGCATTTATATATTTAGAATTTAAATGACATACATAGCACAAAATATTATTGCCACTTAATTACCACACAAAATTATCTATTGAATATTGTAAGCATTAGGTATTATTTCAAAATATTGTTTATATTTATAATTCCATTTTTTTGTCTAAATAATGACAACAATAGCATAATACACTGGAAAATTATCTTGTAAATTATATTTTTTTATTTATAGTTATGAATAATAACATAAATTATAATAATATTAGCAATAACAAGGTTCATATTTATATTAAAGTCATTGTAAAAAATATTGTAAATATTACATTTAAATAATTATTTAAATTTATTATAGAAATGTTATAATAAAATATTTACTGCATTTATAATTAAAATGTGCTTGTAGATAAATTCATATTTTTAAAAAAATTACATGTATAATTAGACACACAAAAAAATAAGGAAGCAAATAATGTTGACAGAGCAAATAAAATACTAAGTGCTATCCTAATGGGACCAGTGTTATCGTTCAGCCCCACAAAGCATCAGTGAACTAAGTCTCGAACATCTGTGCTGAATCTGTTCCAGTCAGTGACAGTAATGCAGAGTCTGGCATCAAATTACCCATCAGACCTGCAGGCAGGGCTTCATTTGAGTTGGAACAAGCTGAATCCTGATCTGGCACCTCCAGGAACAGACCATGAACATTGTTTTAGTAGTTATACTGTTTAATTCACCTTTGAAAAGTATATTTTGGTGAAACATCAAACATTATAATGATTTAATCACTGTTATGCGTAACTCTAAATCTCCTATGCCATAAGCACCAGTTGAAACCAAGTAGAAACAGAGGAGTTACGTTGGTTCTGTGACCCAGATGGGACCCCTTAAAAGGCACACTAATGATTGACACCAGAGGCTACATTCAAGATGCTAAAGCAGTTTTGTTATCAAAAACCCACCCCTTCAATCTTGGTCCATCAAATTCTTTTAAATATGGGGTAAGGAGAAGCACAAAGGTTGCGTTGGTGCCGTGACCTGAATGGGACGGCTTACAACATACACAAGTGATTGACACCAGAGGCTACACTCTAGATGCTAAAGCATTTGATATCAACCCCCGATCAAACCTTTAGTTTGGGTTTTTCAGACTTTTTTGTAGGATTTGGATCACTTTGATCCAAAAAATCTGGATTAAACTGATCCTATCAGAAGGGTGGATTCAGCGTGGATTTCATGCCCAAAATGTAATGAAAACTTTAAAAATGTATAAAATAATACTATACTTGGATCATGCAGAAGTATCTTACAAGAGATCCTATTTATTCATAAGGTTTTAATTGTATTTGTTTATCCATCAGGTAGGCTTTAACGTATTCAGCCTTTCACTATAGGCCTACAGCAAAGTGGAAAGAGATTGGCCTCATAAAATAATCCCCCAAACAGCTGTCAAAATTTACCAAAAACAATAAATTTCATTCCGTCACTAATTGATATATATATACTCATCACAATGGAAGATATTTTTGTTTTTAGAATATTTATTAGTGATGTATGCAATGATAACAGAATAACCAAAAAATGCAAAGAATGGCAATCACTGATTTTTGAAATCACTTTCAACATTTGCAAAAAGAGACTGAAAGGGCAGAAGCACAGCAGAGAAAAAGCAGAGGAACAACTGACTCTGACCAAACTGCAGCAAACCAAGGCCAGACTTGAGATCCGCCTCCTAAAGGCTACGCTCAGACAAGCTGGCCTCTCCACATCAGATGAGAAAGTCTAAAATGATTGTGGAGTTTTTGGCATTAAGTCTTTTTTTTTTAATTCAATACATCTATATTTGAAACATTTTAGTTTTTTTTTTTTTTTTAAATGTGTGTTTTCATTTCTAATAAAAATAGAGTTATATTGAACTCACACTGGCTATTCTACTTGTTGCTCTTTACATATCTATAGTTCTACATTGTGATTTCCTATCCTGTTTGATCACTGGTTATCCAGATTTAGTGATCCTGAAAAGTTCATATCCAGATCAGATTGATCCAGTTTGATGTTTCTTTGAAAAACTGGCTCAAAAAGTAAGCTGGATTACGTGATCACGGATCGCAGAAAAAGGATTACTAAATCCGGATCAATTTTATCCGGATTAAACCTTTTGAAAAACCGGGCCCAGAGGCTACAGTCTAGATGCTAAAGAAGTTTTGTTATGAGAAACTCGCCCCCTTCAATCTTGGCCCATCAAATTCTTCTTAAAATGGGGTAAAGCGAAGAAGAAAGGTTATGTTGGTGCCGTGACCCGGATGGAATGCCTCAAAACAAACACTAGTGATTGACACCACAGGGTACAGTCAAGATGCGAAAGCATTTTTGATATCAACCCCCACCTCATTCAATTTTGATCCATCAAATACTTCTCAAAATGGGGTTAGGAGAAGCAGAAAGTTTACGTTGGTGCTGTGACCTGAATGGGACATCTCAAAACATACACTAGTAGTTGACACCAGAGGAAACGGTCTAGATCAGTGGTTCTCAAACTTTTTTCACCAAGTACAACCTCAGACAAAAATAGTCTCTCCAGGTACCACCATAATGACCAGTTTTGAAATACAGTAGCGTAGTAGGCGTAATTAAGCAGCTGCAGCACTACACAGTTAATAAACGAGGCAGATTAATTCTATTAAGAATATGCATTATTGTCAGCCACTTTAAACATTATAAATAGTTTGAACTGTGCTTGCAGACAAAAACAAAACAAAAAAAACTTAATTTAAATTAGAATGTGCTTTTAAAAGTTCATTAAAAATGGCACTGTTCTTAAAAAGTAAAAAGAAAACTGCCGTACTTGTAAAGTATTAATGTAGCTTATTCATCAAAACCTGGAAATGTTGTTTGGACCTGATAAATATAGGCTTTATTATATATATATATATATATATATATATATATATATATATATATATATAATTTTAATATTTTATACATTTTATTCATAAGTTTTGCAAGTTGCAATTTTAAAGTTTCATGTACATATGATATCTTTGAAATCTAAACTTGTATTTTAAATATATGATTTGGAATTACTTAAATTAGAAATTAGATCTGCTGCAGGTCATTTACAGCCGGCCTACGTGTGTCAGAAAGCGAGTGATTAAATGCATACAGTGCTTTACCAATTCATTTGTGCGGTATTTCTGCGATCTGGAGGAATGAGATCATATAAGTGAACTGTGAAGTTCGCGTTAACCGCGCACCGACCACCGTTTTCAATAACGTTATATATCGAAAACACGCATTATTTTACACAACTACAAGCACACATTTAACACATTAATAATAATTTTTTTACCAGTGATGCAGCATGGGGAAAATCCATGAATTGAAGCAGAAGGGCTTCTCTAGCGCGTGCGTATCTGCTCTGTAAGAGCCGCGCGCAATTTCCTCTGGCTCTGCGCCAAGCAGACAGATTTTTAACATCTGATGACGCGATGCACTAAAGTAAACATTAAAAGCACACTAGCATAATCTTACACTTCAGGGAACAGCCGATGCTGTCTGATCACATGAGTCTCGGAGTTATCGTACGTGTCAAGGGGATAAAAGTGTGTTCATTTTATTTTTTTATTATTCAGCGATTCTTCCACGTACCACTGGAAGGAAGGCCGCGTACCACAAGTGCCACAGTTTGAGAACCACTGGTCTAGATACTAAAGCATTTTGGTTATCAATCACCCACCCCCTTCAATTTTGGCCAATAAAGCTCTTATTAAAATGGGGTAAGGAGAAGCAAAAATTTTATGTTGGTGCCGTGACCCGGATGGGATGCTTAAAACCATACATTAGTGATTGACACCATTGGCTACAGTCTAGATGCTAAAGCATTTTGGTTAACTATCGTCCACCCTCTTTGATTTTTGCCCATCAAGCCCTTCTCAAAATGGGGTAAGAAGAAGCAGAAACGTTACATTGGTGTCGTGACCCAGATGAAAACTCTCAAAGCATACACTAGAGATAGACACCAGAGGCTACAGAGTCTTTAGCATCTCTGTTATTTTTTTTATTTTACTTTAACCAAAAAGAAACTGTCATGTAAAAGATATTAAATGCTTAAAAATTATTGTTTGTTAGAATTCTATTGTTGAGGGCTAAAATGTTTAACAGAAAGGATGTTATTACTTTAAGTACTAAAGTTCAGTAACTGTTTCATGTTCTTAATGCATTTTAATTGTTCACAAACAACCACAAACTGCTTTCTATAGACCATTTCAATGTGGTGATGCCATTGGCCCATGAACATTTCCTGCTTGTTGTCAAACTATTTTAATAATGGTAACAAGAGGCAATTCAATCATATCTCAACTTTTAAAAAGCTGTCATAATGTTATTTATCAATATGTGGACCTTTCAGGATTCTTGGGAGCTATGGAAATTAAAAATATAAAACAGGAAAAACATTAGGACCATTGCTATTGTTTACATCTGTCAAAATGGTCTATTGGTGCACCAAGCACTTAGAAACCACCAAAACACCTTAGCAGCACCCTAGCAACCACAAACAACAGTTTAGCAACTCCATGGCAACCACAAACATTTAGCCCACGCTTGACAAGGGATTTTTATGCCGATCACACCTCATTTTAATCAGAAAAAGTAATCAAATAATACACAATGTTGTCTTGCAGTAAAATGAAAAGCTGAACATATTGGTTGTTTCCATCCAACTAAGTTTGTGCACATTTTGAACTGTTGCATTAAAAATGCTTAATAGAATGCCAAGATGTTAAGATGTGCATTAAAAATGTACAATTAAAAATCTGTGTAGGATAAACTTTTTACCAGACAAACAACAATGCACATAAACTATGATGCAAACACATTTAACAAATAAATGACAGCAAACGCTTCAAAAAAGTGATTTTGTTTTAACAGGCGCACATATGCAATTTATATTCACCACCTTCATGACAAAACTGGGGTGTGATGGGACGACATTAATAACCAGCAGATCGACAAATATGTAAAACATCTGAAATGTAATTTTAAAATCCCTCAGACAAAGTCTGTCATCAAAGTGGTTCAGTATTATTACCTCCAGAACTGTCTTGACCATCTGCACTCCTAAAGAGCCTCCAAAAGTCACAGCGCATTCATCGCATTTCATCTTCTGAGGCACAATTAATTTATTATATAAGAAAAAATTGGCTTCTCCTACTACAGGAAATTGCTTTTTTCTTTTTGATATTGTCTCTTTGACTCATCAGATGAAAACGATGCTTTACCCTCAAATGTTTCATGCGATATTCCAATTTTGTGCATGTTTAATTAGCATCTTTGGATGGAAACAGCTACTGTGTGAAACAATGTTACTCAACACACTTAAATATCGTTTCCATAATCAAACTGACGGATCCATCATTTCTTCTTCTGCAGCCTTATCATTTGCTAATGGTGCAGTGACTGGAAGAGGAGACTGTTCTCTAAAGGGCTGATTTATCACGCTAGTCTGTCTGTGGCCTGAACAGTTTCTTGAGTGTCAGTCATGCATGTTTGCCCAGCTGGGCAACAGAGGGCTTTGACACAGGCACCACTGGCACTGGAGGTCCCACAGAGACCACTCAGGTCAGGTCCCATGGGTCAAATGGTGGTGCGTCACTGTACTTACAAGCAAACTATGGGTTCTCTTGACTTTGGCTTATATACTGCTCAGCAACGCCTTGGAAACCAGTCAAAGGTATCATCATTGTATTTTGTTAAAATGATTATTTCAACATATAAACATAAAAATATAAAAACATTAGTATTATTTTGTAGTTTGCATTTAATGTAGTTTTTAATGTTAAACTTACAACATTCTGATATAGTAAATATATACATATTTTATGGTATATATTTACAAAAATATAGTATAATAAAAATATACACTCATCGGCCACTTTATGAGGTACACCTGTCCGACTGCTCGTTAACGCAAATTTCTAATCAGCCAATCACATGTCAGCAAACCAATGCATTTAGGCATGTAGACATGGTCAAGACGATCTGCTGCAGTTCAAACCGAGCATCAGAATGGGGAAGAAAGGTGATTTAAGTGACTTTGAACATGGCATGGTTGTTGGTGCCAGAAGGGTATTTCAGAAACTGCTGATCTACTGGGATTTTAATGCACAACCAACTCTAGAGTTTACAGAGAATGGTCTGAAAAATATCCAGTGAGCGTCAGTTCTGTGGGCCAAATGCCTTGTTGATGCCAGAGGCCAGAGGAGAATGGCCAGGCTGGTTCGAGTTGATAGAAAGGCAACAGTAACTCAAATAACCACACGTTACAACCAAGGTATGCAGAAGAGCATCTCTGAATGCACAACATGAGCAGAAGACCACACTGGGTGCCACTCCTGTCAGCTAAGGACAAGAAATTGAGGCTACAAATCGCACAGGCTCACCAAAATTGGACAATAGAAGATTGGAAAAGCGTTGGTCTGACAAGTCTCGATTTCTGCTGCAACATTCAGATGGTAGGGTCAGAATTTGGTATCAACAACATGAAAGCATGGATCCATCCTGCCTTGTATCAACGGTTCAAGCTGGTGGTGGTGGTTTAATGATGTGGTAATTTTCTTGGCACACTTTGAGCCCATTAGTATCAATTGAGCATCGTGCAAATGCCACAGCCTACCTGAGTATTGTTATTGACTATGTCCATCTCTTTATGACGACAATGTAGCCATCTTCTAATGGCTATTTCCAGCAGGATAACGCACCATGTCATAAAACACAAATCATCTCAGACTGGTGTTTTGAACATGACAATGAGTTCACTGTACTTAAATGGCCTCCCCAGTCACTAGAACTCAATCATATAGAGCGCCTTTCACTTTACGAATGTGCAGCCGACAAATCTGCAGCAACTGCGTGATGCTATCATGTCAATATGGACCAAAATCTCTGAGGAATATTTCCAGTACCTTGCTGAATCTATGCCACAAAGGATTAAGGCAGTTCTGAGGGCAAAAGGGGGTCCAACCCAGTATTACTAAGGTGTACCTAATAAAGTGGCTAATAAAGTGTATATTATATATTTAAAATATATTGTTACATTATGACAAAAGTAATTGATAATTTACAACATTTTACCTTAACACCTTAATACTTTTTTCATTACTTATATTCATATATTTTGTAATATTAATAATGTGTATTTACTTTACAAATATGATAATATGCTACAATATCTTACTTGAAATTAAGCTGTATACTATTTTGAATAAAATGTCTAATTTACAATTGCATACTTTATAATATAATTATATTTTATTTTTTATATTTACAAATTATATATATATATATATATATATATATATATATATATATATATATATATATATATATACTGTATAAATAAATATATATATATATATATATATATATATATATATATATATATACACTGTATAAATAAATATATATACACTGTATAAATAAATAAATAAATATATATATATATATATATATATATATATATATATATATATATATATATATATATATATATATATATATATACACTGTATAAATAAATATATATACACTGTATAAATAAATAAATATATATATATATATATATATATATAGTTAAATTAAATAAATTATACAAATATAACTAATTATACTGATATAAACGTATGTTTATATTTACAATGTACATGATAAAGTCAAAATTTTTAAACATTTTATTTTAATATGATGTAATAAAACACAAACACACTAACATACACATCATTTAAACCTTTAAGTTGCACTGAACCGAACATATTACTAAACAATATTTTAAGCAAAATTTACATTTATTGTAATACTTATAAAGTATTAATACAATAATAAATATCTATAATAAATACCATAATAAATGCAATAATAATAATAATAATATATAGGCGACAGTGGCGCAGAGGGTAGCGCTGAGCCAGTTGGCATTTCTGTGTGGAGTTTGCATGTTCTCCCCGTGTTCGCGTGGATTTCCTGTGGGAGCTCGGATTTCCCCCACAATCCAAAGACATGCGGTACAGGTTAAATAGGTAGGCTAAATTGTCCTTAGTGCATGTGTGTGTATGAGAGTGTATGGGTGTTTCCCAGTGATGGGTTGCAGCTAGAAGTGCATCTGCTGCGTAAAACATATGCTGGATAAGTTGGCGGTTCATTCAGCTGTGGCTGAATATATATTATTTTTAGCAGAACATTATCTTAATATAATAGAATTTAGGAAAAATACTGTTTAAAATATAACACAATATTACAAAACAAGTATTATTAAGTTATTTAAAATATAACTTATTTCAGACTACCATTGTTACATGATTCACTTCCTCACAAAGACCAGACACTAAAACAATCTTTCTATAGAGGATTTAACTTACAACAACTGAAAGGGACAATTTTTCTAGGAAGGTGTTTATTGATTTTTAGTTATTTTATTTTTGTGCTAGGGTGAAGATATCATAACTAAATGATATTGTAACAAGAAAAAAAGCAAAAGTCCAATAGGCATGAAGGTCGTGTCCCTCACAGCGAAAAACCCCGCAGAGATGAAGTCAAGAAGCTTTTGTTTGCAGAAAAAAGGGAAGTAAATAAAAAAGGCAAAAGAACAGACATGAAGGAATATCATTCATGAAGGGCTCAAGTAAAATTTGATCCCTTCTGTCTGGCGATTAGTCTCAATCCAGGGTGAAAATTGCAGCAGGAGAAAAACTTCCACGACTAAAGAGAGCTTTAATTGAGCTTGATCGATGTCACATAAACAGATTCTTCAGAAAAGCACTATTGATCACATAAAGAGCTGAACGTTTCACAGCAATCATCTGTCATCTTCTGCAGCTCTAATACAGCATTGCTGATGACAGCCTTGCCATTGTGGGAAGGATGATGTTGCTTTAAGTGTTTTATATATTTTCATTTTGGAGGCTGAAAGTCAGTTCGCAACATTTTTTTATTTCTCTAATATGATAAGAAAAATTGAAGATTAAAAAAAAGGAGTGCAGTCAAATTATTATTTTGCGATTAAATCGTAAAGTAAACATAATACACTGCTAAAAAATAAGAGGAGCAGTAAAATAACACATCTGAATGAATGAAATATTCTCATTAAATACTCTGATCTTTACATAGTTGAATGTGCTGACAACAGAATCACACAAAAATAATCAACGCAAATCAAATTTATTTACCAATGGAGGTCTGGATTTGGATTCACACTCAAAATTAAAATGAAAAAACACACTACAGGCTGATCCAACTTTGATGTAATGTCCTTAAAACAAGTCAAAATGAGGCTTAGTAGTGCTTGTGGCCTCTACGTGCCTGTAAGACCTCCCTATAATGCCTGGGCATGCTCCTGATGGCGAATGGTCTTCTGAGGGTTTTCCTCCCAGGCCTGGACAAAAGTATCCGGCAACTTCTGAACAGTCTGTGGTGCAATGTGGCGTTGGTGGATGGAGTTATACTGCGTTCACACCGGACGCAAAAAAAGCGTCAAGCGCAAGTGATTTACATGTTAAGTCAATGCAAAGAGGCGAATAGACATCCTGCGGCGCAATATGCGCGAATGAGGCGGCGCGAATGACACAATTCACATGAATGAAGGAGCGAGTTGAGCGTTTTGCACGATTGACGCAACTGACGTGCTTAACGCTCATTTCGCATCACGTTAACCAATCAGGAGCTTTCTCTTGTAGGGGCGTGCTTATGACGTAGCACCTGTTGTTGGTGTCCCGGGGGAAAATCCTCCTGCCGACACCGGACAACAGTTGATTAAACTGGGCTCGGCTCAGTCAGAAGCACCGCTGAAAGCTTCCATCATCCAGGTTAAGTTTCTGGAGGAGTTTATGAGGTCACAAAGCTGGGTGCACCTCTGAAAGGATCTAGTGGACTCAGACACTGCTCCAAACGAATCTACGCTGTTTTTCAGTCTTCATAAAGCACATAAACACAGCTATTCTAATCAATAAAATCCATGTTAGCCATTTAGCAACAAAGCTATGGTAACCAGGCAGACAGACAGAAACCCTGCCCATCACGCGAATCTGCGTCTTTTGTGAAGCGAATTTGACGCGCGACTTAAGCAGATTTGACATGCAAATAAATCGGATTTTGACTCGCGAATGAAGTGAATAAACTCAAAATGTTCTAATGCGTCTATTTACAAATGAATATCGTGCTTTTTTCGCGCGTTCTGCGTCTGGTGTGAACACAGCATAAAACATGATATCCCAGCTCAATTGCATTACAGTCTGGGGAATGGGCGGACCAGTCCATAGCATCAATGCCTTCGTCTTGCAGGAACTGCTGACACACTCCAGCCACATGAGATGTAGCATTGTCTTGCATTAGGAGGAACCCAGGGCCAACCACACCGGCATATGGTCCTTCTGCTCCTCCTGTTCTTTCTTGCACAAAGGCGGAAGTAGCAGTCCTGCTGCTTGGTTGTTGCCCTCCTACGGCCTCCTCCACATCTCCTTATGTACTGGTCTGTCTCCTGGTAGCGCCTCCATGCTCTGGACACTACGCTGACAGACAAAGCAAGCCTTCTTGCCACAGCTTGCACTAATGTGCCATCCTGGATGAGCTGCTCTTCCTGAGCCACTTTCTGTGGGTTGTAGACTCCATCTCATGCTGCCACTAGACTGAAAGCACCACCAGCATTTAAAAGTGACCAAAGCATCAGCCAGAATGCATAGAAACTGAGAAGTGTCTCGCTGGTGCATCTTTGACCAAAACAGCAAGTCTTTTTGTGATGTCTCGGGAGCTACAGTATCCAGTGTAATGTCAGCATACCACCAAGAAGGATGAACCACATCTAACAGAAGTAACTATGGACCCAAGAGAAAGCTGGCTGAAAGGGATGTCCAGGTGCTAACCATCACTGTATCCAAAAAACAAAACCCCAGCTGTCCAACTCACTGCAGAATTAAATGTGCACCTCAACTCTCCTGTTTCCACCAAATCTGTTTGTCGGGAGCTCCATAGGGTCAATATACATGACTGGGCAGCTATAGCCAAACCTTTGGTCCCTCATGCCAATGCCAAAAGTTAGTTTCAATGGTGCCACAGTGGAAAGTTTTGGGCTGTGGACAATGTGAAACATGTATTGTTCTAAGATGAGTCCACCTTCACTGTCTTTCCCACATCTGGTAGAGTTACGCCTGTTTCACACCGCAATCGAAAGCAGTGCGTGAGCAGCGCGTGCGCAGCGTGTATGGAGAGCAGAAGCAGCACGCAGGCGTTTGTATTTCACACCAGCTGCGTCTGCAGCGCGCAGCTCTTCGGCAGCTGCTGCACAGATCAAATCTATCTTTGTCTATTCTATCTAACGTTAGTTACCTATCTCTCTCTATATACAAATACACTTTTTTTTTTTACTTTTCATCTGCACTAAGGCCCACGGCAACTTCCTCCTATGCTGTTTCCTTAACCTGCAAGTCTTTATTTTACAAATTATAATGATCATACAATACTGTATGCTTCTCACGCTCTATGAGGAGTGTCATTCATGTCTGGTGCACTCAGAGGACAAACGCCTGTGACATCATGTCATTTTGTTTTTGATTGTCAGGATGTTGTAAGCCTATAATAATATTTATATAATATAGTTATAATTATATTTATAAATGATCAAACTAGTGCTACTTTCTCCGATTCAGCAAAGTCCATCGGCGAAGTAACAGCTCACGCAAAGGATGAGATGGACAAAAGTAATCACTTTTATTATAAAAAGTGCCCTTCTTTTACCTGTTTTCGTGTTCTCAGGTTCACAGTGCAAACAGCTCCCGGGTGGAATATCTTGAGTGAGCTAAAAACAAAGCAGAATAAAATTTCTTCCTCTGCTTCAACAGCACAGCACATAGCGAGCTCACATCATCCAGCATGCGTGTTGAACTACACTACCCACAACACACTTCGCTATGGACTACAACTTCCATAAATAGGAGTCTTAAAGCGGCCACTTTCTATTTTCTCTCTCCTTCAACTTAAGCAAAACTGATACTAAAATTGTTTTACATTTGGTTTTGTAGTTCGGGCCTAAATAAATATTTGTTGCCGGTTTTAATCGTTGAAGTTCATTTGATTGACTATATAAATCAGTGGATATTATCGATGCATTTATTGGGTAAAATTGACACTTTTTACTGTCATTCGAAGGCTGCGTCCGAAACCGCCTACTACTCAGTAGATACTGCGTTTGAATTTAAACGTACTACTCGGCCGTTAGAAAAGTACGTTCTACACAGTATGAATGGAAGAAGTATGAATGGAATTCGGACGTACTACATCCACCATTTTGTCATGGTCACGTGACCTACCTGCGTCAGTTGCGCTGCTTCACTTCCATTCATGAATTCTCTCGCAGGGCATCATGGGATAGCGCAGCGTCCATGGTATGCGCACTTCAGAATCTCGCCGGAAGTAGTAAGTCATCCGGGTACTTATCGCATACTGATTTTCGAATTCTATGAATTCGGACATACTACTCGGCTCGCATACTGATTTTAGCGTACTGTATAGTATGGAAGTATGCGGTTTCGGACGCAGCCAATGTGTTCTGGTCAGTATCATTGCACTGTCACTTTAATTGAGCGTGAGCAGCGCGGCAAAAATAGACCCAGCGCAGAAACTATCGCTGCACTGCTGCTTCAGCGATGCTGACGCGCTGCTTGTGCGTGCAGTATGAAAGTGCTCTAATCTGTTAACATGGACGCTGAAAAAACTGCTTATGCTTGCAGTGTGAAACAGGGTTTACGGTGTGGAGAAGCCCCAAAGAAGCGTACCACCCAGACTGTTGCATGCCAGGGGTGGATCAGTGATGGTTTGGGCTCCAATTTTATGGATATTAGCCCAATACTTGTGCTAGATGGGCACATCACTGCTTGTAGTTGTTGTAACAGTAGTAGTAACAGTAGTAGTTGTAGTAGTAGACGCTGTGGTGGTGGTAGTAGTAGTTGTTGTTGTATTAGTATCAGTAGTAGTAGACGTTATAGTAGTAGTAGTCGTTGTTGTATTAGTATCAGTAGTAGTAGACGTTATAGTAGTAGTAGTCGTTGTTGTAGTAGTACCAGCAATAGTAGACATTGTTGTAGTAGTAGTAATCGTTGTTGTAGTAGCACTGCTAAAATTCTTGAGTGAGATACTACTAATCTTATCCGATTCAATGATTCAACTAAATTAAAAATGCTCCCGCCAGACTGTTGGAGATCGGCTGAAAGGAAAAATATGTAAAACTTAACTGTTTATCTTTAGGTAACTTATCAAATAAGCCTATTTCCAAAAAAAATGAAGTGTTCCTTTAACTTATTAGATTAGAAAGTTAGGAAAAAGCTATAGCATTTGCACACTGTCAGTGTTATTTTGAACTGCAGCAAACAAAACCCTTTGTATTCAGGCTAAAAAGCACATGTGTTTTTTTTTTTTTTTCTATCCAAAAATGCTCTTTCATCTTTCACAGAAGTGCATTTTCAGCTAAGCTAAGAAAGCTACATAGCCAGAAAAATGCTTTTGCTGCAGTTTCTGTGGGCTAGCTCCTGCCAGTTTCAGAGGACAGTGAATGGGGTTAGACGCTTGTCATCTCAACACAAGCTTTCATCTTGGATTAAATTCTTCATCGGGCCGAGTGGAGAGTCTGCTTCATCTGCCCTGGAGCTCTCTTTAACATCCACCCACCACCGCTCAACAGAAAAACACAAACGCTCCCCACAGACGTCGCTCTCCAACATCATCACGCTGCTAATTCAGATTCCTCATCTTCCACTTGTGTGGCGCAGAGGCAGATCAGGAAAGCGTGAGCGCTCGCATGAGACAGATCTGCCAGTCTAAGTCAAAGGTGCAGAGGGAAAAGATGCGTTTGCACTCCACTGGGCCGCATGGAGGCTTTGCAGCGATCATGAATGGTTAAAATCATGAGAGCTGTGATGTATTACTGTGGTGCTCTGGAGAAAAAGAACACCTGCTTAAAATCTCTTCAGAAATCACTACACGGTCTCATTTCGGGACTGATATTAAAACATATGACAGATACCTGATAGATTAACCCACAATTATGATAATAATATGTTTTTTAATGGAACATAATTCAACATTTTTAATCGTTTAAACAAGTACCTTGAATCTGGTTTCTTATAAGTAATATTATGAGTAATCCATGCATTTTGTACATCTACAAAACCAAAACCATGGTTTATTTGACATTGTACCACAGTGATAAGATGGTGATTTTGTATAGTATCATGACAGTATCAAAGGTGACACTTTTCCTCTCCAATATGCACCCGACACCTTCTTATAAGCACCCCATACTTCTTAGAAAGCAATTCTTGCTATGCTCCACACAGGTAAGTGTGGTTGACAAACCACCTGTAGGACACACGGTCTCCTCTCCGAATGTTCCAGACACCTTCTTACTTCTTAGAAGACATTGTGCAATTCTGAATGTGCTCCACACAGGTGAGTGGTGTTGACAAACCACCTGTAGGACACGTTCTCTTCTCTATATATGCACCAGACACCTCATATACACCTTATCCTTCTTGGAAAACATTGTGCAATTCTGAGTGTGCTCCACACAAGTGAGGGGGGTTGACAAACCACATGTAGGACACTCACTCTCCTCTCCATATGCACCAGACACTTTCTTATATCCACCTCATACTTCTTGGAAGACAATGTGCATTTCTTAAAGTGCTTCTCACAGGTGAGTGGGGTTGACAAACCACCTGTAGGACACGCTCTCTCCTCTCCATATGCACCAGACACTTTCTTATATGCACCTCATACTTCTTGGAAGACATTGTGCAATTCTGAGAGTGCTCCACACAGGTGAGTGGGGTTGACAAACCACCTGTAGGACACACTCTCTCCTCTCCATATGAACCAGACACTTTCTTATCAAAACTCCAATTTTCTGGAAAAGCATTGGGCAAGTCTTATCGTGCTCCACAGAGATAAGTGGGCTTGATAAACCACCTGTAGAAGACACTCTTTTCCTCTCTATATGCACCAGACACCTTCTTATTAATGCCTCTTATTTCTTGTGCAATCCTGAGAGTGCTCCACACAGGTGAGTGGGGTTGACAAACCACCTGTAGGACACTCTCTCTCTCCTCTCCATATGCACCAGACACTTTCTTATATCCACCTTATACTTCTTGGAAAACATTGTGCAATTCTGAGAGTGCTCCACACAGGTGAGAGGGGTTGACAAACCACCTGTAGGACACACTCTCCTCTCCATATGCACCAGACACTTACTTTTATCCACCTCATACTTCTTAGAAGACATTGTGCAATTCTGAATGTGCGCCTCACAGGTGAGTGGTGTTGACAAACCACCTGTAGGACACGCTCTCTTCTCTATATATGCACCAGACACCTTCTCATATGCACCTTATCCTTCTTGGAAGACATTGCGCAATTCTGAGTGTGCTCCACACAAGTGAGGGGGGTTGACAAACCACATGTAGGACACTCGCTCTCCTCTCCATATGCACCAGACACTTTCTTATATCCACCTTATACTTCTTGGAAGACATTGTGCAATTCTGAGAGTGCTCCACACAGGTGAGTGGGGTTGACAAACCACCTGTAGGACACACTCTCTCCTCTCCATATGCACCAGACACTTTCTTTTATCCACCTCATACTTCTTGGAAGACATTGTGCAATTCTGAGAGTGCTCCACACAGGTGAGTGGGGTTGACAAACCACCTGTAGGACACACTCTCTCCTCTCTATATGCACCAGACACTTTCTTATCAAAACTCCAATTTTCTGGAAAAGCATTGGGCAAGTCTTATCGTGCTCCACAGAGATAAGTGGGCTTGATAAACCACCTGTAGAGACACTCTTTTCCTGTATATGCACCAGACACCTTCTTATTAATGCCTCTTACTTCTTGTGCAATTCTGAGAGTGCTCCACACAGGTGAGTGGGGTTGACAAACCCCCTGTAGGACACGCTCTCTCCTCTCCGTATGCACCAGACACCTTATTATATGCACCTCAAACTTCTTGGAAGACAATGTGCATTTCTGAAAGTGCTCCACACAGGTGAGTGGTGTTGAAAAAACAACCTGTAGGACACTCTCTCTCCTCTCCATATGCACCAGGCACCTTATGCACCTCATACTTCTTGGAAGACATTGTGCAATTCTGAGAGTGCTCCACACAGGTGAGTGGGGTTGACAAACCACCTGTAGGACACACTCTCTGCTCTCCATATGCACCAGACACTTTCTTATATCCACCTCATACCTCTTGAAAGACATTGTGCAATTCTGAGAGTGCTCCACATAGGTGAGTGAGGTTGACAAACCACCTGTAGGACACACTCTCTCCTCTCTATATGCACCAGACACTTTCTTATCAAAACTCCAATTTTCTGGAAAAGTATTGGGCAAGTCTTTTCGTGCTCCACAGAGGTAAGTGGGCTTGATAAACCACCTGTAGAAGACACTCTTTTCCTCTCTATATGCACCAGACATCATCTTTTTAATGCCTCTTCTTGTGCAATTCTGAGAGTGCTCCACACAGATGAGTGGGGTTGACAAACCACCTGTAGGACACTCTCTCTCCTCTCCATATGCACCGGACACTTTCTTATATCCACCTCATACTTCTTGGAAGACATTGTGCAATTCTGAGAGTGCTCCACACAGGTGAGTGGGGTTGACAAACCACCTGTAGGACACGCTCTCTCCTCTCCGTATGCACCAGACACCTTATTATATGCACCTCATAATTCTTGGAAGACATTATGCAATTCTGAGTGTGCTCCACACAGGTGAGTGGGGTTGAAAAACCACCTGTAGGACACACTCTCTCCTCTCCATATGCACCAGACACTTTCTTATCAAAACTCCAATTTTCTGGAAAAGCATTGGGCAAGTCTTATCATGCTCCACAGAGATAAGTGGGCTTGACAAACCACCTGTAGGACACGCTCTCTCCTCTCCGTATGCACCAGACACCTTGTTATATGCTCCTCATACTTCTTGGAAGACATTGTGCAATTCTGAGAGTGCCCCACACAGGTGAGTGGTGTTGAAAAAACAACCTGTAGGACACACTCTCTCCTCTCCATATGCACCAGGCACTTTATGCACCTCATACTTCTTGGAAGACATTGTGCAATTCTGAGAGTGCTCCACACAGGTGAGTGGGGTTGACAAACCACCTGTAGGACACACTCTCTCCTCTCCATATGCACCAGACACTTTCTTATCAAAACTCCAATTTTCTGGAAAAGTATTGGGCAAGTCTGATCGTGCTCCACAGAGGTAAGTGGGCTTGATAAACCACCTGTAGAAGACACTCTTTTCCTCTCTATATGCACCAGACACCATCTTTTTAATGCCTCTTCTTGTGCAATTCTGAGAGTGCTCCACACAGGTGAGTGGGGTTGACAAACCACCTGTAGGACACTCTCTCTCCTCTCCATATGCACCGGACACTTTCTTATATCCACCTTATACTTTTTGGAAGACATTGTGCAATTCTGAGAGTGCTCCACACACGTGAGTGGGGTTGAAAAAACACCTGTAGGACACGCTCTCTCCTCTCCATATGCACCAGACACTTTCTTATCAAAACTCCAATTTTCTGGAAAAGCATTGGGCAAGTCTTATCATGCTCCACAGAGATAAGTGGGCTTGACAAACCACCTGTAGGACACACTCTCTCCTCTCCGTATGCACCAGACACCTTGTTATATGCTCCTCATACTTTTTGGAAGACATTGTGCAATTCTGAGAGTGCTCCACACAGATGAGAGGGGTTGACAAACCATCTGTAGGACACACTCTCTCCTCTCCATATGCACCAGACACTTTCTTATCAACACTCCAAGTTTTTGAAAAAGCATTGGGCAAGTCTTATCGTGCTCCACAGAGGTGAGTGGGCTTGACAAACCACCTGTAGAAGACAATATTTTTCTCTCCATATGCTCCAGGCACCTTCTTATAATTGCCTCTTACTTCTTGGAAGACATTGTGCAATTCGGAGTGTGCTCCACACAGGTGAGTGGTCTTGACAAACCACCTGTAGGACACTAAAACTAGCTCATTCCAAAAAATAATTAAATTAACTAACTTATGCTTGTCTTAGCATTCGTATACTGCTACTTTCCAATTATTTGAAGTGCTTCTTTTATTCTCACTTCTAAGTCGCTTTAAGCATCTGTTAAATGAATAATTGTAAATGTAAAAACACAGAGATACTACCAAAGTATTTTGGAAATGCATCATGCTACAACATTGGAATTCATAAAAAGGCCATGGTACAAGAATTTGAGTACAACTGTGTTTTTTAATGTACCATAGTGTTAGCATTCACTGATTTTTGCTCATTGGATTTTTTTTATGCACTTTTGCTTAACAAGTGATACCATGTTTACTGTATGTTACCATGGTACTGTATAATGTCCAAAAAACATGCTCGTACTTACTATGGTAAAGGTCATCTACAGACGCAGAACCATGTTATACTTGTAATAGAATGTTATTTCTAGATATTATTATGACTTGCAAAACGTATCATTAAATACCGTGCTGCACAATTGTTCTACTAGCACAGAATGCGTAAAAGTTACCATCGTACAATCATCGGAAGTGGTGTTGGTGAGGGGGCACTCATCCTGTGGTCTGTGTGAGTCCTAATGTCCCAGTACAGTGAAGGGGACACCATACTGTCAGTGAGGGCCGTCTTTAGGATGAGATGTTAAACCGAGGTCTTGACTCTCTGTGGTCATTAAGAATCCCATGGCACTTCTCGTAAAGAGTAGGGGTGTAACCCCAGTGTCCTGGCCAAATTCCCTGCATCTGGCCTTACCTATTATGGCCTCCCAATCATCCCCATCCACCGAATTGGCTCTATCACCGTCTCTACACTCCCCGTATAACTGGTCTGTGGTGAGCGCACTGGCGCCGTTGTCCTGTAGCTGCCGTTGTATCATCCGAGTGGATGCTGCACACTGGTGGTGGTGTGGAGATGATTCATGATTGTGAAGCGCTTTGGGTGTATGGCCTTACACAATAAATGCGCTATATAAATACACATTACATTCAATTTAATTACATTTTATTACATTACATATTGTTAGAAGCATCATATGAAAATCATGGTACATTATTGTTTTAAAATTCCATAGTATTACGACCAGTGGTACTTGTTCATTGCAAGCGATGAATCTATATTTGTTTTACAATACACTTAAGGTGTACCAAGGTAATATCATGCTTTTGTTTTTAATATAGCATGGTGTTACCATGGTACCATGTCCAAAAACCAATGGTTTTACTTCAGTAGATATACCAAAAATGTAAATATAGTAAAGGTTGTTGAAGACTAAACCCATATATTACGTAATCGTGAATCAGTTTAAAGATATTCACCAGTCAAAACAATGTTATTTAAGAGAAAAGTTTGACACTCCTGAAATTAACTTTTGGTCTGATTTTGTTCAAAATTGTCCATCACTTTCACTTTATGTAAATCGGGGTCTTACATGTTGATTCTTGGGATTGATTTAAGAATATCTATTAATCTTTTTCCCAGGTTTGAAACCTCTGAGAGCTGTTTAGGTAACTTTGAGCCGTATATAAAAGCACACAGAGCAGTCTTTGTTGGGTAGGTATAAGACTTTGACAGTATGAAAACTGAAGGTTTGTGCTGAAGAGATGAGAATAGGTTAGATGTTCTTTTAAAAGATACACAGAGCCCAAACTCAAAGCGACAGGCCCCTGCAGCCAGAATGACAGCGTACACTATGGTTCCCCTTCTTGATCTTGTATCTCAGAGCCACAAAGCAAGTCATCTAGAAAGGCAGAATTATGCTGAATAATGACCATTATGCAAGAAGTAAACAGCAAAAAGGGCACAATAATGAGAGACTGCTAAACGCAAACTACTGCATTGAGATCGGAGGTTAAAGCCTCAGTAAAAGCTATTTAAACCAAATATGCCTCTTAAATTCCCAATTAAAGCAAACGTTAAGTGGTTTTTAGTCCATATAACAAGTTACATTGTAAATGTTCTAGCATACACTGTAGCCTACAGTATGCAAAACTGTGGCAGAATCTATTTATACTTCAAAAGAAAATGTCAAAACAGGAAAGAAAATATAGCTTGTCATATGATTTTCTCCAGGATTTGAATGACAATGTGAGCAGGTTTTATTACGGATTATGTTTAAGCTCTTGAATTATTTCAGGAGCAGATCAGTCTATCAATGAGGTTGTTTATAGGCTAACCGACAATGCTAAGACTAAGACAATGGCCATTCACTCTCTCATTCACACACTCATAAACTACAGCCAATCAATTTAGGTGTTTCAATACACCAGACATTTTCTCAATTTCTCAAATCGAACTTCTTCTATGTTCCATTTTTGTACGTTCATATTCATTTTTAATTGTGCATGTAGGTGTATGTTGCATATTGGTCCTGCAAGACAAAATGTTGCTCTACTGTGTGTGCTTACATATAGTAGAATGAAAATAGAACACAGATGTTTTTACAAACATTGTTGACAATCATTCTAAACCCTATAAATAACCAAGCATGTCCTACCTCTTTGTTCTCTCAACTTTCAGCGTCTCTTGACCACCCCAGTTCCACACCTTTAAACCCAATTCCTGCTTAAGTGTGGGGGGAGTGTTATGAGGCCAGAGTAGACACTCTGCTCGGACCTCTATCACTCTTAACCTCATGACAAGTTTAACAACTTGAACATATCTCAGAATTGAATAGCTCAGAACATTCTCCTCGGACAGCACGCCAAGCTCAAAGTTGGGTATAACGCGTTCCACAGTTTGTTGTTACTATATTCTAATTACATTTTGAAGAATGCAGTAAATGGAACAAATTACATTTTAAATTTGGGTAATTTGATTACAGTTACTAAAGTCACTGTAATTGCATTACTTACAGTGCATCCGGAAAGTGTTCATAGGGTTTTACTTTTTCCACATTTTTTTGTTACAGCCTTATTCAAAAATGGATTAAATTTATTTATTTCCTCATAATTCTACACACAATACCCCATAATGACAAGGTGGAAAAAATTTTTTTGAAATTGTTGCAAATTTACTAAAAATAAAAGACCTAAAAATCACATGTACAAAAGTATTCACAGCCTTTGCCGTGAAGCTCTAAATTGAGCTCAGGTACATTCTGTTTCCACTGATCATTCTTGAGATGTGTCAGCAGCTTAATTGGAGTTCACCTGTGGTAAATTCAGTTGATTGGACATGATTTGAAAAAGTATACACCTGTATATACTGTATAAGGTCCCAGGGTTGATAGTGCATGTCAAAGCACAAACCAAGCATGAAGACAAAGGAATTGTCTGTAGACCTCTGAGACAGGATTGTCTCGAGGTACAAGGCTGGGGAAGGTAACAGAAAAATTTCTGCTGCTCTGAAAGTTACAATGAGCACAGTGGCCTCCATCAGGACTCTTCCTACAGCTGGCTGGCCATCTAAACTGAGTGATTGGGGGAGAAGGGCCTTAGTCAGGGAGTATAACCTGAATAACCTGATGGTCACTCTGTCTGAGCTCCAGCTTTCTTTTTTGGAGAGAGAAGAACAACCATCTGTGCAGCAATCCACCAATGGTAGAGTGGCCAGACGGAAGCCACTCCCCACTTGGAATTTGCCAAAAGGCATCTGAAGGACTCTCAGCCCATAAGAAACAAAATTCTCTGGTCTGATGAGACTAAAATTAAACTCTTTGGAGTGAATGCCAGGCGTTACGTTTGGAGAAAACCAGGCAATGCTCATCACCAGGCTAATCTGGCAGCATCATGCTGTGGGGATGTTTTTCAGCAGCAGGAACTGGAAGATTAGTCAGGATAGAGGGAAAGATGAATGCAGCAATGTACAGAGACATCCTGAATGAAAACCTGCTTCAGAGTGCTCTTGACCTCAGACTGGGGTACATCTTCTAGCAGAACAATGACCCAAAGTACACCGCTAAAATATCAATTGAGTGGCTTCACAACAACTCAGTGAATGTCTGTGAGTGGCCCAGCCAGAGCCCAGACCTAAATCCTATTGAACATCTCTGGAGAGATCTGAAAATGGCTGTACACCATCGCTTCCCATCCAACCTGATAGAGCTTGAGAGGTACTGCAAAGAGGAATGGGCAAAAATTCCCAAAGACAGTTGTGCCAAGCTTGTGGCATCATATTCAAAAAGACTTGAGGCTGTAATTGCTGCCAAATGTGCATCAACAAAGTATTGAGCAAAGGCTGTCAATACTTATGTAAATGGGATTTATATATATATATATATATATATATAAATTTGTAAAAAAAAAAAAAAAAAATCTTTTTTCACATTGTCAATATGAGATATTGTGGGTCGAATTTTGAGGAAATAAATAAATGTAATCCATTTTGGAATAAGGCTTTAACATAAAAAAATATGTGGAAAAAAGTGAAGCGCTATGAATACTGTCCGGATACACTGTACCTCAAAGTTTTTAGAAGAAAAAATGTTTATTTTAAATCACGTTTTCTGCTGTAATGTTAGTTTATAAGCATGCGCTTTTAAATTGCTGGAGAACGCGAGATGAAATGGCTTCGGTCAAGTGATTGCTTATTCAAGTGGAAATACAGACATTACTTTGATTTCATTGAGTGCAAAAACAAAAATAATGCTGTGAAGGGAATCTATGTCCAGTTTCTAAAAAACTTTCGACTGCTTTTAACTCGACCAGCAGCTTGTTCAAGCACTTGAACAGAAAGCATTCTAGGACCATACTCGTTGCCAAGGAAAACATTAGCCTAAACAAGCTAAATTGGATTTTTGTGCAAGATTGAGTGAAGGTCATGAACTGTGAACTGTCATGTGCACATGTGCGCAAAATTGAAATTTACTCAATAAGAAGTTATATAGAGTCGTAGCTGGTCGTCGTGGCCAGCGCACCCGATATAAACCTATGTTTAGAATTCTAAAATGCATGTCGCAGAGCAGTGCATCAGCTGTGCGACCCACTTAAGGCTGATTTATACTCCTGCGTCAAACGCATGCGTTTGGTCTGGACCAGCCTTGGCGTGGTCTCGTGGCTAACGCCGATCCTGATGTGCTCCTCTCAAAAAAGTAACATGTCACAACGATGCATAGCACAAGCTCTGTGATTGGTCGACTTGGTACTAGCGATGACCGTAGGTAGTGCTGTGAGCCGCGAGTGCGATGGAGCGAGTGTTCACAAGTGTCGAGTCCCGTGAAGGAGCTCCAGATGAAAACTTTTGTTTTGTGTTTATCTTATGATTAAAGTTGTTGCACGTCCGCTGGTTCCCACCTCTGAATGAGCAAGTTTTAGCTATGTGTACATTAAGGTAGCGTTCACAATAAACAAAACATCCACAAACAAACATGACACAGAGGAACATAAAAACCCACTGGCAGGTTTTGTTTCGGAAGTGTTATTAAAGAGCAACACAAAGAGCATGCAGAAGTATAAATGCACAACTACACACAAGGCAGGTGCAGTGGGCCATGCTGATCACTCAACACAGAAGTATAAATCAGCCTCTATGGGGCCATTCACATATTCTCTTGCACGCGCAAGTTCGTTATTTCCAATGGAGGCACACTGCATTTTCCAGGTGAGTCCAGTTGAAAACTGCAAGTTATGTGACAAAAACTGTCCGATCAGCTTCATACTTTGTATGGAATATATACATTTCGGTGGACTAATAACTTCAGACAAACCCAGAACACCCAAACACTGCAGTGCTTTTTTATACTATGGATGTTAATGGTTACATGTATCCAGTTTTCTTCATGTCTTCTTTTGTGTTCAAAAAAAAAAAAAAACATACAGGTTTGGAGCAAGTAAATAATGAGAGAATTTTAAGTTTTTGGGCGAACTGTTTCTTTAAGTGTTTTGAATATGTTAAACTGCTATGATCAACCCATTGTAATGTTTTTCAGTGAATATTAAGTTACTGAAAGAGCTGCAGTATATTTTGTATTTTTATAGGTATATTTTATATGTATATAAGCAACTTCAAAGTAAAGTAATTAGTAATCTGATTACTTTTTACATTAAGTAATTGGTAATGTAATCAGATTACAATTTTCTAGTAGTCAGTAATTTGTAATATATTACTTTATAAAGTAACTTACTCAACACTGGTCAATTCTGTATAAACATGTTGTCATGCAGGCACATAGTATTACTTCTCACACTAAAACACTACTAAAAAATAAGCCCATTTTTTTTATTACACATTTTCACTTACATAATATACATAGTATTCTAGAAAAAGGGTTAAATTTAATTAAAAAAAAAAAAAAAATCTGCCATAATTTTCTTTTATCTCTTGAACACAAAGGAAAAAGTACTGAAAATTGCTGGAAACCTGTAGTATTTTTTATTCCTATCAGGTATGTTCACAAATCTTCCCCAACATTCTTCAGAATATCTTGTTTTTGTTTTCTGTTCATTTTAATAAAATTAATAAATGTTTAGAACCACTTGAGTGGTATGGAAGGTAAATCCTGCCAATTTTAAATAAATCAAATAAACACTAAAAATGTCAATAAAAGGAGCCCTTAAATTTACTTTTTATTTTGAATTGTGTCACTATTATAGCATGAACATTAATAAGAAGGTTTCATTTTCAATTTTGGCAGATATTTTGTGAACAGTGTTTTATAATGAAATTGTTAATCTGGTTCTTATTTTAATTTTCAATGTTTATTTAATTTTTTTTTAAATTGGCAGGTTCCATAGAGTGCAAATATTCTAGCATCACTAATGCAGTAACAATAGCCAGCTGAGCAGCACTGGAAACATTCAGTCCAGTCTGTCTTTTGTATCTCCTGTATTTAACACTAATTACACGCTTTGCTTCCTGATTAGTGTGTACATTTATAGCATCTGCTTTATCTTCATTCTTTACTTAAACCCTTATAAATGCCACAGATGCCCATCGGTGAACGATAGCTCTGAACTTGTTATTAAATGAATTACTTGAATTAAAATAGCATGGAAAAGCTTGGCTGAGATTGGAAGATGAGAAAAGTTAGAAACATGCAAACATTTACTAGTCAGATTCATATGTCGTTCCTGAATGAATCTGCATTTTTAAATGAATAAGGAAATGATTCACTCAAACCAGCCAGCTTGTTTTGCAACAAATGATTCAATGACTCACTTGCCAATGACTCGTTTGTCACCATCTGGTGGAATGATGCAAGCTCTACCTCAGCAACACAAAGAATATCATTCATTCATTCATTCATTTTCTTGTCGGCTTTGTCCCTTGCGGGGTCGCCACAGCGGAATGAACCGCCAACTTATCCAGCACGATTTTACGCAGCGGATGCCCTTCCAGCCGCAACCCATCTCTGGGAACTTACACACACACATTCACACTCATACACTATGGACAATTTAGCTTACCCAATTCACCTGTACTGCATGTCTTTGGACTGTGGGGGAAACCGGAGCACCCGGAGGAAACCCACGCGAACCCAGGGAGAACATGCAAACTCCACACAGAAACGCCAACCAAAGCGCTTCATAGAAAATTATTTTACCATGGGGTTAAAAAATAATGTTCTGATTGCAAAAAAAACAGACAGTAGGAGAATACAAGCAACACATTCAACAGAAGAAAGAAACTCATAAAGGTTTGGAATCACTTGCGGAAGTGTAAATGGTGAGTAAATTGTCATTACTGGATGAACTGTACTTTTAAATCATGTAAGATTGATGCAAGCCAGGCTCATTGGTAAAGTCTATATCGGATACGCGGCCGGCCAGATCTGTGATATGTACATCAATTATAGTAGCATTTTTTATGACACTATATAACAATAATAATATTTTTACAGTACTGTGACGGTTGGGTTTAGGGTTGGGGGTAGGCATTCAAAAATACAGTTTATTGGGTAATTTAATAGATAGCATAAATAATTCTTGTTAATTTCGCAACCATATCCGATCAAGCAACAACCAGGCTCATTCTGAAAACGTACCCCTACATACATTTCTGGAGAGCACCAAATACTTTTCAGGAGGGTCCCACTTTATATTGTGTCGCTTATACCTGTGAACTTACATGGTAGTTAGATGTGTAAGTAGTATGTAACTACAGTGTATGTACACACGTTTACATAGTATTTACTTTTGTATTACTGGTGTAACTACACTCATGTAACAACCCACTGAATAGTATGTGTAAGTACAAATGTGTAACAGTACATTGGTAACAACAGTAGGAAAGTACACATCTGTAACAAGAATTATGTAAGTGCATTGTGTAACAACAATATGTACTTGCAGATGTTTTCCCACTTCCACACCTATTTGCAGATCATGTACTTGTGAACACTGTATGGCAGAACTAATGCTGCATTAGAAGGTTTCACCTTGTGATACCAGTGTACTTACATGGTAACTCCACAGGAACTGTCCACTTAATATAAAGTGTAAAATGGTCACAAATTACTGTGTAACTTGTAGAAATATCTTCTATGCAACACTTTAATAACAGTGTAGTTACATGGTAACTCCACAGGAACAGTTCACAATATAAAGTTTAAAACAAAATTCATTTTCGTTTCGGCCTAGTCCCTTTATTAATCTGGGGTCGCCACAACGGAATGAACCGCCAACTTATCCAGCATATGTTTTACACAGTGAATGCCCTTCCAGCTGCAACTAATCTAAGCCGAAAAGAAAATGAATGAATGTATGAACAGTAATTTGTGACCATTTTACACTTTATATTGAGTGGATCCTGTGGATTTACCATGCAAGTACACTTGTATCACAAGGTGAAACCTTCTAATGCAGCCATACAGTGTTCACAAGTACATGATCTGCAAACAGGTGTGGAAGTGGGAAAACATCTGCAAGTACATATTGTTGTTACACAATGCACTTACATAATTCTTGTTACAGATGTGTACTTTCCTAGTGTTGTTACCAATGCAATGTCCTGTTACACATTTGTACTTACACATACTATTCAGTTGGTTGTTACATGAGTGTAGTTACACCAGTATACACAAGTAAATACGATGTACCAGTGTGTACATACACTGTAGTTACATACTACTTACACATCTAATTACCATGTAAGTTCACAGGTATAAGCGACAATATAAAGTGGGACCCAAATTTCTCTCGCGAGTGCCATTCGTGTCTGCTCTTCTCGCATAAATCCACTAAAGGCCGCTGTCAACTGATTGACCGATCGACTGACCCAGCCTCCTCCTTCCCTAAACCCAATCAATAGTGTTTTCAAAACCAATCCAGAAAACAAAAAGCCCTGATTTGTTTCTATGTTTTTAGATTTTACCACATTCTCACCCTGTTATTTACTTGTTTATTTTATTTTTTGGCTTTTGTTTTGACCTGCTTTCTGGAACCATGCTTCGCCGGACTCAAACCCCTATTGTCACGGTCAACTCCTCTCTTCAACTCAAGTCCAACAACGTATGCTGCGAGCCATTGCACAAACTGCTAACAGCGGAAAAGCCATACATACGGAGGTGAGTGTTCAGCTGCTAGCGGAATAAGGAACGTTGTCATACCACCACGTAGCATTTGTTTTAAAGACGAAATGCAGCCATGCGTAACTCTGGCTACATAATTCGTGATTTCCAGAAATATATATAGGGTTAATGTATATGTCTCTAATTTCTGACTTTTTCCCCTCAGTTCTAAGTGCCATGTGCTAACCCTGCTTAAAATCCAGCTTAAACCAGCCTAAGCTGGTTGGCTGGTTTTAGCTGGTCGACCAGCCTGGTTTTAGAGGGGTTTTGGCCATTTCCAGGCTGGTTTCCAGCCATTTCCAGCCTGGTCTTAGCTGGTCAGGCTGGAAAATGACCATCTTAAACCAGCTAAAACCAGCTTGACCAGCCTGGTTTAGGCTGGACATAGCTGGTTTTGGCTGGTCAAGCTGGTTTTAGCTGGTCAACTCCCAGCCTGACCAGCTAAGACCAGGCTGGAAATGGCTGGAAACCAGCCTGGAAATGGCCAAAACCCCTCTAAAACCAGGGTGGTCAACCAGCTAAAACCAGCCAACCAGCTTAGGCTGGTTTAAGCTGGATTTTTCAGCAGGGAATGTGGCTAAGCTAACACCATATTGCTTTATGCAAAATAATTAACCCTATGGGGTAAAAAAAGATGTGGTTCTGATCATCAAAGAACAGACAGTAGGAGAATACAAGCAACAAATTCAACAGAAGAAAGAAACCTAACGCTCCCATCCACCCCCTTCCCAAAAACCAACTGATAGTGTTTTCAAAAGCACCGATTGACCAGTACAAAGAAAAGCCCCCTGATTGTTACCCCGTTTCAGATTTTACCACATTCTCGCCTTGTCATTTACATGTTTATATTATTTTTTGGCTTTTGTTTTTGTTTTAACTGCTTTCTGGAACCGTTCTTCGCCAGACTCGAACATCATTGTCGCGGTCGACTCCTCTCTGCGTCTCAAGTTCGCTGATGTATGCTGCGACCCACTGGACAAACAGCAGGAAAGCCGTCCATACGGAGGTAAGCCGTCAGCTGATAGCACGAAAAGGAACAACGTCATACCTCCCCGTAGCGTTTTTTTAAAGACAAAATGCAGCCATACATACTTCTTGATACATAATCCACGATTTCCAGACATGTATACAGTAAAGGGGTACGTTTTCAGAATCAGCCTATGTTGGACTGAGGATAACCTCATAATTGTAAGAAAAAAGGCATAATTGCTTGTTTACCTTATTTACCCCTCACACTTCTGACTTTATATCTTATAATTACAAAAAGAAAGAAGTGTGTGTGGCTGAATTTATAAAGTAAACAAGTTTATCTCTCTAATTTCTGACTTGTTTTCCCCTCAGTTCTATGTGCCAGCATGTGCTAATGTGGCTAAGCTAACACCAAAGCACTTCTCTGCCCAGTTCATATAAAATGATTGAACCATGGGGTTTAAAAAGATGTCCTTTTAGGAGAATAGGAAAATACAAGCAACAAATTGTCAGTGAGAATGTTTCTAAAGGTTAAATGGCATCGTAACCCGTCATAACAGGCTGCAGATGTCGCAGCAAAAGAGCACTGCCGTATGTTTGTGAACTAGCCGAACGCCACATCTCTAAGTGATGAACGGCAGACTGTTTTGTTTTTTTTCTCTTTTTTTCCCTCCCTGTGGTCGCCTGCGTTTCCAGGCCACTGCCTCTCAGAGCAATCAAACCCCAGCAGGCTTTACAAGCCAGATACTGAAGACATAGTAGATTTAGCCATCGGTGTCACTCAGCACAATGTCAAGTCAACATTCACTGTCCCAAAACACTGAAGGTGCACCACACCACTCAGAAACAATCCTGACAAGAAAATAAAAACATTCCCAAGCGTTATCTTGATGAAAATAGATGATTTTTCCGCCTGGTTGAGTCATCAAATCACATTACACACATTCTGATGAGTGACCTAGATGAACATTAGTTAATACTGCTGGCAAAACCACATTTGGCACAGTCATGTTAAGCCTGTCCACCTCTCTTAATAAATGTGGACGTATGACGAAGCAATGCTAATGGTTGTGAATTCTGTTTGTTTGATAATCCTGTTATATGCTTTGAAAAGTGCCACAGATAAACATCTATTTACTTAACATTTTATTTACTCCCAGAGTGAAAATTGCAGACATAAATTCTATGCCAGCTTAAAGCACTACAATTTAAGAAAACACATGAAATTACAAAAAAAAAAAAAAACACCAGCACATTAAGTAAAGATCTTCATTGTTTTGACAGCATGCATGTCACAATACAAATACAATAAAATATCCAACAGTGTGTATAATAACATTCAAATGCAGAAATGTAAGAAGTGAATTCTGAGAAGAAAGAAAAAATAAAAATGCAAGATAAACTCAAATAGTATACACTTTATTTTTTTAAATATATCAGAACAAAAACAAAAATAATTGTGTGATATAAAAGAGTATGCCTCTGATTTTAGATTTTTTATTATTTTCAGAAGTTGATATCCCACAAACAATTTAAATCTGCTATATAAACTACTGCTCACACCAGATGCGGCACGTGTGGATAAATTGCGCTATTCGCGTGCAAATAGACACGTGAACATTGTAAGTTTACTTGCTTTACTTGTCAAATCCGCTTCATTCATGCATCAAATGCATCTCACAATAGATGTGGATTCGCGTGATGGGCAGAGCTTCTGTCTGCCCGGTGACTCTAGCTTCATTGCTAAATGGCTAACATGAATTTTATTGAGAGAATAATTGGGTTTATGTGCTTTATGAAGGCTGAAAAACAGCGCAGATTAGTTTGGAGTCCACTAGATCCTTTTAGAGGTGCACCCAGCTCTGTGAGTTCCCCCCGGGACACCAACAACAGGCACTATGTCATAAGCACGCCCCTACAAGAGATAGCTTCTGATTGGTTAACATGGCGCGAATGTCCGCTGAAGTTCAGATTTTCTAACTCGAGCGATTTGACAACTCTTGACAACTGCAAGAAACACAACATCAAAAAAAACAAACAAAACTGGATGCAAAGCACTAGACTCGCACCCCACCTTCAGCTATGATTGACATCAGTTCACAGTCTCCAGGTAAAACAATTAATTCGACTAAACTAAAAAAAAAATTATTGCTTTTATTGTTGAGAAGATGCAGCCATAGTCTAACGTTTCTGTAGAAGTGACTATGTTTTGTAATATAGTAAGATTTTTTCTCTTTTGGGAAACGATTTACACTTTTGTTGAGGCCACGTGAAGCAATTTATTCAATGTATAAAGCTCAAAGATTTATTTTGATTTGAGGATGTTTTTTATCGTCTTACGGTTCATTCATTCATTCATTTTCTTGTCGGCTTTGTCCCTTGCGGGGTCGCCACAGCGGAATGAACCGCCAACTTATCCAGCACGATTTTACGCAGCGGATGCCCTTCCAGCCGCAACCCATCTCTGGGAACATCCACACACACATTCACACTCATACACTATGGACAATTTAGCTTACCCAATTCACCTGTACTGCATGTCTTTGGACTGTGGGGGAAACCGGAGCACCCGGAGGAAACCCACGCGAACGCAGGGAGAACATGCAAACTCCACACAGAAACGCCAACTGACCCAGCCTAGCCGAGGTTCGAACCTGCGACCCAGCGACGTTCTTGCTGTGAGGCAACAGCACTACCTACTGCGCCACTGCTTTGCCCGTCTCACGGTTCATTTTGTTATTAAACATTTTAAAGGTTTAAAATCTGTTTTTGCCTTAATATAAATTATTTCATGTTAGTACTCTTAGGCTTTATTGCAATTTTTATCTGAATGCACAGTAAATTTACTTAACTAAATTTACTTAACTAATAACACAAAACATTTAAAAGTAGCAAACATTACATGCTGTATATACAGATTAATGAAAGCATGTATAGCTCTGAGCTCAGAGAGTTCTCAAAATATAAATTTATCCTACATTTTTTAAAAGCAAAATTAAGGTGTAGGTTATAAAAGTGGTTGCTAAATGCAGAGCTTCTCTATAAAAAAAGGTGAAAAAACACCTGCAAGTTCTGAAAGATATCAAACCTCAGCCAGGTAAAGATACGTAACGCAAAAGTAACTCATTACTTTCCATAAAAAGTAACTAAGTAATGCAATTAGTAACTTTTTTTGTGAAGTAACTCAATATTGTAATGCACTTCTTTCTAAAGTAACTTTCCCCAACACTGCACACAATTCTGATGGTTAAATAAACTGATATTGCACAATTCAAATAAAGAATTATGAACTTTAATCTTAAAATTCCTATACAGAAACTCTAAAATTATACAAATGGTCTCAGTCAGAAACATATGACAAATGGAAGCAACATTAATGGTTATGAATCATATTTGTTTGATGATCCCGACTGTTATATGCTTGATAATCGCACAAGCTTGAAGGACAATCTGGCAAAGCGTCGTGCTCAGGAAAAAACAGCCAAGCAAATTAATTAACCAGTTCGCCACATGCTGAAACAAACCCACGATTAGAGAAAATCTGGCCAGCATCTATGTGAATATGCTAATTATGAACAATAATGTCAGACTATTGCATCATCATGTAAAAAAAAAAGACTAACATTACACAATTATCATTAAGGGTGCAAAATAAAAAGCTTAGTTTGGCCAAAAATGATATTTACCGAGCCTTATGTTGCTGTCTTTCTATTTTGAAAGCCAGAGGGTGTGTTTTAAATATGTTATGTGCATTTGATTCTGTGAATACTAATTGATTTGCAACAGCTGAAATCTAGAACCAGATTAGTTAATAAATCATTTTTATTTTTGAACATATTTTTAGAGACTTAAAGTCCTCATGAAGTCAAAACTAACCGCATTGATTCTTATTAGTTCACATTGCTAGTTTTGTGGTAAACAATTCATCTGTGCTTGTCATTAAAAAAAAGTTTGCCCTTGTAGTCTTTAATTGAAATATGAAAATGCACTTCCTGTTTGTTTATTTAGTTAAATTCTCATATTACAGGCAGTGCAGAATTATTAGGCAAATTAGTATTTTGACAGCATCATCCTCTTTTTGCATGTTGTCTTACTCCAAGCTGTATAGGCTTGAAAGACTACTACAGATTAAGCATATTAGGTGATGTGCATCACCTATATATATATATATAATTGAAGTCAGAATTATTAGCCCCCGTTTGAATTTTCTTTGCTTTTTTAAATATATCCCAAATTATGTTTACCAGACAATTTTCACAGCATGTCTGATAATATTTTTTTCTCCTGGAGAAAGTCTTATTTGTTTTATTTCAGCTAGAATAAAAGCAGTTTTTAATTTTTTAAAATCATTTTAAGGTCAAAATTATTAGCCCTTTTGAGCTATATATTTTTTTCGATAGTCTACAGAACAATGCATCAATATACAATAACTTGCCTAATTACCATAACCTGCCTAGTTAACCTAATTAACCTAGTTAAGCCTTTAAATGTCACTTTATGCTGTATAGAAGTGTCTTGAAAAAATATCTAGTCAAATATTATTTACTGTCATCATGGCAAAGATAAAATAAATCAATTATTAGAAATGAGTTATTAAAAGTATTATGTTTAGAAATGTGTTGAAAAAAATCTGCTCTCCGTTAAACAGAATTTGGGGAAAAAAATAAACAGGGGGCTAATAATTCAGGGGGGCTAATAATTCAGGGGGGCTAATAATTCTGACTTCAACTGTGTTTGTGTGTGTGTGTATATATATATATATATATATATATATATATATATATATATATATATATATATATATATATGTTCAGATGCAAAAACTTCTAAGTGCCTTCTGAAATGTTCTTTTAAAATGAGCATTTTTATCAGGCTCATGTGAATAGGTTCAGTACTTTCACTTTAATGGCAAAGAGTACTTTTCATCCTTTTTAAAGTGAAATAACTCAACATAAACAAAGGAGGCTGAGAATAATGCTAATTTTAAGGAATTTCTGCTCTTTTTTTTTTTGGAAATTTCAAAGCCACTTAGAGGTTTTTACATCTGAACTCTTCATATATTTTTATGCTTCAATTAGTAAATGCAAAATTTGATTCTTCATTTTAGTTTTTACTACTGGTCCTCCATATACAGTCAGGTAAGTGGGGTTGACAAACCCTGTAGCATACATTCTCTCCTCTCCATATGCACCAGACACTTTATCAACACTCCATATTTCTGGAAAGACATTGTGCAATTTAATAGTGCACGTCACACAGGTGAGTGGGCTTAACAAACCACATGTAGGGTACACTCTCTACTATCTGTATGCTTGGAGAATTTGAAAATGATGTCTAATGATAATACTGAAGCGTAAGGAGAGACACTGAAATTTTGGGCTTTTCATAAAGTGTTTTTTTCCCAGTTTAATGTAAAGAAAACATTCAAAATGTAGTAGTTTTTTTATTTTAAATCACTAAATTAGCCGTTTAAAGGGTCACAAAACACCAAAACATTTTTGAGATGTTGACAGACATATATACACCCACGTTGCTAAAAACACTATTCGGACACATATAGTTCACTAAAAAAGTTGTTTTAGCGTTATTTCAAACAAGTTCGTTCTTCCGGTTTGAAAATAAATTTACAAGCTACATCATGACCATGAGATCCTTGTGTAAAATTTAGCGTGGAGATTAGATGTCTGTACCAGCCGGTACAACATGACGTCTTTGAGTTTTTAGCATTTATTCATGAGAAAGACTTTTGAATGATTGGTTTGAACCAATCAGCTTGCTCTATTGTAAATGAGGTGCAACTTCATCAATATGCATGAAATATATACACATTTAGAAATATAGAAATATATACACATTTGACCCCCCCTATAATGGATTATACCATAGTGAATGCAATTGATCTAAGCCAATAGACATAGTAAGTGTTCACAAAACACGTTTTTAAAATTAAAAGTAAAATTAGATGCATAGTTTGTATAGTTTGACCTACAGTAACCTCTGAAATGGCTAACCACAGAAAACATTGAAAACGTAAATATGTTGCATTAATAAAATAGATGTCATTTAATTTGATTCACTGAAGCATGTATTACACAAAATAACAATACCAAAAAAGTTGTCCATAAATCGCACACTGCTTGTGCTTATATTAATATGCATTTAAGGCAAACGAGATCTAAAAGGCGGGTTAAGGGCAGGTTTATCTTCAGTTTTTCTTTCCGCTTGAACTTTCCACTCAGGTATAGCCTAAAACAGAATGTCAAAAACAAAATTGAGATATTCACAACTACCGCAAATGTGATATAAACGCCTTGAGGGAATGTTTTACCATGCCATCGCTCATTTAATCACTATTTTCATTCATTAGATGATCATACGTATCTCTTCAATCCTGCCTTTGCTCATCACAGACAAACACCAGAGTCTTCAACACTCCCGCTGCTCTAAATATATTATTAGTATGCATAATGAAAGATTAAACGGCTCATTGTATCGTGGCGCGAGGGCAGATTTTTTTACGCAGCGAGGAAAAGTTTTTGTGCGTTTTCAGACATGACGTTGGAGGCCTGAAGCTCAGATGTTGTTTGTACAACCAGTGAATTTGCCGTTTGTTAGCTCGAGGGATTTGCAAAGTGTGGCAACAAAGTAGATTATGCAAATTGGAGTCGTTATCTTGATCATTTCTGAAAACAGATTGGAAACAGTGGAGGGAAAGAGGGAGGAACTTAAAATGAACTTGAGCGTTAGGGGTTTGTAGTGGATTTATGGCCTCAAGCTTTGATCTTTTAATATTTGAAATGTTTAGTCTATTTGACTTGAAGTGACTCTGCAAAACAGGTCCTTTGTTCACCTGGAGGGAGAATAACACAAGATTCAACTGTCTTTAAATAATGTAGGTCAGTGGCATGACATTTAATTTATGCATAAAACTATTTCTGAATTAATTTTGATGTTGTGAAATTAGTTTTTATGATATTTGACAAATGTCTTTTTATCATGCTAAGAAAATATGGATGATAATAACAACAACAACATTTATTGTTTAAACAATTTTAAGCATAACCATTAAACATACATTTATTTTTATACATTTAAATAAGCCTTTGTCTTTATATTACCATTGTAAAATTGTACAAAACCAACAAATACAAAGTTTGAATTTCTAAGAATTTGTCACATTTGTTGTAGACTATTAAAATATTTTTTAAAGGTTTTTCAAGTCAAAACAGTCTGTTATTCTTTTTTATCCACAGCCTAAGGCACAGGACATCAAGCAAAACACATCTATGTAATGGGCTGCATTTACACTGCAGATCTTGATGGTCAATTCCGATTTTGTAACTGTTTCCGATTTTTGTTGTTGTTGACCAGCTTACATCATCTTTTAAAAGTGACTCGTATCCAATTGTCTGCATTTACACAGCAACGGCAAAGGCGCAATGACCAGGGGAAAAAAAAAAGAGTGGGTGCTGACTGACAGCTGATAATAAAAGAGCACCTTTTTCTCCGTTGCTGTATTTAATCTGGTTACAGGGTTTCACTTTTTGTTTTTTTTTTGTTTTACTATAGTATATGACAGAAAGTTCTCATTTGGCCATCTTCTTTTAATCTAGGCCTTTTTAAACCAGTAGGCATGTTAATCTAATTTCCATGGTGTGATTTATGCATGTGATGTATATTATTTTATACTGTATTGTGAGGCCGATGTCGTGCTCTCTCGCTCTCTCATTATTATGCTTCAATACTTGTGTTACATGACCAGTGGCGGTTCTAGCTTGAGATCCCCCCCATGTAAAGTTACATCTAGTTTATATAAAATAGGACCATTAAACATGTACATTCGAAAAAAAGTTTATTGTTTTACCCCAACTTTGGGTAAAATATGGACAAAACTAGAATTTGAATTATTTAAAAAAATTATATTTATTATAAACAAAATTATTATTAATATTATTATTATTATTATTATTATTATTATTATTATAACTGTGGGCGACAGCAATAAGGTCGCTGGTTCGAGCCTCGGCTGGGTGAGTTGGCGTTTCTGTGTGGAGTTTGCATGTTCTCCCCGCGTTCGCGTGGGCTTCCTCCGGTTTCCCCCACAGTCCAAAGACATGCGATACAGGTGAATTGGGTAAGCTAAATTGTCCGTAGTGTATGTGTATGAATGAGTGTGTATGGATGTTTCCCAGAGATGGATTGCTGCTGGAAGGGCATCCGCTGCATAAAACATGTGCTGGATAAGTTGGCGGTTCATTCCGCTGTGGCGACCCCGGATTAATAAAGGGACTAAGCCGAAAAGAAAATGAATGAATGAAAGAAAGAATGAATGAATGAATCGATGGATTGCTATTCAGTGTTTGGACTCTCAGTAGTGATTATTAACCCACACTGAACTGAGCTAAACTGAACTGAACTTAATCTCTGAAAACTGAACTGACACCGTTTCAATTCACTATAATCTTCCATGTGAAGCTGCTTTGACACAATCTACATTGTATAAGCGCTATACAAATAAAGATGAATTGAATTCAATTGAATTAATATTGGCAAAAAAAAAAAAGACTACAAAATGAGAAATCTTTTGCAAGTATATTAATTTTGACAATTCTATAAAATACAAAAAATTATGTTATATAGAATTATCTGTTCATCTTAGACTTGACTCAAGGCCGAGAATTATTAATGTAGAATTAATGTAGTCTCTCCTCCTTGACTTTCTGCTTCACAGTCATGGTTAGTCAAAATAAGATCATCATCATATTATAGAAGCTTCAGTTTTGTCCACTAGCAAAACTTGCTGCGAGCCAACACCTCGTGTCATAAAATATGAGCATGAGCGGCGCATGTTTTATCGGCGTGCATGTAAACAACTGGGATTCACACTGGGATCAGGAGCAGCGTGTGTGAGGCGCGCGGGAATGGTTCTCTGTGCGCATGCGTCAGTTTGCTTGCATCAGCGTTGTTTTTGTTGCACATAGAGAAAAACAAACTTGTGCTTACAACAGACGCCAAATATGAACGGCACCTAACGTCTTTATTCTGGGATTAGCCTACCACTCTTGGGGTTAATACACTTGCATAAAATAAATTGTATCTCAAAGCATAATGAGGCACATATGATTTGTACCAGAGCAAGTTTTTTTTTTGTTTTTCTTTTGCACAGTCTCCCCGTGCAGCCCCAAGCAAGATGCCGCCCTGGGCGATCGCCCATATTGCCCATGCCTAAATCTGCCACTGTACATGACAATATAAAAGCTTTTTTAGTCCTCATGTATGAGATTTAAGGTTTCGACTGAAGTCTGTTCTATAATGAAAGCATCAGAGTTGACGTCATTTGCTATGGTTTTTAATGACGCGTGACTCGCATTGACAGGTGTAAATACGAACTACCTGCTTACATTGCAGACATGAGGGCACAGATCCGTTTCATTCATTCATTTTCTTTTCGGCTTAGTCCCTTTATTAATCTGGGGTTGCCACAGCGGAATAAACTGCCAACTTATCCAGCATATGTTTTACGCAACGGATGCCCTTAGAGCCGCAACCCATCACTCATTCACACACACACACACACATTACCGTCAATTTCAGCATACCCAATTCACCTGTACCACGTCTTTGAACTTGTGGGGGAAACCCAGAGCACCCGGAGGAAACCCACGCGAACATAGGGAGAACATGCAAACTCCACACAGAAATGCCAACTGACCCAGCCGAGGCTCGAACCAGCGACCTTCTTGCTGTGAGGCGAATGTGCTACCCACTGCACCACCGTGTCGCCATAGATCCGATTTATATCGGATAAATTTCCACATATGGACAAGGCTTGAATCTGATTTGAGTAAATCGGAATCAATGTGATTTTCCTGCTTACACGTACATGGGTCATATCCGATCTGTGCCACATGGGAGAAAACAAATCGGAATTGAGTCACTTGAACCATGCAGTGTAAATGCAGCCTAATGCGATTTTTTTATTTGATTTATTAGGTGCGTATTATCCAAAACAAAGACTTGTAAAGTGTGATACATAAGTAAATTAATCAATATTTATGCAAAATATTAAACAACTGTATTCTTTATTATTTTTAGTTTTGCTCATAATTTCAAACATCATGCATTCACTGACAAATATATACAGTATATAACATTATATGACTAGCCCCTTTGTTGCTTTTTCAAAACAAGCCAGCAAAGGACTTCAAGGGGTTCAGAGAGTCTTTCTGTGGTTTGTCAAACAATGTTTGCTATGGCTGGACTTCTCCAACAGGGCACAACCCTTTGATATTTAACATACATGTAATTCCAGAGCGTTCTAAAAATAGGGATGACGGCTGTATAACGGAGGGTAAATGAGCATTCTGCTGTCTGACCTCATGCAGACAAGAGGCAGAAGAAATTCTTTAATGCAAGGACGAAATGGCATTCTTAAGTGCCATTTCAGATGGGCATACAGCACACACTCTTAGAAATATAGCATAGCCTATTTATTGATTTCTATGGTTACATTGAGAATATTTAGCATCTATGGAACTTTTCCACTGGACAGAAGGTTCTACATGGTGGAACATGGTTTTAAAAATGCTCTTAGTGTAACAAAGACTAAATAAACCTCACACCCCTAGTTAGTTCACATTTTGCCTATGTCAAAAACGTCTGTTTACATCTAGTTCCATGTGTGGAGGAGTGAGGGTGTGGGACAGAGTGTTTAAACTGGTGCCATGACCCGGATGGAGGTAAGATTAAGGGGTTGAATAGGAACCGTGCTAGTAAACCTCTTTACTCTGGATAGACATGTTAGCATATGGCACTAGATGCTGCAGTCTTAAAAGTGTACTCACCCCACATAATGGAGATGCCGGGCCATATGCCCTTCAGAGGGGGCGGAAAGCACTAGAAGGGTTACATTGGTGCCATGACCCTGAAGGAAGAGATGTTTCGGGGAGTGCGTGAAGGAGACCAACTAGTAGGAATTGTGCGGATAAGCCTCACTTTCTTGTCCTCAAGATGAGCACCAGCAATTGATGTCCAGAAAGCATGTCTGGTGCCAATTATCCCTGTTTGAATGCCATTCAGAGTGGGTCGAAAAGAACTAAAGTAAAATTGTAAAGTAAAATTGGTAGCCATGACTCGAAGAGTCTAGCTTGTGCAAGTAAATGTTTTTATGAGTGCAATTGTCTCATGTGGTGTAGATCCCAATCTCTGCCTCATTTGGAGCGAAGTGAGAAGAAGAGGAGGGGTTAAATTGGTGCTCTGACCTGCATTGGAGTTTGGTTTAGGGGCGAATTCAACAGAAGCCAGCTAATAGGAGGTGTCTGAGTAAATGTCATTGGTTGCAAAGCTACAAAGGCCACCCTGGCTACAAAGTTTGCACTACCAACGGATGCTAGGCCGTAGTTTTAACATAGCACTTCTGTTGTCCATACAAGAGATGTCTGTTTGAATCCTGTTCAGTGAGGGGTAAAAAGAAACAGAGTGGTTAAAATGATGCCGTGACCCTGATGAAAAGAGGTTTAGGCAGCGAGTGCAACAGGAGACCAGCTTGTAGGACCTCAAAAGGATCACTAGTGATTGCATAAACTTTTAATATCCTTAGAAGTGCACTTATCTCACATACTGATGCTGTAAGGCCGTGATACACTCAGATTGGCGTGGAAAGAACAGAAAGGGTCAAATTGGTGCCTTTCTCAGATAGGAGTGAGGTTAGATGGAGTGATTGTAACAGAGGCGATATAGTAGGAGCTGTGGGAGTAAATGTCACTCCTTTGGCTTCAAGAGATGAAATAGTGAACCATGCTAGAGGCTTTAGTGTAGGGGGGCCCAAACTCAGTCCTGGAGGGCCGGTGTCCTTCCAAGTTCCTAGCTAATCAAGCTCTTACTAGGCTTTCAAGAAACAACTGTGCAGGTGTGCTGAGGCAAGTTGGTGCCAAAATCTGCAGTAGACCGGCCCTCCAGGATCTCATTTAGTGCCATTGTTTGTTATCCTGCCTATCATGTCAAAGACAGAAGAGTTGCCATCAATGTACTGAGAAAGCCTGAAAAACTCAAAACTGGTAATTGGGCATTTCGTTTTCTGTAGACCAGTAGGCCAGTCACAACAGATCATCTGATCAATCAAAGCAGAGTGTGCTTCCAGATTTGAGGGGCTTGCAGAAACCAGATCCTTGAACCAATGGTTTTAGACAAGGGGTGCTCAACCCTGTTCCTGGAGATCTACCTTCCTGCGTAGTTCAGCTCCAACCCTGATCAAACACACCTGAACCAATTAATTAGGACCTGAACAGCACTTGATAATTACAGGCAGGTGTGTTTGATATGGGTTGCAACAGAAATCTGCAGGAAGGTAGATCTCCAGGAACAGGATTGAGCACCCCTGTTTTAGACAATGTGAAAAAGAAGCAGATTCTGCCATGTTAATTCCATGTAAATAAAACATTTTTGACCTTAGACGAATGCAAACTTATTGTAGATGACCTCCAAAAAAAGACTAGTATCCTTTACAATAGCATAATACTGGTTCTTGAAAGGTTCCTTGGGAATCAGAAAATTGTTCTTTACGACATCACTGTGAACATACTAATTCAAGAGTCAAAAACCTAATGCAGAACTGAGTTCAAGGTCTTCATGAGCAGTCATGCAGCTACGATCAATTCTGCTGTAGCTAAACGCGGGAATCTGTCCAGATATACTGCTGCAGCCAGAAGATATGATCAGGCAATGCTCTATCAGTGCTACAACTTCTTCCAAATGCACACACACACACACACACACACACACTTAGTCAGCAAACTGCAAATTCATCCTCACTATTCTAATTTAACTTGGTTCTTATGATTAATGGGATCTCGCGTCTCGGAATTCAAATTCTGATAAGGAAAGAGGATTAGCTCCTTCTGTATGAGAGATAGAAAACCAGAATAAAAATGTGTTTTTCTTCTTGTTCTCTTTGTGTTTCCATAACATTCTGACCAACTGAGTTTATTGCCATTGAACTGTATGCCTTTTATTGACCAACTTCAGTTTTAAAAGCATCTGTCGTGCAATGGCTTCACACAATGTATCTTTTTCACAGCTTAACATTCTCACCTCTCTGAATGCACAATTCATGAGATCTTCTAAGCACAGTAGATGGAGTCAGGTAAGATCAGTGACTTGAAATCACTCCCTAGGAGCAATGAACATTCAGTCTTTCATTCAAAAAACAAAAACAGCAGCTGCATTACAACATAAACATCACTGTTAAGCATTGCAGTAGATCAAGATGCTGAGGAGTGCCTCAGGGCTATGTACTGAGGCACAACTCATTTTGCATTTGACATCACTTTACCCAAATGTGGGGATGAGTTCCCTTAAGGCTATGTACTGGGGCACATTCATTCATTCAATTTCAATTTGGCTTAATCCCCTATTTATCAGGGGTCACCACAGCGGGATGAACCGCCAACTATTCCAGCTTATGTTTTACACAGCGGATGCCCTTCCAGCCACCACCCAGTACTGGGAAACACCCATACACGCTCACTTTCACATACATTCATACTATGGCCAATTTAGTTCATCCAATTCACCTATACCACATGTCTTTGGACTATGGGGGAAACCGGAGCACCCGGAGGAAACCCGTGCAAAACTCCACACAGAAATGCCAACTGGCCCAGCTGGTACTCGAACCAGCGATCTTCTTGCTGTGAGGCGTACATCTCACTTGGAAATAGATTAAATATATACTGTATAAAGGAGGCGTTTCTTATTGTGCTATACTTTTGAACAATTGCAATTTCTTAAAAAAATAAAAATAAATTAATAATAAACAAAACAAGCAAAAAATCCTGTGGGTTGTAATTTTATATAGAATGTGTTTAAAAAAATTGGTATAAGACGTTTAGAGATATGTTCTAGTCAAGCTTGGGCACTTTATTATTTATAGCTTGATTTTTTACTATGGAGGGCGACACGGTGGAGCAGTAGGTAGCACAATCGCCTCACAGCAAGAAGGTCGCTGGTTCAAGCCTCGGCTGGGTCAGTTGGCATTTCTGTGTGGAGTTTGCATGTTCTCCCTGTGTTTGCATGGGTTTCCACCGGGTGCTCCGGTTTCCTCCACAAGTCCAAAGACATGTGGTATAGGTGAACAGGGTAAGCTAAATTGGCTGTAGTGTATGTGTGTGATTGAGTGTGTATGGGTGTTTCCCAGTGATGGAATGCAGCTGGAAGGGCATCCGCTGTGTAATATGCTGGATAAGTTGGCGGTTCATACGGCTGTGGTGACCCCAGATTAATAAAGGGACTAAGCTGAAAAGAAAATGAATGGGATGATAACCGTTTTCAAGGTATACCGCAGTTTAGAAAAGTCAAGGTTTTAAAACCATTCCTAAAGTATGTGTAAGACTTTTTATTCACATTTTTTTTAGTTATTAGAACAACAGTATCTCCAGCAGAAAAGATACCCAAAGATGCCATTTTAAATTGTAAAGAAATCTGTGTTTTTGAAACAAATGTATACAGCAGAAGTCAATGATTAATTGTAATTATTTAGCCTGACATGTTTACTGCTTCAAAATATTTTAAATGTTTCTCAAAATAAAATATGTTATGTTCAGAGGGGAAAAAAGTTTTTGTTTTTTACCCAGACATTTAAAAAGAATATATTTTAGAGCAGTAATCACAATACCGTGAAACCGTGATATGTTTATCCAAGGTTATCATACCGTCAGAATCTTATACCGACCCATGCCTAACTAGGAGTCCATAAATTGTTAGCTAATTGCACATTAATTATAATGTATAATTCATTTAGAATATAATTTCCAATTTAATTAATATTTTCTATTTTTAAATACTTTCTTCAAAAAGTAAATAAAATATATTAAGAAATATGTTTAAATAAAATGGTAATTCAGAAATTGCAAAGCTCCAAGAAATATATATTAAAAATGGCAATATTTTCCTAAATCAAACAAAAATATATGCCTGTTCCACACTTTTAACATAGTTGAAAGACTGAGTTCTTAATAGCTCAAACATTACCTTATTTATTTAAAAGCTATCCTAATTTTGTGGAACATTTTCAAATTGACATTACAGACATTACACAGCTTAAACATCAAAAATATGAATATCCATTTAACTAAAACCTAAATCCAAAACATGGTATAACCATGGTACTTTTTTGTTAGTAGAAAGAACATCTGAATTTTGAATAGCTCAAACACTACTTATTCTAATTCATGTAGAACATTTTGCATTTCATCTCAGGAATTGCACAGCTCACAAAACGTCAGAAAATGTGTAAAGTATAGAAATTATTTAAAAATGTACACCATGTTCAGTTAATTAATGCTACACACTATAAAAAATGCTGGGTTACACACAATTCATTCATATTGTCCCAACACAAATCTCTTAATAGATTTACCAAGTGGATTGAACATAAAAAAAATAAGTTGTCCCAATGAAATCTCAAGAACGGTGTTGTTTCAGCTCATTTTAAATAAGTAGTCTGAACAAGCAACAGCAACAAAATGATAATATGGTTTTAATTGTATGAAATATAAAGTTAACACATGTCCAGTACACTCTCGGAACTAAAGCTGTCACTGGGGTGGTGGTACCTATTCAAAAGGCACATTTTGGTGCCTTAAAAGGTCCACACTTGTATATACAAGGTAGTACATATAAAGAACAAAAGTGCACCTTGTGGTACCTTTGTTGTATAATTGTGGACCTTTTAAGTACACAAGTGCAGCTTTTAAAAAGGTACCACCACAGTGACAGCTTTTGTACCGTTATTTCTGAGCGTATATCAATGCACGAAAAAGTAGTGCAGAGTGTAAAATCGTCAATAACTTATTGAGGAGAACCGCAAGGCTATAATCCTGGGCACAACAAAAGTCTGCTTCAAACGTAATTTTAGACACCATTCCAGACACAAAGCCAGACTAAACACATGCCACTTCATTAACACGTGGGCTCAAAGCAGAAAACGCAGTCACTCGTGCTGAATTCACATCTGATGCCAATTACGCATAACATACAGCTTTACACGCGTATCCGCCAATAGACCCGATAAGCGAACAACCACAAACTCTCGATTAAAGTCTGAAACCCGTTCACTTTACCTTCGTCGTGCATCCTCTGCAGACAAAAAGTGAGGTTTATCCTCCAGCTTGGCATGGCAGATAATTAAGAGTAACGCGTTATGCGGAGAGAGGCAGAAAGGGATGAAGAGGATGAGGAAGATGATGGTTGGGCTTGTGTCGGTGTTCAGGTGTATAGTGGACAGATCCTGTGGCGTTCATGCGTTGGTCCATGAGCATCAGCTGTCAGTCCTGCGACCGGAGCGCAAATGACTCACTGAGTGTCACCGCCTCGCCAAAGTGTGTGAACGAACGCGTGGACCGCAGATCCGCGCAATACACATGCTAAAGCAAACTCATTAACCCTTACCTGATGATGAGCTTTCGGAGATACGAATTCGTTTAATTGGCGACTGAATGATTTGCGTGCTTATATACTGTAGCCTATATTAATTTGCATATGGTACTTCATATGTGGGGGAAAAACATGGTATTGACATGATACTTCTTATTGAGCTTTACTGAGATTTCTTGAATAGTTAAATAAACACTTTTTCTAAAAATATTTGAAACTTAAAAAACAAAAAGATTTTTTATCAATTTATCAAAGATTATCAATTTAAAGGTACAACAAATACTACAATTCAAACATTTTCATTTGGCTTAGTCCCTGATTTGTCATGGGTCACCACAGCAGAATGAACTGCCATTTATTAAATTATATAAATAATCATGACATTATTTTTTAAAACACGTTTATGAAAATGAGTGATTTTGTCTCTGTAATATGAGTAAGAGACTTGTCAGAAATGTAAGCGCTAAATCGATGTGTAACCCAGACTGTGAAAGTACGCATTTCTCAAAACAAAAAAATCAACACGTTATTTAAAGTGACGCTTCTCTCGCGCTTGTTGGAGGCTGTCACACATATGGAGTTATTTTCTTTTCTTTTTTTTCCCCCTCTCCATAGCAGATGCAAACTCCTAACTGGAGGCCGAGGCTCTGTCTTGATCTCCTCAAACCCTTGGGCAACTCTGCCAAATCTGTAAGCCACGGATAATTTAATATGACAGTAATGGAAACAACTGCCATAGTATGTTCACGCTGGATGTTTAGATGGCATGTTTATTTGACAGATTATGCAGGTGATGCCAAGCGATTCACTCACGGTTTAGTGCTTTTATGGAGCTCCAGGTATTGCATTTCGAAATGTGTGTATAATATCAACAAATGATGCCATTTTTTCTGTAATAGTTTGTACAAATTCATAGTTAATCAGATGTATTTGTTCAGTTTTTACAACACTGAGGAATAAGTAAGGTCTAGTGAAATTAAAATAATGTTTTTTAGATGTTAGTAATGAGTATGTTAGTCTTCAATGATATCTATAATCTAGTGTGGTATAAAACAATGACAAAATTCGCATTTAGAAGATATAAACATGTAAAGATTGTAGTCACTTCCGCCCTATATTAATCAACTGTCACCTCATGCTTCAGTTTCCCATCAAATCTTGACCAATCAAATGCTCTCTAGTATCGGACATGTCCTGCCCGCTTCAAGACACTTCCCATTTGCTTTTCAATTGATGCGCTTGACCTCAACCACTCTCATTAGCAGAGCTGTGAGAAAACAAAATGCTATTGGCAGCTTTTATTTAAAGGGGAGGAGCTACTCTACGTCCCGCCATTTCTTCGTGCTTCAGTTGAGATTACGTCAAACATCGAATAAAAAAAAAAAGCAGATTTCAAAGCACTTCACTGGACCTTTAATTATTCACCCTCATGTCATTCCAAACTCCTTAGATCTTTGTTCATCTTTGGAAACAAATTAAGAAGGAAAATCGAATTTCGGGTAATTGAAAATCTCCCTGTTCCTCCATAGACAGCAATGGTCCTGGCTGGTTCAAAGTAAAAACATTCTCAAAATAGACTTTCAGTGGTTCATTCGGAATATTAACAAGCTACAAGAATACTTTTGTGTCCACATAAAACGAAAAATAATATCTTTATTGATCAGTTTTCATCTCCTCAGTGTCAGTATATTGCGCACGGTCACAAGAACGCACCTCTGACATATTATGGAGGATGAGGGAGCTCTCAGATTTCACATAAAATATTTAAATTTGTGTTCTGAAGATGAACAAAGGCTTCAGGATTTTGAAAGATGTGAGGGTAAATAATTAATGACAGACTTTTCATTTTTGGGGGAACTAACCCTTTAAGTATGGAAGGCCATTGGGGTCAAAAGTTTTCCAAACGAAATAACTAAACATTTTTTTCTTTAAACTTACCTTCAGCATTTTCTTAAAAGTAAATAATACTAGTAGCGGAGCAACAATTTGAAGACAATATTTAACTCGATTTTAAGAAGTTGCAATTTCATAACACATATTTGCGCAAGTTGTACAAACAGATAATTAGCTTGCACGAATTCTTGAAAATTGACTGCCAATTTAGCAACAAGGTGAAGTTCTTGTATATTTTCAAGAGCCTCTTGAAATATGGTTTACTATCATTTATATCCAAATTCTTAGTAGTTAATGACAATGCAAGTTAATTTGACTTAATTGACAGCCAACGAAACTGCTGCATTTCAGACTACTTGCAAATGCACATACAAACATCAGAAGTCATGTTTGTTTGTGAATAATATGAATGTGTACTGGAATGCATGCATGCAAACATCAAATGTTACATAAACTTCCATAAAAAATGCATTCTCAAACTGACCATTTATGCATAATAAAGCAAAACATTCACAATTGTCGACTCACCATTTCATTTAAAGACTTTTGGCCCCAATCACCTTCCATATTATAAATAGTTTCTAATGCAGATAGAACGATAGAATGATCGATAGACAGACAGACAGATAGATATATAGATGCATTACAATATAAAATACAAATGCATACTTAAGTCAAATAATAGCAATAAAGTTTAGTTTAGTATAGAAAATTTTATTCTTCAGGGGTCCTTCAGGCCTTGAAACCCACTGTTAATATCCACTGTGGCCATTATTTGAACTAGCTTTCATCTTTTTTTAATTCTCCAATAATTATTTCTCAACATACTTGCCATGTTCAGAAATATCACAAATAATACAAATCACCTCAAACATTTGATCTGGGAAGGAACCATTGAAAATAATCTAAAAATCATGGCAAGTTTGAAAAACCAAACAACATTTGATATGGGCTCCAGCCCCACCTGGGAGAAGGATGCAGGTTTCAGAAAGTCTTTGAGGGCAGAATGAAGTAACCCTGGTCTGATTAGAGGTGTGAGAGACGGACGGGGCTCACTGCTCGCTCTGTTGGCTGTCTGTGATGGAGCTCACGGCCCCCTGGCCTTTGTTGACGTCACTAATACAAGCCCACTGTCCGTCCACTGACTCCTTCCACAGGGTCACCTGCAGACACAAGTCAGCAATGCAAATATAGTCATTCTGCTTTTTATTAGAAATGGGGCAAAAGGCAACTTTTCAAACCTGTGAATACAACAAATATTACTAGACATCACTGGTGGAGTTTACTAACTGGATTTTTTATTTTTTTTTTGCTTTGAATTCATTGTTTAGCTTTGTTAACTGTAACCACCCTTTTTAACGTACAGTGGGGGAAAGAAGTATATAAAACTTCATAACTTTTCTCAGAAAACATATTTCTAAATGGGCCGTTGACTTAAAATGTTCACCAGATGTTGGTAACAACCAAGGAAATTCACATATGCAAAGAAAACAATATTAATTAGTTTACAAATTTAGTTATGTGTAAGAAAATGAAATGACACAGGAAAAAAAGTATTCGACACACGAAGAAAGGGAGGTTTAGAAAGGCAGTGAATGCCCAGACAGCAGCTGAAATCACCCAGTAGTTCTTCAGCAACCCTCTGCCCTTTCTCATTGTAAATTAATATCAGCTGCTTCAGTCCAACATTACCAGGATGATGGATAATAAAGCAGAGTGGACATTTCAGCAATACAATTATCCAAAATACAGCCAAGGAAACTCTCAAATGCTTTCAGAGAAAGAAAATCAAGCTGTAGAATGGCTCAGCCAATCACGCGACTTTGGTTTTTACCAAAATCTGGTTCAATTCCACGTCAACAGCTCCTTTAGAATATTTTTCCCAGTAAAAAAAAAAAAAAAAAAAAAAATGACATGTTGAATATTTTCCCCCTCACTGTAGCTAAAAATGCACTATTCCAACTATAATATCTGTAAATTATAAACATTTTCGACATGAAGTTGGTTTAAAAATACTAGAAAGAAAGGGTATGGAACTGAACCAAAATATTTATGACATAATTTGGATTGCTATAAATACAAAGTGATATGTCTAACCAAGTTGTATGCAAAATAGCAAATTCAAAATGTTGATATCACAACAATTAAGGCTCCTGTGAGGTTTTGTTTAGCCACGACAACAAAAATAACCAATGTGTGGCCAAAACGGTTTCATCACTACTAGTGATTAGTAACCGTTTTCATTCAAAGATGTGAAATAAAATTGCACACTGAATCCGAAATTGTCAATTTTTGCAGGTTAAAAAATAAATAATAAATTCAACCTTACGCTGCGTCAATTGTATTGACACACTGTCTTCGAAACTTTTGTCCGTTGTAAAAAAATAGATTGAATCGGGTTGGATTTTTTACGTTTTTCGCATCAGAAAAAGCATTTCGGACTTCAGTGCGCAAAGACCTTTAGACTTATGCACCTACCAATGAGACACAAAGAACACAATCGTCACTTCCTGATAAAATGGTGTCAAATAGGGTTGTCACGATACTGGAATTAGGTACCAATCGGTACTGTCATTTTATAAATGTCCATTTCCTGCAAACATTTGAAAGCTGTTGAGCACGTTCTTAAACAGCGCTGATTTGCCATTGTGTTCACGTGCTCAACAGAAATGACTGTGATTGGCCGTGAAGGTCATCAGTTCACCGAACTCACCGCTGTTTACTGAGTGTTGCTACAGATACAGGGACACTGGAGAGTTTTAAAGCCGCAATTCATCAGCGGATCGCTCATGTCAGCTTATAGACAAACAAGCTGATCGACGTGACTTTGAAACACTTCAGTTCCACTTAAGAACGTGCTCAACAGCGCTCAAATGTTTGCAGGAAATGAACGTTTTTAAAATTTCAGTACCGAATGGTTCTGTATTCCAGTATCGTGACAACCCTAGCCAAATATCAAAAAGAAAAACTGAATTTGCTTTAGTAAGAGATGCCACTGTGGGCCTTTATTCTTGTATAATAAATTACTTGCACCTCAAAAGACAAAAATAAAACTCAATTAACACCAGGTTTTTGGAGGTGCTCTTTAAACAACATTCCAGATGTTTTACAATGTGGTCGGTCTGTGGTTTGTCCATTAATGCCGTCTTTGCTGCCTCATTTACGTCAGAAAAGCTTTTTTTGTTATTATTACTTTTTTGATGCACATGCTGGAATTTATTAAGTAAATGTTTTTCCATTATAGTTAATTCACATTTTTTCCTATCAGATAAAAAAAAAGTTATCCTAGAGTTGTGAGCATATGTTGTATATACATTTATTACATGGGTGTCTGAAATACTTGATTCTGATTGGTCAGTCGAGACATTCCAAGGTATGTTATTCCCAGATAACAACTGCTGAAACTAATAACACAGGCTCATCCGGATACATTCGTATGATCTTGACCGTCAAGTGTATGGAGCCAGATCAGTCTAAAAAATAATACATTCACAAAACAAAATTCACACATGCACAGCACAATTCACGTTTACAAAATCCACAATTCGTGAATTAACAAGTAAATATTTTCACTAAATGAGTTGGTTTTGCATATTTGTGATTTTCATGTTTTAAGTTCCGAATTGGATTTGCGTATTTTTTATATATTTAAAAAACTGGTAGAAACTGGTTGTGTGTATTTTTGAACCATGTTTTGAATTTAAGAATTGGATTTGTGTATTTATGAATAATTTTTTGAATTTATGAACTGGATGTGTATTTTTTTTTATTTTTTTTATTTTTTTTTTTGGGGGGTTTTCACCTTTAATGTATAGGACAGTAGAGAAATTGACAGGAAAGCATGGGGAGCAGAGAGAGGGGAGGGATCGGCATAGGACCGCGAGGCGGAATCGAACTCGGGTCGCCGTGAGCACCGGAGTGCATGTGTCGACGCACTAACCACTGCACCACTGGCGCCGACCTGGATGTGTATTTTTGAATTGTGTTTTGAATTTACAAATTGGATTTGCGTATTTTTGAATATTTTTTTATTTATTTACAAACTGGATTTGTGTATTTATGAACCATATTTTGAATTTAGGAATTAGATTTTTGCATTTATGAATAATTATTTGAATTTATGAACAGAATTTGCATATTTTTGAATCATGTTTTGAATTTACGAATTGTATTTGCATATTTTTGAATCATGTTTTGAACTTCCGAATTGGATTTGCGCATTTTTGAATCATGTTTTGAACTTCCGAATTGGATTTGCGCATTTTTGAATCATGTTTTGAACTTCCGAATTGGATTTACGCATTTTTGAATCATGTTTTGAACTTCCGAATTGGATTTGCGCATTTTTGAATCATGTTTTGAACTTCCAAATTGGATTTGCGCATTTTTGAATCATGTTTTGAACTTCCGAATTGGATTTGCGCATTTTTGAATCATGTTTTGAATTTTTGAATTGGATTTGCATATTTTTGAATCGTGTTTTGAATTTACGAACTGGATTTGTGCATTTTTAAATTGTGTTTTGAATTTACAAATTGGATTTGCGTATTTTTAAATTGCGTTTTGAACTCATGAATGGGATTTTGTAAATGTGAATTGTGTTGGATGTATGAATTTTATTTTGTAAATGTATTATTTCTGGGACAAATCTGGCTCCATATCAGTGATTATGTTCACATCTATATTTATATTCTTGCCTGTCAAGCATATAATTTTCATGGTAATGCAAAACGTCATGTGCTGACGGTACAGTGATAACTTTTGCAAAATTCTAAGACTTTTAGGCAAACATGCGACCATCCACACACAATAAAAAATGCTGGCTTCCACACAATTAGTTTGTGATGAGACAACCTGAAGGAATTAAGTTAACGTATTAGTTTTAACAAATTTGAGTGGATTGAACATAAAACATTCAAGAGTATTTAAAATATAATTTCTATGTTTAAGGACATTTCATCATATTCAATTCAACTGTTATCACCAGATAATTTTAGCCTTACTCTGCTTCATACTAGCATGATAATAAGTGTCGAATACTTTAGCTTTTCCATGAACAATTTCTGCTGGAGTCCCATAAGATATAAAAAAAGACCACAACTCCCATGATTCCACACTCAGTTGCAGCAAAATCAGAATATGCCTTTGTTTGTTGTGAATACACGCCCTCTAGTGGCAAAATGACATTGTGCCTTTAAGGTTCAATAGCAAAACTTGAATAATAGCTCAAAATGTCAATCTAACATTTGAAATAAAATTAAAAATTGTTTTCAAACCAGAAGAATCGTTTTCAACACTGATAATAATCAGATCGGTTTCTTGAGTTTCATACTAAATTGATTTCTTTTTTAAATTATTTCTGTAGAATCTGATGATGGTAAAAATAAATGGTTTTAAATAAGTAGTTTGAACAAACAGCAAATGGCATTTTTTGAGTGTAAGGGGAGGAGCCTGTTGAGAGCATTTAAAATATAATTTCTATGGTTAAGGAAATTTCAATGTAGTTTTCACAAGATAATTTTGAGTGAACATTTGAACATAATTGTGAACATTTGTGAAAAAGCCAGGCGTGTGCCAACTGTGCTGTGCGGTGCATAATAATTACCAAGAACCACTGCAACATCCCCCATTAGTTATTTAAAAAAAAGAATTAAAACAAACGTGCCTGCATTAGCTCCCTCAAACCACCTAGAGAGGCCTATATTTAACCTGTGCTTATTTTCAACCCCCTTTTGCATTATTTAGCTGTCTGTTTTATGTATGCATCAGATAATGGCACGTTCGGCTGAGAGTAAATGGCTCGACCCGTCACTTGTCGGCATGAATAATTACAAGGCATCGAAATGGAATCTTCATTTGAATAAGCGGCGACGTCGAAGACCGGGCCGAGTGCTGGGTGATTTAACCTCCGTCATTAATTCCTGAACCTGAGAGAGCTTTAATACTCGGGCCCTGTAAAATGAGTAATGATAGCTGGTAAATCACTGCTCTGCAGGACTGTAAGTTGCCCGCATTCTCCACCAACAGCATCTTCCTTCGGTAAATCCCACTGGATGACGGCCAAACGCTGTCAACATAAGTTTTACGGGGAAGAGTGAATGAATCACAATGGATTTGTCAAAGAACATTCATGGCCTGTCCTTTCACTGGTGACCGGGTGAATCATATCAGAGTTTGACGCAAAACAAATATAGCTGTGGTTATAGCAGTGATTTAGGCTCGTCTTTTATTTGTCATTGGACTAATCTGATGATCCATGTCACCAGTGGCTATTATTTAAAGGCACAATATTTAAGACGACTAGAACTGTTATTTACTATGCTGACTTAAGTACTTAAATGATCCCAAATGTTTCAAATCGAGAGATATAAGCAATTCTATCAACTAAAATGGAGTGCGTTCATACTAATGTCATCACAAACTCTCAATTTTCCGTTTGATTTTATAGAAAACAGGGAAACAACAAATATGATTTAATATGTTGTGTGATTTATTAGAATGCACAGAGCAGCATTATAACAGGAGGTAAAAGCGTATTTAGTAAGATTAAACAGCGCTGCTTTTTCTCCACATGACCATAAGCTTAAAAACGTTAAACAGTGGACTGTGGCATAATAAAAGCTCTGCTGCTTTGTCTCTCGTCAGCCACTGTGTCAGCACTCTCATTTCACATCCACAGTTTTCAGCCGTACTCCGCTTCATACTAGCATGGTAAAAAGTGTTGAATACTTTAGCTTATTCATGAACAATTTCTGCTAGAGTCCGATAATTTTTAATGACAACTACAACTCCCATAATTCCACACAAGTCATGTCAAAATCGAAATACGCCTTTGTTTGTTGTGAATACACGCCCTCTAGTGGCAAAAATGACATTGTGGCTTTAAGTTCAATGGCAAAACTAGTATAATTGTTGAATCGATTATGCATTTTATATATTAAACATTACTCAAGAGGTCATGATCTGCGCTTCATATTTGTTTATTTCACATTATTCTGAGATGTAAACACAAATGTTTCAGCTCAACGTCTTCTTTAGTGTGTGAAACAATTTTTTCCCTCCACCCTCATTCATATATTAAAAAGCAAAAGCAGCAAAAATATGCTGCAAAAAAGCATGTTAAATAAATTGGAAACCAAGATTATTCAAGTATGTTTTACAGGAAAAATATATTTTCAGTCTTATTAACTTCAAAATGTGTAGTGTTTGTTTTAATTCAAAGTATTACTTGTTTCATACACATTTTTACTACTAAAACTCCATGACTTTTCCAGAACTCTCAAGTACATTTTTATGACGTAATGTTTCATGTAATGACTACATATATGATAAATAATAAGAAAAACAATGACGTTGAAATTTATTACAGCATATCATAGAATACGCAACAATCTATTTTGTTTAAATTAGTTTTTATATTTATGTTTAAATTGATTTTGATGATGCTTACACAGCACTAACAATGTGAGAGCAAGTTTTTGGCCAAGGACAGAAAAGAAGTAAAGACAACTAACCTATATTCAAGTAAGAGCTGCACAATATATCGTTTCAGCATCGATATAACAATGTGTGCATCTGCAATATTCACGTCGCAGGATATGCAATGTTGGGATTACAGTTTAATCATAATGGAGTAAAAGTTTATCATCTGCATGCATTTTTAAAGAAATAGTTCACCCAAAAATTACTTACCATTTTCATTACACCCTTCACTTGTTTCAAACATTTAAGAGTTTTCTTTCTTCTTCTTTTTTTTTAAATAAACACAAAAAGAATATAATTTAATAACTCCTATAGTATTGAAACAAGTGAATTGTGAGTAAATAGTGAGTACATTTTAATCTTTGAGTAAACTGTCCCTTTAAGGCCCGTGACTGTGTGAACATTTCAATATTTCAAATTTTGAAACATCCAGCGACAAGAACATTTTTGTAAAGATTAAATAATATACAATGAAGACTAAGCACTGTTGATTATTCAATATCTGTACCAGAATAGTGAATACCTGAAAACTATAATTCCGTTTTATCTTTACTATATTTTATTTATCTATGCTTGTAATTTATTTGCTATATATTATCTGAGATTCACTCCTCTACAAAATGCCCCCAATCAATCCACATAAACCTGTTAAATCATCTGGTGAAATTGTATTCACATCGCAATATACATTACAGAAATACAAATATGGTAATGTCAGATTTTTTTCAATATCATGCAGCCCTAATTTAATACAGATATTTGGTAAACTAATTTCCATGACTTTTCCAGGCCTGGAAAATGCCATGTCAAAATTCCATGACTTTTCCAACTTTTCAATGACCATATAGACCCTGTTGTTAATTCTTTGCATTTATGTGTCACATTTACTAGCATTTTTTTCAATGTAAAATATTAGTAAGCAAGCTATTCTATAAAGTTAGAATAGCTTGTTGTATTATTAATAGCTACAATATCATTGTGAATATAAATAATATGACTACAAAATTTTTTAATTGTAAATGTAAAAATTTACCTACAATGGTAAGGGTTTAGTTCTTAATTAAAATGTCTGCAACTGCACAAAAAAAGCTATCTTTTTTTTTAAACTGATATGTTCATTTTGCAATGATACATTAAATTGTACAAAAATTACAGTAAAAGCATTTATACTGCTACAAAACATTCTATTTTAAACCAGCGTTGTATATTGACTTTTTTACTTAAAGATTCTCGGAAAAAAAGGCTGATTTCAACACTGATAATAATCAGACCTGTTTCTTGAGTTTCAAACTTGAATGATTTAATTTTTAAATAATTTCTGTAGGATCTGAATGCTTATTTTATTTGGAAATATTATTGAATTATTTATTGGTTTGTTTGATTTGTACTGTGTGTGTGAACAAATACATCAGGTTTTGATGAAAACGTTTTTAAAAATCTTGCCAAACCTTTGAACAGCAATGTAAATTTTAAGATTTAACATTAAAATAAATGAATGACAATGTAAGCAGCCTGGACATTCTACAAAAAATCTGATTTGTATGTATGTTCCAGTCATATAAATTTGGAACAGCAGAATGATAAACAATGCCAATGATCAATAAACAATGCCAAAGTGTGATCACCAATCTCTTTAAACTCAAAACCTAGTGTCATGTTTGAGAGGTTTTTACCTTGTTGTCTCCTCCTGACACAGCCAGGATGTTTCCAGTGATGGACCAGCTCACGTGCCACACCACATCATTGAATTTGTGGAGGAGTTTGGCCGTCCAGGTGTTACCAGCCGGGTCATCGCACGTCCAGATGAACACACGACCATCCTAAAGTACAATATAACATAGTATAATATAATATAATATTAGATGTCAGCACTGAATCAGGTTATTTACTCAACAAAGACAGAACAACAGCACTCCTGAAGGCAGCAGTAATCACAGACCCGATGAGTTGATGTGCATGTGTGTAGAAAACCTTTAACAAGTACAAAGATATTTTCATCAATCATCACTTCTGTGAAAAAAGCACAGATACAGCAACTTAATGAAAGCTAGAATGTGAACAGTTATTGGGCTGCTGTCGTACCTTCTGTCAAAATGTAATATTGTATACTGAAATTTATTGTGCACTCCATTGATTTACATTGGTCAGGACATGCAGTATATTAAAAGCTATTTTTTATAGAAGGCAAATATAGTCTTATTTCTGCAAATAATTGTTGAAATTTGAAGCTGGTTTGCAACACACCAAGAATACCAACTGCTTTGCCGGTATTATTAGCGTATCTGTCATTTAATTCTAAATGATGTAAATTACATACATTTACATATACTTAAAATTTTTAAGATTTTTAATAAACAAAGAAGACCTGTAGTTTAATGTCATGCACCATTATATATACCACCATATATACACCATATATATACAGGGAGTGCAGAATTATTAGGCAAGTTGTATTTTTGAGGATTAATTTTATTATTGAACAACCACCATGTTCTCAATGAACCCAAAAAACTCATTAATTTCAAAGCTGAATATTTTTGGAAGTAGTTTTCAGTTTGTTTTTAGTTTTAGCTATTTTAGGAGGATATCTGTGTGTACAAGTGACTATTACTATGCATAATTATTAGGCAACTTAACAAAAAACAAATATATACCCATTTCAATTATTTTCACCAGTGAAACCAATATAACATCTCAACATTCACAAATATACATTTCTGACATTCAAAAACAAAACAAAAACAAATCATTGACCAATATAGCCACCTTTCTTTGCAAGGACACTCAAAAGCCTGCCATCCATGGATTCTGTCAGCATTTGATCTGTTTACTATCAACATTGCGTTCAGCAGCAACCACAGCCTCCCAGACACTGTTCAGAGAGGTGTACTGTTTTCCCTCCTTGTAAATCTCACATTTGATGATGGACCACAGGTTCTCTATGGGGTTCAGTTCAGGTGAACGAGGAGGCCATGTCAATTGTTTTTCTTCTTTTAGACCCTTTCTTGCCAGCCACGCTGTGGAGTACTTGGACGCGTGTGATGGAGCATTGTCCTGCATGAAAATCATGTTTTTCTTGAAGGATGCAGACTTCTTCTTGTACCACTGCTTGAAGGTGTCTTCCAGAAACTGGCAGTAGGACTGGGAGTTGAGCTTGACTCCATCCTCAACCCGAAAAGGCCCCACAAGCTCATCTTTGATGATACCAGCCCAAACCAGTACTCCACCTCCACCTTGCTGGCGTCTGAGTCGGACTGGAGCTCTCTGCCCTTTACCGATCCAGCCACGGGCCCATCAAGACTCACTCTCATTTCATCAGTCCATAAAACCTTAGAAAAATCAGTCTTGAGATATTTCTTGGCCCAGTCTTGACGTTTCAGCTTGTGTGTCTTGTTCAGTGGTGGTCGTTTTTCAGCCTTTCTTACCTTGGCCATGTCTCTGAGTGTTGCACACGTTGTGCTTTTGGGCACTCCAGTGATGTTGCAGCTCTGAAATATGGCAAAACTGGTGGCAAGTGGCATCTTGGCAGCTGCACGCTTGACTTTTCTCAGTTCATGGGCAGTTCTCAGTTTATTTTGTGCCTTGGTTTTTCCACAAGCTTCTTGCGACCCTGTTAACTATTTTGAATGAAACGCTTGATTGTTCGATGATCACGCTTCAAAAGCTTGGCAATTTTAAGAGTGCTGCATCCCTCTGCAAGATATCTCACTATTATTGACTAAGTTGCCTAATAATTATGCACACCTGATATAGTGTGTTGATGTCATTAGACCACACCCCTTCTCATTACAGAGATGCACATCACCTAATATGCTTAATTGGTAGTAGGCTTTCGAGCCTATACAGCTTGGAGTTAGACAACATGCATAAAGAGGATGATGTGGTCAAAATACTCATTTGCCTAATAATTCTGCACTCCCTGTATATATATATATATATATATATATATATATATATATATATATATATATATATATATATATATATATATATATATATATATATATATATATATACACTGTATATAGTATTTTACAATGTTTTGTTGTCTTTTTTAATAAGTATTGGTTTGGCCACCATTTAGGCCCCAGTACCTTTTTAAAAGTATATTTGGGGCAACAATATCGTGAAAAAAAAAAGAGATACCAAACTCTACTGAAGATGTGTTTTTGTTAGTTTATTGCAAAATAAGCAACATACTCAGTGGTGAATTTCACATCATTAAAAAAATGGCATTTTTACTATAGATGACACAAACTGTCACAAACACTTCTAATTTATAGTGAAGTATTTGGCTGTGAATACCTGTGAGCAGCTGGCGATTGTGCTGGTCGGAAGACCAATAGAAGGAGCCCATCCAACATCTCTCACCCAATCACTGTGCGCCTCCAGCTTCTGGTCCTCTTTCCACTGGCCGTCTTCTTCCCTGCAAAGAAAGTAATAGATGTCAACACATTTTTGACCCAAACATATTGAAAGGCTCTGTATTTACTACAGTGTTTCCTCTAGGATTTTTTCCAGCTGTGGCAGCAGGACTGGTAGACACAGATCTACCAACTACCTATGGCAATAATAGAGTTATTTCAATGACAAATGTCATGACCGCAGTATTACAAGTCGAGATCGCATTCGTGTAATACGAGCATGCAAATCTCTTTGCTTGCATGCCGATTTCCTGTTCGTGCACAAAACTTCTTGCATGCCCTCAAATATACTCTGCTCAAATGCAGATTTTCTTGTGCATGCTCAAATAAACGGTGCTGAAGTGCGATTTAGTGCGTTTATGTAACAAGTATGTCTCCAACATTTATTAGATTTGCTAGAAACTTTTATAATTGCGTCCAATAGACCTACAGAGTGGCAATAATGAGTCCTGAAGTAAAGTGAAACGGCTTTAAACTCCAGCAAGATAGTCATTATATGCAGAGCCACAGGCTATAAAGTATAATTATGGAAACTGCGTTCATCTTAACTGAAAACTACATTGTGTTTGCTGGCGTGCACGAGAGTAAATTATGATGATGATTTTTATGCGTTCACTAGAGTGAATCTTATTAATGTTAGTTCCACAGCTAATTATCAGGCACCTGTAGAGTTTATGCTTTCCAGTAAAACATATACAAATAAAATGGAGCGGATGCTTTTTAACATGGAAAAACGCTGAATGAATGTCAGACCGGTGAGCGTCTGACAAAACAGTGCCCTTCACAATCAAATCAGCAGGATGCCCTTCTGGTTCTTTCACCTACTTTAAAGACATACGACATGAAGACATACATACTACCTTTACATAGAAATCAGTAGTTATTTGCCTTAATCTGAATAAGACAATAATATAATTAAGGTGTTACGTGAAGTGCTTTTTGAATGCCTCTCCACGTTTCCTGCAGTCTCATGTCATTTCGGGTGTTTCATCTTTAATTTTTCGACTTTAACTGCAGTTCGGCTCTTTCACTCATGAATATTTCCTTCATGTCCCCATGACAAACTGGGGTATTAGACGCGAATATTTAGTAAGGACTGGTGGAAGATGTTTTAATGGGATTTGATAGCGCACGTCAAATAGAAAGGAAAAACTTCCGCATTTCCTGATCAGGGTTGCCAGATGTAGCTGACTGATTCCAGCCCAAAAACCCGCCGAAATGCAAACTCAAAACCGCCCAATCTGGCAACACTGTTGTTCGTGATGTGTGTGTGCGCGGTCCTTTACTGACAGCCTTGTGTGTGTGTTTACTTCAATAATGCCACTAATATCTGCATACTCCACGTCTTAATTACATTTCTGTTTAGATCTGTTATGACTTTAGTCGGATTAAGGTAATCAAAAATCGCTTTTTACATGGTGACTCAATCAAGAGTATTGTCTTAATTGTATTAAAGTCATATTAAAGTATTGTTGCCCATGTAAACGTACTCAATGTTCGACTCAATCACACTGTCAGGGCTCTGTGAACTTGGATTTGCGATGCAGCATTTTCTGTACGTACATCAAAAGCAAGTAGGCTATGGATCACGCTTATTGACAGTGAAAGATGATTTACAGTTAATGTTAGTCGTGTCAGTAATCCAACCACGGAAAAAGGCTCAACCATAACACTGAATCAGGTAAGCTGTATATTTATGTTTCAATGTAATTAATGCTACACAATTTAATTGCAGCAAGCAATATGTGAATGATGTTTGCACATGGATTATAATTTTGGCTCGGGGGAGGGGGGCGCGAGAGAAATTGGACAATCTTGGGGGGGCGTGTGTCCTAAAAGTTTGAAAACCCCTGCTTTAAAGGGTTAAACAAATAACGCACAGCACTACGATTATAGAAATGTTTGTGCTGTTATAATTCACTTACCTTTTAATACGTTTTGGTGCGATTATAACCCGCTATTAAAAAAAAAAAAAAAAAAAAAAAAAAAAAAAAAAAAAAAAAAAAAAAAAAAATCGACGGAATGTTTTTGAATGAGAAGCTGTTATGTAGCCATGGCGGGATGAATTTTGGTGTGGTGCCCCACCATGGAAGAATGAATGTAGCGGAAACCATGTACTGTTAATATATAACAAGGTTTACGTTTTTGAGAACAATTCCTTGAAACTCATTACTTGCTCAACCCATAGTGGTTACAAACCATTAATAAGTTTTTTGTTGTTGTTGATGAACACAAATGATGATATTTTGTACACATTTGTAAAGCGCCAGCCAATGACATCTATAGTACAAATAAAAACTAAATATGTTAATTGAATTCCACTTTAATTGAAATTATGTTTTTATTCAATAGAAGGACAGGATTGAAAAAATAAAAATGAGAGTTTTTAAAAAGTTTTCCATAGAGACAACAACAATTTTTAAATAAGCCTCAATCATACAGGTCTGTGAAGATGACAAGAACATATGTAGACGCCAGGCCAGTAGGTGGCGACATAAATATGTATAGAAACACTATGCGTCTGCAAAAATACATACCTGTAGTCCACCATTTATTATGTTTCCATCCAAAAATGCGAATTAGACTTATGCGCAAAATTGGAATATTATATAAAACATTTGCCAGTAAACCGTTTTCATCCAATCACTCAAGAGAACAAAATAGTGACTTCCTGATAAACTGGCGGCAAATATAAAAAGAAAAACAGAATTTGCTGCAGTAGATGCCACTGTGGGTGTTTTTTGTTTGTTTTCCGTTTCGCTTTCTCTTGTGTTTTTCATTGTGTACTCTGTCCTGCCCTAGGTGTGCGACCATTGGTCGAGAAGGCTGTCAATCATCATTATGATGCCACTCGGCGCAATGATCAGGAGCTGGCCCGCTGCATTTAAAAGGCGTTTGCTTGCGCTGTTCAGGAGTAGCATCTGATTCTATACCGAACTCCTCACTTGTGTTGACCAGCCTGTTCATTTGTGTTCCATTATGTTTGTTATTGTTTGGTTTGTCTCTCGTTTAAGTGTTTTATTGTTTAGATAAGTTTGTGCAGCTCAATTTACCTGATTATTAAGAAGATCTTTATGAGAATTGGATTATCGGATTAGATTTGATTATCAATTAGCAAAACAAGCTCTTGTTTTGCTTGCTGCTAACAGTGTGTACTTTACGAGAACTCTAGTAATTCTGAGCAGAATAGTTTTGTGTTAGTTAGTTTATGGAGGAGTTGCCACACTTGTAATTATGTTTTGAATAGTTACGCCCCATTCACACGGGGCGTCAGCTTCAACGCTTCCAATTCACTTTGAATAGGTGACTTCAGGCGTTGCCGAACTGCATTGTGGATCCGTCTGAGCCGCTTCAGTGGCATTGCTCGCTACAAAAGTTGGGACTTGCTCAACTTTTCAAGCGCCGACGGAAGCATCAGCCAATCAGATCGATGTATGCAAATACACCAGCTCAGACAGTGGCATATTGCTGACTAATTTCATTGGCTGATGCTACTATGACAATCACGTCAGCCCCAATTTCTGACACGCCCTCTGTCAAGCGTTGAAGATGAAGCCCCATGTGAATGGGGCGTTAAGTAGCTTAGTTAAGCGTCGCATAGGCTGAAGATTATGGTTGTTTTTGCATTTTTCTTTGGTTAGTTAGTTTAGTGGGTTGGAGTTTAATTAGATTGTTTTGTTATATTTATTTCTTTGTTTTGGCAACACTCCTGTTTTTTGTTTGATTCGGTAACTTAAATTACATTCTAAATTCCTATATTCATTGTTTAATATTATTGTTTTATAATTTTTTTTTATTGTTTTACATATCCATTTGTTGTGTTTTCTCCTATTTTCACCCAGAACCAGTAGAAACTCACTTAATGTTATGTCTCATCAAAAATAACAACTTAAACACGTAACAGTTGGCCTTTTTTCTTAAATAATAAACAAATATCACCTGAGAAGACGAAGATGAATATGAATGTACAACTCAATGAATGTACAATAGCTTTTGGAGGCATGATTGACCGAAAGTAGATTTCAGATGTTATACAATATGGCTAGTTGGCTGGTTTGTCCATTAATGCGGTCCCATTACAGCCATTTTTGTCATGATATGATCTGTTAAACAAAAATCACATGACTTTTTTGATGCGCATGCTGGCTTTTTTCGGTAAATGCATTTCCATCATAGTTTGTTAATTTTTCTTATCAGATAAAAAGCTTAACTTAACTCAGCTATGCTCATACATTGTTATGCGTATTTTTAATAATTATGCACATCTTAGTGCTTCAATTCAGCATTTCTTAAGCTTTATTCTAAAATGCACATAACAATAGGTGGATGGAAATAGAGCTGCTGTTGATTTAGTCATCAAATATTTACTAATGGCTGTTAACTGAATAAACATGACATCAACGTTACATAAAACCACTTACTTTGTAGTTTACAGACAGAAAATAATGGTATTATTTTCAAAACTGCGCACTCTGAAACGGGTTTTCAAAAAGGTTACATTTTTATGCCCCCATAAGTGTCTTGTAAATGAAATGCAGCAACTCATAAAAAGTTTTCTGTTCCAGTGTTGTGCAGAACTCAACTTTTCTGAAAACACAGTATTTATTATATATATATATATATATATATATATATATATATATATATATATATATATATATATATATATATATATATATATATATATATATATATATATATATATATATATACAGTATGGGTCTATTGCTGTAGTAAAAGCTGACAGCAGGTGTTCGTCGCTGTAGACTCTGAAATAAGGGCTGCACTCACTTCCACAGCTTGACCAGATTGTCACAGCCTCCAGACACAAATCTCTTGATGTAGTTGGGCTTCTGTCCTGTTGGCTGCTCAATAAGACTCCCTGGGACAACAGCTGGGGCCCAACTCACTGCATTACAGCCGATCTGCCACAGACAAGAGGGAAACCATGTTAAAAGCTCAAATCGCAGCATGAGGTAGCACAAACTGAGCCAGTCCTGGAAGACATCGACAACACTCTATACTGTAAAGTACAAAATAATACTGTGCGATCAGCATAACTAGAGTTCTAATTTAGTCAAGAATCTTCACAGATATTCATGCTCCTTGAAATGTGTTAAATATCTTATTTTTTTGCTGTAGTCCCTGTGGAATTTCAGTGAAATAGGTTATATGCAGAAGCACGCAGAAGGACTTTTAATTTGTCAGTAACCTGGGTCAAACGCTTCCGGTGAACTGTATGCCGTTACAAAATCGGCGCATTTAAGGTCTGTTTTCTTTATAAAAAATAAAAAAAACAACGATCTTCACTGCCTAAATGATATACGCTACAAAGTGGGTCTCAGAATGTACAAGATGCACTACATTAAATTAATTCCCCCCCTCCAGTATGTCCAATGGCGTTTCTGTGCTCGTCTGCTGTTCCTGACAGGTGCGTGCGTGTAAATGGCTTTGCATCTCGGTTTACGCTTCAACAACTAAATGAACGCTGAAGTCTTTTTAACTGAGTATATTTTAATTACATTACTACATCGATGCTGTAAAAGAAACCGTATAAAATCGAAAAAGTCACATTAACCGTTTACCGGAAGTTTATCAGTATGGAAAAAAACACTAGCTCTGCATTTACCCTATTAGAGGTTTAGAAAAACAGTAATCAAGTAAAACAGTAATAAAAACAGTAATAAGGCAATGCACATTTATATTGAAATATATTCATAAATAATAAAACATTTAAAAAATAAGAAATAAGAATAAATAAGTTAGAGTGGTACTCAATCACAAGTTCTCGTGTGTTTTTACACCTGGACATTTGTTTCAGAACCTGGCTCGTTTGCCCTGTTAGCTCAGTTCATTTGGCATGGGTGAAACCCGCAATCGTGCTTGGATCCGTGCCAAAACAATCGGTCCAAGATCGCCTGAATGAGGTGGTCTCGGCTTGATTGAAACAAACTCTGGGGCGGATCGATTATAATGAGAACGCAATACGATCTAACGAACCAGGCTATATCGCAGTGTATTATGGTTATGTAGTAGCCATATACATACGGCTTTATGAAGAGAGAATTAGGAGTAGGGTGGGATGTCATTTCCAGTAAATGTGTGTTTCATGTCGAATACGAAAGTGAAGCCATGCTGCAATATTAATGAGAGTTGTTTATTCATTAGAAAAATTGACCGAAATTAGGCCTACTAGGGCTGTGCGATTTGGGGAAAATATCTAATTGTGTTTTTTGACAGATATTACGATTTCGATTTGATTTGCGATTCAATTTTGTAGTCAAGCTTCAGCTGAATAATCTGTATCGTAGCTTCTTATTGCTAAAATGCAGTGAGTGTAAGTTAAAAAAAGAAACTAAAAAGATAACAACGTATATTAGCTAACAACTCCGAAATTGTACTTTGCTTGTTACTAGACTGAGCGTCACTGGCAATACTTTTAGTTGACTTTTTAGCAAGACGCTTCTCACCTGTGGTGCTTTTTTAGGTGCTGGTTGATGCATTTCCTCGTGCTGTGGCAGCAATTCTGCGACAGCTCTTACAAATATCATGGTTTTGTTTGGTGTCTGTGACTTTGAAACCAAGATATTCCCTTATTACCGACATGCTGTTTTTCTTTGATATTAATTCGCCTATTAATGTTTCTGAAGTGGAAGACGCCATCATCCCACTCATCCACACTTTCCTGTTTGTTTGTTATTATTATTGGGGGTGTTCCGCACAGTTCAGCTGCGCAATTCTGATTGGGCAGAATTAAAGTGAGCTCACTCAATTGGCTAGTAAGACTGTCACACAGACGGCAGTCACACATTTGCTCTGGGTGGGGGAAGTTAAATAATATATATTTCATATCGCAGCCGCTTGCAATTAGCTAATCGCAATGTTTCAAATCGCGATAGCGATTCAATTTCGACTAACTGCACAGCAATAAGGCCTACCATCTGATATTATTTCTTATAATATTTTATTCTTATAATATTTTGTATTAGGCCTATTGTTTTGTTCATTTCTGAACCTGGGATGCGATTCTTCCTGTGACTTACCTAAATCGAAATTATTTTTTGAGGTGTGTGTCGGGGTGTCTCTGACCTGATTGTTGGTTTGCGCCTTCTTGCTCATCATTGTTCACAAGAAGGAGCATTAACTGCTTCATTCGGGACATCATTCAGGTATAATGATATTGTGTAGTCCTCTAATGTGCACATATGATAAAGCCGCTGACAATATGCAAGATTATGAAATCGCTTTGAATGCGTACACTTTCCCTCGCTCGCATTTGCATGTCACGACCATGTGCACTCTATGTACATTAAAAAATAAAGCCAGGACACACTTTTATTATTATTCTCTGCAAGTCATCTGTCCTGATGTCTTCGTTTATTCAGTGCTACAGCTTGGCACCTGAAATGTAATACCTGAAATTGTCATGAAATTGTTTAGATGATAATACTAATTTAAAACGTATATATTTTATAATTAATTAAACCTATTAAAAACAGACGACGCTGAAGTTTAGAATTTAACTGGACTTACTATTTTTACAGTTCCAATTGTTGACTGACAAGTAGTTTATTTATCGAGTGGAATAAAGAGTCACTAAATTACATAGAAAATTATATTCTTTGGACACAAAAGAACTAACCGAGTTAGTGGCGCCATCTAGCGGCGGTAAGTGGATTTGTCATTCCGGTACAATTATAAACCTATTAAACATTATTTAGGTAATATATACTGTATATTATTTTCATTATTATTATTTTTTTTTTTTTTTGGGGTCCCGTCTTCCTTCTTTTTGGTCCTCGGCTGATCACATGGCTGCTGAACTGACACCTCGAAAGAAAGATCAACATTGATGCTTCATGATCTGACTGCAGTCTCAGTTCATCTGTCATTTATCTGGAAAATGTAGGCTTATAATGCATATTTCTAGCCATAATTAATAATGAAAACAAAGTTATTAAATGTCTTATTCTTATGTTAAAATAACTAAATATTACAAAAAATTATGTGCAATAGATTGATTGATTCTATAAAAAAAATAACAACCTTTGACACCTGAAACGAAGCTATGTATAAGAAAGTCTTACCTCTCAGATTTATATTTGGTGACGGTCTGTGGGTGTCACCATTCAAAATTAAAGTGCACCTTTAGCTTATAATGTCTTATTTCTCATCATCATAAATTAAAATAACGCCGTATGACAGCTGAGCTGAATCCGTGGGACCAATGTGAGGAGAGTTTACTCACACGTGTTTTAAAGTCTTTGTAGTGGTATTTTGGTTCGTTTAGAGACTTTGCTGTGTGAAAGTGAACCACACACCAACAACAAAAATAAACAATTTGTTTTTTTTAACAATTTGAATCCCTGTTTCGGAAAACATATGATCAATCTACAGGTGTGCATTTAAATAGGGTTATTTTAACAACATAGCAATGCCACAGTCAAACATCAAACTGAAACTTTTGCACTATGAGTAATTAATAATAAGTTCATAATTAGACACAATTTGGTTTTAATTGAAAAGAAAAATAGTACATTCTAACTGTTTTATAAGCTTATGTTCCACTGGGTCTAAATTAACGATAGATAGAACGACAGATAGATAGAACGACAGATAGATAGATAGATAGACAGACAGACAGACAGACAGACAGACAGACAGACAGACAGACAGACAGACAGACAGACAGACAGACAGACAGACATTTTATGATATTTATTGACAAATACATACAAATTAATGGTTTGAGGGAGATTGGGAGGGTGTAAAAATGTAGAATAAAAATGAATGAGTATTTTGGTGCTTTGCTCTGGTTCTAAATAGGGTCGATGTTTAATGTCATCAAACAATTCTTGCTCTAAATACGGCTAAAGACTTTTTGCTATGCTGTGATCTCAAATCAATGCAAAACTTACATTTATTTATTTATTGCCACAGCAACTTATGGTTATTTCATGGGATGGCATGGATATACACAAACATATTATATGATAAAAACAAATTCGTATTACAATAAAAATAAGTTACATAGACAAATATATAAATAGAATACAAAAAAAATTATTCAAAGTTAAATATGTTTTTAAGTTCAATTTTAGATAACTTAAGACTCTTCCTGGTGGTACCTTTTAAAAATGTCCATCAAAGTACTTGCAAATGCAAAACTTACAGTGTGTGCATTGTTGATCTTCTTAATATCCCAGTGTCCATCTCCAGAACAGGTCAACACTGAGATGGCCCCGTCTGAGCTGCCGCAGGCCAGAATCAGGCCGAAGTCGTACGGGCCCCAGCAAACAGAATTAACTGTGAAAGAGCAAAGTGTTTGATTAAGCCAACAACATGATCAATGTCTGTCGCGGTCAGTATGTGCCTTTCCATTTCTCTTCAAATTACACAAACTGAAACTGCGAATTGGAAAAGAAAAAGAAAAAAAACAGCTAAAGAAAATGCATCAATTTGGCAAAAATGCCCATATAGTGCACAAAACGTTTATGCTTGCAATCATGAGTCGCTTTTTCAGTCATTCAATAAAGTAATATTTTACAGAAGTTAAAGGTCACATAATATTTTTTAAAGGTAACACTCAGCATTTACTTGTAGAAACTGGCTTTCTTAGCACTGATGTATCAGACAAGAGGCTTCAAAACTCAAAAAAGGGTTGAAAATTTTATCCAAAAATCTTGAATCCACAGGTCCTCTGTAAAATCTCCCCTTAAAAAGTTGCTCATTAATGCTTATCTGACACACACATGTCTGTTTCTATTAAAAATAATGGCTAGTGCATAGCGTAGGTTGCAGATTAGCCAACCATTATCAATGGAAACTAGTTAAGATCTGCTAAAACATTCACTATTATATACTGAGGAAGCAATACCATATGCTAGATTTCTTGCTAGTGGCTACTTTGAAGTCTCTAAAGCAGTCTGAAAATACTCTAAATCTTGTGATAAAGTTGCCAAGCTGTCAACACTGGTTGGTTGCAGTATTAGTAAACCTACCCATTTCTGTTGCCAGAATTTTGTAGATTGACTTATTGCTGGAGCAGTGTTTCTGAACCACAATCCTGGAGGACCACCGACGCTGCATGTTTTGGATGTCTCCTTTGTCTTTCACACCCATTACAGGTCTTTCAGTCTCTGCTAATAAGCTGATGATCTGAATTTGATTAGGGAGACATGGAAATTTGCAGAGCTGGTGGCCCTCCAGGAACGTGGTTGAGAAACACTGTGCTAGAGGAGCAGTTTTAGTCGCAGAACACTAAGTTAATGTTAAAATGCTGTCATTTTGCAATAGATGTTAAAAATATTAAGGGTGGGGGGAAATTTTAGTACAGAATGATATTCGGATAATTTCTTTGGCAATACCATATTAATACATGGATACCCATATATCAATATATCACTAATATTTGATTATACCACTTGGTTGATTATTAAAATGTAACTCTTTACATTCCACTAGATGATGGTGTTGAACTTTTTTTGAACGTGTTATTTAAAGTTTTTTCAGGTAAGCTGGGTCACCTTTAGCACACAGTAAAATGGTACAATAAATAAGGTGGCATCACAAAAAGGTGCATACAACATTTATGAGTTTGTCCACTTAATCCCATTTTGCACTGCATCAATACAACTTTAGTGAGATAAACCGATAAAACAGATATTGGCCACATTTTCCTTTGAGGACATAATTTGAAGTTGGAAAAAGGTAATAAACAGCAATTTAATTGCACAATATCACTAAAATACTGTATAGTGACAATATTGTGAAACTCTGGTGATTCCCACTCCTTAGAAAAAATTGCGAAAATGTGAAATGGAAACATGTGTGGTATGACAATGGAAAGCGTGAAGTTACCAGAGGAGTCGTGGCCTGTGTATTCATACATCTTGTCCCAGGTGCTGTTCTCCTCTTTCCAGATGATCACCTTCCTGTCATAGGAGCAGGACGCCAGGATGTTGCCGTACATGGGATGAGCCCAGGCCACCTGCCACACTGGACCCTCATGACTGAACAGAGACATTCAGAAGTATAATATATGATAATGAAACACTTTATCAGTCATAAGTCAGTCATTCTGTGGGCTCAGAAATCTGCTAATTTCCGCAGATTGTTAGCCCATAATGGTGTCTATTTATTTAATAATTATATTTATTCAGTTTTTAAATTAATTTATTTCAGTAATATTATTGACTAATATGAAAATGTTCATATGATTTATTTACAGTACAGTTAGTAAAGTAATATTTTTGTCTTTTAGTAGATATATTATATGAGACACTTGCTTTGTTTACTAAATAAATTGATCTAATTGAATTTGCATTGTAAACATTAAATAAAAGTTAAAAAGGTATTATTTTTTATTAAATATATTAAGATTCAAGTTACGATACTCTCAAAATCATTCTGCATAAATTTGCTGATTTTTTTTACAAAATTCTGTGCAGAAATAGCAAAAAATGTCTGCAGATTCTGTCTGGCCCTAGTCATAAGTCATCTTTAATAATAAGGAAAACATTGCATGCATTTGACCATTCAGTTATACAAGAACAGAATTTCAAACTTTTACACATTTTAGAGAAGGATGATGCCATATGGCATTATTTTAACAATATTTAAAGCATCCTAATTATATTCAGATTTCACTCACCCTCTTAAATCAGCGACAAGAATCTGTCCTCCGTTCTTGACGTCGAAGATCTTGACGGAGCGATCCGAGGAGCAGGTGGCCAGTCTGGTGCCGTAATAATCCATCTGAGCATCATGCTGAAAACACAACAAAAGCAACAGCATAAAGACAGAAGACATGCAGTACAGGTGAAGACAGTGGCAGGATGAATGCAGATACTCACAATCATGTCCTCGTGGGAGGTGTCCACTGTGTTAATGACCGAAACCTGAAACACAAAACACCACACAGGTTAAAAAATGACTCAAAAACATAGCAATGATTTTTTTACTTTAATGTGCATCAAATTAAATAAAGTGAATTTGTTTTTATATATTCATGCATTTTATCTGAACACGAATATTAAACATTTTAAAATACCAAAATGTAGTGTGTAGTAACGCACGTGTATTTTTAAAATGTATATTATACACACATATATAAAACTGTCTCAACACTAAATATAATAAATGTTTTTTTTTATAGAACGAATAAATATATTTTTTTACTCATTCGTTCAGGTAACACTGATTTATGTAATTTATCCTTTTAATTTTATTGTTGAATATTTATTACATAATTAAGCACATACATTATTCGAACCAACTAACACAGCACCAAATATAAATATAACACAAAAAAGTAAAAGCCTTGTTTTATTTGTTCATTTTTATGGGCCTACTTATGCATACAATTACTAGATATTTGTGTTTATAAAATTTACTGTTTAGTAACTATTTGTCATGTAATTAAATGGACTAATAATTACATTCCAGCCCTAAAATAAAACTATTAAAGTAAAAATAAATACAATTATTATATTCTTTTTATTATATTGTTAGTTATTATTATTGTGTAATTAACAGTGTAATAAAATGAAATACTTTGATCCATTTGTAGCACTAGTTTCGCCACAATGGATTGAACCACCAACTTATCCAGCATATGTTTTACACACTGGATGCCCTACCAGCTGCAACCCAACACTGGGAAAACACCCATACACTCGTTTTCACACACATACACTGCAGCCAATTTAGCTTCTTCAATTCACCTATACCACATGTCTTTGAACTGAGAGGGAACTGAGTCACATCCATAACAAAGCTTTTACCTAATAAATGCAAAAATATTAAAGGGTACCTAGGTCACCCCCTTTTCCAGATTTAATATAAGTCTTTTGTGTCTCCAGAATGTGTCTGTAAAGTTTCAGCTCAAAACAACCTTCAGATTTTTAATTATACCTTTCATAAGTTACTATTTTATAGCTCTGAGCAGCAGGTAGCGGTTTTTGTGAACTGTGCCTTTAAGGCTAGTCCTTCACGTTTCCACGTGCCTGTCAGTGTGCCTTAATCTCCTCCCTCGGCTGCCTTAAACAACAGACAGACATAAAGGAAGCAGATCTTGTGAGAAATACTCCAGTAAGACCTTTCCCAATTATTATTTGATGCATTTGTTGTGGAGTTGGAGCGGTGAGTCAGACACAATGTGGTTACAAAGTTCACGCACACACAGATACACACAAACACACCGAGTGCGGACATTTTAAACTTGTAAAACTCATTCTTGATCATATTTGATGATGATTGATGATCCTAGCAAACTGAACAGATCTTTTATTCCTGGTTGTTTTGCGCACGTCCTGTCTTGTTTATATGATTATACGCATCACTACGGCGACATGTTAATATGCAGCTGTCAATCAATTCAGTGGGCGGGGGGACCGCAGTCCTACGTCAAGTTGCGGTCTGTCTCAAATCCCCTCCAATTGGTCCACTGTTTTTATGTTGTTAAATTGAAGAAAAAAAAGGACTGGGTGTGTTTATATCACCCCAAAATGACGGTCTATACACTATACCTACACATATGTCTGTCCAAACAGCTTGAAAAGTAGATTTTTCACCATAGGTGCCCTTTAAATAAAATCTAATCGTTCATGTTTGTTCTATAGTGAGTCAACTCTTGTCCTTTTGATTATCATTGTTTTTTTTTTTTTGTTTTTTTTTTGGGTTGTGCAGTTTAATTCACAGAATCTCTACAAAGCATGTTGTATACTGCAAACTCACATGCTTTTCACATTCATAATGCATGCTTATTTTTTCTCATTTAAAGTACAAAACATGTTTACAAATTGATATTTTTCTGATCCATTAACTCTGTGGTTAGTTGTTCTGGAAAATATAAACGGATGTTTTAAAATAATGTTAACACATACTTTCTATGTGAATTTATTTTTTGAGTTTTTAATGCAAATGTCACATCCATAACACTGGAATTGCTCATTATATTTGGGGTTCTTTGCATTAACACTATAAAAATCGTACAAATTTTAAAACAACCAATCCTTTATCTAAACTGCCAATAATGATTTATGGAATTTTATTTCACATTTATATCTAATTATAACCACAGTCTTTAAAATTTATTTGCAATTCTTCTATGTATTCTTTCAATACATATCTATGCAGCTATTTAACAGTTTTGCTATTTTAACTATCATGTATTTCACATTTTTTAAATATTTTTTACAAGAGTTAATTAAAAAGTTTATGTATAGATTATCCACTCTGCTAATATTTATTACATACAGATGTTGCAAGTATCTGAAAGCACTAAACACAATCTGAATAATATTGAGGTGACAACTTGTGACAGGGTTCCTAAATGCTACTTTGAATATTCGGTGAGTAATAGCATTCAAGTATAACTTTAACACAACATTAGCAATATTTATTTGACTGTGAACAATGTTGTACTTTGATAGTCATTGGCTGCTAATATGATTTCTCTTTTTAGAATGTGAAACGAATGCTTTTTTTTGAAAATATAATATTAAGGAGAAAGTCTGAATGTTGTGAATATAAAACAAACTTTACCTCAATCCCAAAAAGTATTAGTTTAATTTAGTTTGTTAGTTTAGTAAGCTGATTTTAGTTGTCGTTTTGTTTTTAAGATGAACGTATTCAATTAAGATAAATTCAATTCTTTATTAGGAATTTGATGAATACAATCTAATCATATCCAAATCTTTTGCTTTTAATCTCACATGGATTATGTTTTTAAAATAATAATAATAAAAAGATCACCGAGTAAATTATCGTGAATCTATAGAACCAGGATTATTACTCTTTTCTATTTATGTTATCAGCTCGTGAACTACCGGGTTTCAAACATTTATCTGACAATAAATACACCACATACAATAATGTAACACTTACCATGTTTGATTATATCCCTCAACAACCTCCTTTATCGATAAAACCTTAAGAAAGTATCCTAATTACTCTCCAGCGCTTCAGAAAATAATTTACTGATAATATTTCCGACGTGGCAAACCTGACCGCTCAGAGCGGACTGTGTTCCCGCCGCTAAACCCTCCGTGTGGAACGAAAAAAAGATTCCGTACAGTTTTTCCATCCGCGCTCTGCAGTTCACATTGATTCCAGTAGATAGCGGCAGAGTAAGTTAAATTAATATCGCTCATTTCTATTTATAACTGCTCGAAAGTGTCATATGTCCCAGTCTCTCCAGTGTCCAGCAAGGCGCAATGGTCTTCATTAAACTCAGCTAAACTTTCTGCATTGTTTATTTTCCATCGTCCATTAAGCGCAGTACTTTTATCCGTCAAGATGTCGAATGTTACTTTTTATATTTCCAATCTGTTGGAAAAAATGACATCCACTGACAAAGACTTCAGGTAAGAATATTTTACAGACGCATGTTTCAGACTCATGACTTATGTTTACAGAAATAGGCCAATGACAAAGCTGTTACCGGGAGTTTTATGTAGCTAAAGCTTGACAAATCATTTTCAGATTTATACAAAACCTTAAAACTCATTGAAAAAAGTGAACTGACATAAACAGGGACTACTTGTTTGGTTACTGAAAATTAGACATTGTTGACATGCCATAAAAGATGTCTGGCTTTCATGAAATATGCTCTGTTCTGTTATTACATTTTCATTTTACTTTTATGACTAAATTGAACTTCAAAATTTAGAATTTGCATGTATTTGTCTTTTTTTGTGTGTGTTTTTTATTTTTATTTTTTTGGTGCAAAAAGTTAATCCACAAAACACAAAACAAGGTTTACTACAATAAAAACCATGGTTTATTTTCATAAGGAATTAAAGATGTAGCAGTCATATTTTGTGTATGTGTGTGTACCTTTTAACCACAATTATACCTCAAATACCATGATTGGACTATAATTAGTGCAGCAAATAAACTTGTTCATTTAATTTAGTGACATTGTGTGCTTGAAGCAACACCTAAAAGGAAACCTTCCAGACCCCATTTAGGTGTGTATGAAAGCCTTAAACCAGATTTTTATTTTGAAGGCCTCAGAGCGTTTCTCAGGAAAAACGGATGCAACATTGATTTGATTCGATTTGATTGGATTTATTTATTTTCGAACAGAAATATCATACATAAAAAAGTTTTGAACAAAAAATACATTTCAACATGGTCGAAAATGGAGCAGGATGAAGCACAAGCTTATTATTTACCCACCCCATTATCACACACATCATTCGTCTATCACTTAAACTTATTTCTTCTTTTTACATGAGACATATGAGCATTGCATGAAACATATTTTAGAATCCTTTTGGAATAAAGTTGGAATAATTTATTTTTTTTAAACATTTCCCAAATTATGTTTAACAGAGCAAGGAAATTTTCACAGTATGTCTGAAAATAAGGCGACGCAGTGGCACAGTAGGTAGTGCTGTCGCCTCACAGCAAGAAGGTCGCTGGTTCGAGTCTCGGCCGGGTCAGTTGGATTTGCTGTGTGGAGTTTGCATGTTCTCCCTGCGTTCGCGTGGGTTTCCTCCGGGTGCTCCGATTTCCCCCACAGTCCAAAGACACGCGGTACAGGTGAATTGGATAGGCTAAATTGTCCGTAGTGTATAAATGTGAATGAGTGTGTGTGTGGATGTTTCCCAGAGATGGGTTGCGGCTGGAAGGGCATCCTCTGCGTAAAAACGTGCTGAATAAGTTGGCAGTTCATTCCGCTGTGGCGACCCCAGATTAATAAAGGGACTAAGCCAAAAAGAAAATGAATGAATGTCTGAAAATATTTTTTCTTGTAGAGAAATATTTTGGAGAAATGGAACTATCAATATACAATAACTTGCCTAATTACCCTAACCTGCCTAGTTAACCTAATTAACCTAGTTAAGCCTTTAAATGCCACTTTAAGCTGTATAGAAGTGTCTTGAAAAATATCTAGTAAAATATTATTTACTGTCATCATGGCAAAGATAAAATAAATCAGTTATTAGAAATGAGTTATTAAAACTATTATGTGTTAATAAAATATTTTCCCTGTTAAACAGAAATTGGGGGAAAAAATAAACAGGGGGGCTAATAGTTCAGGGGGGCTAATAATTCTGACTTCAACTGTATATGTTTGATTCCATTTGTACATTTACATTTTATAACATAGACCCAAAAAATACATAGTACTGCAAACAGCCATTAGCTGAAATTTCATCATACCTTTGTCATTTTATCCTTTTTCAATCACTTTCATCATTATACTCCTTTAATATTATATATTTATACAACTTTTTAAATTGATTAATATCCTGACATTGTTTGAGAATCTGTACTAGACTGTTCCATAATTTCACACCACATACAGTCATACGCAAACTTTTTAAAGTTGTCCTTGGTTTCAACCTCCTAAAATTTTGTTCTTCTCTCAGATTATATCCCCCTTGTCTTTCTTCAAAAAACTTCTGTATTTATTTCTAGCTTTAAACATAAATTGTGCTGTTTTAAGTAGAACCAAATCATTGGACTTAAGTATCTTCAATTAAAAAAACAAAGGATTTGTATGCTCCAAATACCCCACATTTTCTATCAGTCTAATTACTTTTTTCTGCATTGTACATAAGGATTGTAAGTTAGATTTATATGTATTCCCCACATTTCAACACAATAACTCATATATGGCAACATAAGTGTGTTATATAATACATACATTGATTTATTGTCCAGGATAAATCTTGCTTTATACACTATTGCTACAGTTTTTACTAATTTTGATATCACATTATTTATTTGCAGAGGTATTTTCAGGACCACAGAGGTCTTGACTCTCTATGGTCATTAAAAATCCCATGGCACTTCTCGTAAAGAGTAGGGGTGTAACCTCGGTGTCCTTGCCAAAGTCCCTCAATCGACACTTACCCATCATGGCCTCCTAATCATCCCCATCCACCGAATTGATTCCATCACTGTCTCTTCACTCCACCAATAGCTGTTGTGTGGTGAGCGCACTGGCGCCGTTGTCCTGCGGCTGCCGTTGCATCATCCAAGTGGATGCTACACACTGGTGGTGGTGTGGAGAGACTCCCCTCATGACTGTGAAGCGCTTTGGGTGTATGGCCATACACAACAAATGTGCTACATAAATACACATTACATTACATTACATTTGCGGTTTCCAACTAATTTTATGATCCAATACCACACCAAGTAACTTAATTGCATATACTCTTTCTATAACTTCATTATCGATTTTTAAATCTATATTATGACTACTTTTTTTATTTCTTAAGTAACATAACCTTTGTTTTACTTATATTTATTGACAATTTGTTTACTTCTAACCACAGTTTCAATTTATTAATTTCTGTTTTAATCAAATACACAAGTTTTGGTAAATTATCCCCAGAACAAAAGATACTTGTTTCATCTGCAAATAAAATAAACTTAAACAACTCTGATATCTTACACATATAATTAATGTAAATTATAAACAATATTGGACCTAAAACTGATCCTTGTGGTGTGCCACAATTTACATTTAGATAAGAAGATTCATGGGTGCCAATTTCCACAAACTGTTGCCTATTTTTTAAATAACTGCGTATCCAATCCAAGGCTACTCCTCTAATACCATACCTTTCTAATTTATTTATCAATATATTATGATTTATTGTATCAAATGCCTTCTTTAAATCCATACAAATTCCAACTACCTTCTCCTTTTTACCTTTTCATTCATTCATTTTCTTTTCGGCTTAGTCCCTTTATTAATCCGGGGTCGCCACAGAACCGCCAACTTATCCAGCACATGTTTTACGCAGCGGATGCCCTTTCAGCTGCAACCCATCTCTGGGAAACATCCATACACACTCACTCACACTCATACACTACAGACAATTTAGCCTACCCAATTCACCTGTACCGCATGTAATTGGACTGGGGGAAACCACAGCACCCGGAGGAAACCCACGCGAACGCAGGGAGAACATGCAAACTCCACACAGAAACACTAACTGACCCAGCCGAGGCTTGAACCAGCGACCTTCTTGCTGTGAGGCAACAGCACTACCTACTGCTCCACTGCGTCACCCACCTTTTTATCTATCTTATTAGTAATTTCCTCAATAATTTCTGTTAATGCCAGAGATCTATTTTTCCTGAAACCATATTGCATATCCGCTAAAAGGTTAATCATTTCTATGAAATTATTAAGCTTTTTAACAATGAGTTTTTCCAAAAACTGAGATAGTATAGAACATTTGTAAAGTAGTGTTTATCTCCAGATTTAAAAAGTGGAATTATCTTTGCAATTTTCATTTTATTTGGAAATTTACGAGATTGGAAAGATCTATTACAAATATAGGTTAATGGCTCTACAATGTCTTCAATCACTTTCTTAATTATATTCATATCAATATTATTCCAATCCATGGACGATTTATTTTTACATTTCTTTACAATACCTATTATTTCCTTTTTATCTACTGTTTTAACAAAAATAGAATTAGAATTTCTCTCAATCAAATCAATATCCACCCCTTCTGTTTTTACTAAATCATTTAAATTTTTAACCAATTCTGGTCCCACATTTATAAACAAAAAAATATTGAAACAATTTACTATTTTAGCTTTATTTATTTTTTTTATGGTCACTTTTAATGAAATATTCAGGATAATTTATATTTTTGCTATCAGTTCCATTTCTTATAATTTTATTTAATATATTCCATAAGCTTTTCAAATCATTTCTATTATTATCTAATATTTTATTATAGTATTCCTTTTTACTTTTTCTAATAATAGTAACTAATTTATTCTTATACTTTTTATATCTATTTTCAGCCTCTGGGGTACGGTACTTAAATTGTCTGTAAAGTGTATTTTTTCTTTTTGTAATCCATGGACTTTTTATTTGCCTTTGCTTATAATTGTACTATTGGGCAATGTTTATCGTAATGAAACGAAAATATTTAACATTTAGACAATTCTGAGAAGCTCTGTTATTACTTAATTATAATTCACATATTAAATTAATCACAAAATAAAATAATTTTCATGAAAAATAGACAAGGCAGAAAGAAAGAGACAGTTTTATATTTGCTGTTTCAAAACAATTTGTATAATTTTGGTAGTATTTACCATAAAAATGGTATGTGTTTTGGGGTCAATCCCAGTTCTACTCCTTAGCCCTTCCATTTAACCTTACCCTTCGGTTTGTGCATTCACCTGAAAGGGTAAGAGTGTCCCATTTCTCTTTGCTTGGAGGTGTAGGGTAGAGGTCTGCGCAGGACTGATTTTTTATTCCCCTTCCTACCCATTCCTGCCAGGTTTTTTTTCCGCACACGACCGCTCCCGCTTTATATTAAAAAATATAAATAATTAATCTTTGTTTTCCACCCGACCTGACCGTTCCGACTAAATTTAGATCTGGTTTCCAATATCTCACGATTAAATTGGGAACTACCAAAAGAGAGAGATAACAAATAAAACTGTAGGTTGTGCAAGGATTGTAGGCTAAATGTCAGGCTAATGTACCCTGATAGACTGCTAAAGGGTAAAACTTTGAAGTATTATCACATCCCGCAAAGGGTCATTTTTTTCCACTTGAAAATGACTCCTATACATCAGACTTGCCTGTGGCTTGCATGTGGGTTTCCTAACAGTAAACTGACCGTTTTCTAATGTAAGCTGAATGTCCTTCAAGGACCGTTTGTCTTCATTTTGCTCTGGCATTGTACAGCCATGTCATAAAGCCCACTCCCGTTCAAAAGTACACAAGAGTTACATATCTCTACTGTGTTTTATTCGGAAATTTATTCCCTCTCCGCAAGAAAACTGGTCGTGTACTGCAGCTCCCGCGGTACAGTACGCCTACGGTAGCCTATCAAATTAAGATTTTTTAGGACTACTTTACAAACAAAGGCATATGAGAAAGGTCCAATTTCAATCATTTGGCACTGCAGTTACCACAGCTTAAAGTAAAGTGGTTATGAAATAAAAATGATAAAGATTATGGTGAAATGATTAAAGGTTCATGGCAGCCAATGACCTGATGATGGAGCTTCAAAAGGATTCGATCAAACTGGATGAGGAGAGCGAGAGGAAAGTCGTGACCATGTTGCTCAAACTTCTGGAGGACAAAAACGGAGAAGTGCAGAATCTGGCTGTCAAATGGTATTCTTGCACTCATCCTCTTCCATCATGTCGTTTGCATTATAATTTGCGATTATGATTATTTTTTGTTTGTGCAGTCTTGGTCCTTTGGTGGGAAAAGTGAAGGAGTGTCAGGTGGAGACAATGGTGGAGACTCTTTGTTCAAACATGATGTCCAACAAGGAGCAGCTAAGGGACATTTCCAGCATGGGCCTGAAAACAGTCATTGCAGAACTGCCACCGTCATCAACAGGTATCATGGTCATATAATAGAGATCTCCAACTTTTAGTTTATTTTTTCTTATAGTTGTTGTCTTATATTCAAGGTTTGAGCCTCACAGTCAGTGTATGCAGGAAGATCACATCCCAGTTGATTGGAGCAATGGGAATGCAAGATGACGTGTCTATTCAGCTGGAGGCCTTGGATATTCTCTCTGACATGCTCAGCAGGTTGGTCTAAATGTCTTGGACTTGCATGAGAAGAGTTTATTCACGTATCATCCTTATGCATTTTTTTGACAGATTGAGCACAGCTCTGGTGAGTTTCCATCAGTCCATCCTGACTAGTCTTCTCGCTCAACTTATGAGTCCTCGTATGGCCGTAAGGAAACGCTCTATTATTGCCCTGGGTCACTTGGTGCCCAGCTGTAGTCCTGCTCTGTTCACCCAGCTCACTGAGCACCTCATGGGCGAACTGTCCCGTGGACCACCAACTGCCAATGTCCGCACTTACATCCAATGCCTGGCCACCATCAGCAGACAAGGAGGACACCGGATTGGTAAGTGTTGATTTTATGTTTCTGCTAGGACTCTGGCTGGCAGTGTTGAGGTAATGGAGGGTAAAGATGTGACCAGCAGATAGAGCTAAAGAGATTTGATGAGCTCTTCCAGTTCTGCACCCCAGATAGTGAAGTTTACCGCAGTGCTCCAACTAGCTAACTTGCATTACATCAATGGCACTTATTTAACCCCTCTAGTTCTACAGGTTCACAAATAAAGGTACAAAAGCTGTCACTGCAGTACCTTTTCAAAAGGTGCACTTTTGTAATTTCTAAGTACTTATATGTACCTGTATTATACTACAATATAGACCAGTGGTCTTAAACTCTATTTATGGAGGGCCACAGCTCTGCATAGTTTAGCTCCAACCATCTCCAACTCACACCTGCTTAATAGTCTCTAGTAGTCTTGAACACCTTGATTAGTTGTATCAGCTGTGTTTGATTAGGGCTGGAGCAAAACTGTGCAGAGCTGTGGTCCTCCAAAAATCATGTTTGAAATGATATGATATAGACCCTTTAGTTACTAATATGTACCTTCAAAGGGGACCTATTATGCTTCTTTTTACAACATGTAAAATAAGTCTCTGATGTCCCTAGAATGTACATAGGCAGTTTCAGCTCAAAATACCCCCCAAAGAATGTTTTATAACTCTTTGAAACTTCCTCTTTTAGGCTTTGTTAGATCCTAATTGTGCCATTTTGGTGACTGTCACTTTAAATTCAAATGAGATTTTGCTACAAATGCCTGTGTGTCAGCATAGTGGCAGATTCAAAAACAAGATTAATGTCTTATGCTAACAAGGAAGAGATCACCACTTATGGGCGGGGCTTTCTCCCTCTGATGACAAATACAAAAGGAGAATGTCAATCAAAGTGTTTCTGCAAACTGAAAAAAAAAACCAAATTAATACTTTTTTACTAGTAGAAGCTGGTTATATTCACAGATTGTTGCCACATAACTGTGTTTAAACCCCTGTGTTAAAAGGTAAAACCCTTTTTAAGGTACCAATATTGATCTTTTATGTGATAATGAGTACCAGCATGTATCCTTAGATACAAATGTGTACCTTTTAAAAAGGTACCACCCAAGTGACAGCGCTGTATTTTTATAGTGTACTTGGCCAGCTCCCAAGATTCAAGCAAGTATTTCTGAAGCAGTCTCACTAATAAGGATGCTAAAGTCTAGCATCAGTCGCTAGTTCACTTCTTGCCCAGGGAAGTGATATTTACAACTCCTGCTAGCTGACCCCCATTACATTCACCCAGTGCTTAATTTGAGCTGAATCTTTCCGGATCCTGTTCCGGGAAATGTCAGATATTCATGCTTTGCGTTGTGGTATTTATTTTAACTGATCCGGCATCAACTTTTGCATGGTGAATACCTGCATGTGTGTGTGTGCGAGAGAGAGAATGTGAATGAGTCAGAGTAAAAAATAGTCACTTTTGACTTAAAGGTAGTCACTTTCGACTTTCGAGCATTCTTACGTTTACAATCACTCTCATTGGTTGGTGATTATTGTTTCGCGCGCAGTGAGCAGTGAAAATAAATAATGGCATAGTGGCCTACATAAATAATATTTGTATATTCAAAATGCCAGAGGCAGTCAAGCATATATTATTTTTTTAAACCACGAGTAAATCTGATTATGAACCTGATCAAAAGAGATCTCGAGAAGATGAAACTGCGCCCCTGGATCAGGATAGCGGGAGACAGAAGCAAAGCGATCTCAAGTCAATCAGAAAACATGACGGAAGAGGTAACTGTAGGATCTTCTTGAAGATTAGATAGAGTGAGTCATTTTCGCTTTGCACATAATAGTGAAGTGAACTGAATGTCAGTGGTGTTAGTAAACTGAACAGTGATGTTTCATACGATTAATGTTTGTAGCTACATGTTTGTTTGTTTTTATCCACGGTTGACCCATAACGTTATATTGGACAAAATAATTAAAGTCCATTAAGAAATTTTATGTTTTTTTTTACTCTAACCGCTTAGTAACGTCATGTTTCAGGAAAACTGAAATTATGTGGTGGACATCGATCACAATAACTTTTTATTTTATTTTAATTTCCTTTCCTTTTATTTATTTTTTGTTCCGGAAATTATCCATTTACAAATGAAGCACTGCACTCATTCCATCCTTAATCCGGGTCATGGCACCAGTGAAACTGCTCCAGTGTTACTTGCCCTGGTTCGAGCCAAATTTGAACCTATAAGTGAGGTTTATTCACACAGTTCCTACTAGCTGGCAAAATCAACAATGCAATGCAAATAAGTTAAAATATCTTTTAAGGATTTATAATATTATGGTTTGGGAAGTGTATTAATAGTGTTTGATGGTCTGAAGGTGAACACCTGGAGAAGATTGTGCCCATGGTGGTGAAGTTTTGTAATGTGGAGGATGATGAGCTACGTGAGTTCTGCTTTCAAGCGTTTGAAGCTTTTGTTAGCAGGTACAACTATTTCTATATTACTTGATCTAAAACAATTCTACTTTTTAAACATCACACAATGCTTTATAGTATTGGTGGTTTTATTTTCCTTCCATTTTAATGACATTTTTGACACCCTGTTAAACATACATTGTTGTTATTTGTTCATTATTTAGATTGAAAAAAATGCATTTCTATTATATTTCATCATTTTGCTAACTTATATTTTGTTATTATGCTCAGATTAGATGACATTTTAATATTTTCAAGTATTTAAGTATTAGTTATATATATATATATAGGGCTGTCCAATATGATGAAATACAGTAATCAACATTTGAAGTAGATCAAAAAGGTTGGTCAAAATTGTCCCAAGACAAGAATGGGTGTTTTTTAATAGTTTTAGGACAACTTTGATGAAATGTTTGAATACTGTATATCGTATGGACAAAATAAAAAAAGTTTATTGCTTCATATTATGCTTCGTATAATTCATGATGTCACAAAATATTTTTTATGGTATTATTTTTTTAGAATTTATATGAGTGCAATATTACACACCATTCAAATTTGAAATGTAAAAAGGAAACAGTCTTTTACATGTGGTCAATATATAAACTATTAATTGATTGCATTTACAGATATGGTACTATATCTCATGTTATTATTGTGATATGAGATTTTATGTCATATCACACAGCCCTAATGCCCTTATGCTTTGTTTTTAGAACTATTTTATTTAGTTTTGTTACTAAGTTAAACTTGTTATACCAGTAAAACTTTGTAAAGGTATTTAATTATCAAACTTAATTGTAAAAAATTATTAGAAACTACATCTTATTATAGAATATGGGTTTTATTTGACTATGCCAAAAAATGCTTTGAAGAGAAAAACTGTTTTAGTAAATAAAGAATACAGCGATTAAAACATAATCAGTTATCAATATTTTGTCGATTCTCTTCTGCATTCTTTATTAAGCAAGTTTATGAATAGATAATAAGAATTGAATTTTGTAGCACAAAAATGTTTATGTTATATTATATTATATTATATTATATTATATTATATTATATTATATTATATTATATTATATTATATTATATTATATTATATTATATTATAAACACAGCTATATCACAGTACAAGCGTTTATATAATAAAGAATTTGAATAAATAGCAAAGACATCAATTTGTCACTTTTGGCCACCATTGTATGTCACATATTGTCAAAAAATATTAGTTTCATGTTTTCTTTTTTTTGACAAGATGTTCAAAGGAAATGTCCCCTCACATCCCAACAATTATCAAGCTGTGTTTGAAGTACATCACCTACGACCCCAATTACAACTATGATGCTGACGATGAGGAGGATGACTGTATGGACATTGAGGATAGAGAGGATGAAGATCAGGGTAATTAATCTGACAATCATTTTACAGTGCTACAACTTAACATTTATTACCAACTATTGCCAATGGTACATATAAGGGCCGGTACACACCAAGCTGACACCAAACAACTAGAGCCGACAAAACCCAACTGTGCTTTGCGTTGGCTCACGTCTGGTCTCGTCTGGACTAAAAAACTGCCCATTAACACAATAAACAGGCAAAAGCCGACTGATTTAAAAGCACGCATTCCACCATGTCCACCATCCTGAGAGTTATTTCTGACAAAGAGTTTGGACTAATGAATTAATGCCTGATACTTTAGCATAACCAGGAATGTCAATGTCTATCAAGCTGCCTTTGGACCTTCTGTGGGCTTTTTTTATCCAAGAGGATATGTCTTTTCACACCGCGAGCTTGCAAAGCGTAAACAAAGTAGCTTTCATTTCTATTATCACGGTAATTGTTATTCACCATAGAAGAATTTGCTCCTGAAAATACATCTGATAATCTTATAATCCATATAATTTGCAAATATTTGAGAAATGTAGCAAAATTATAGCCTGCCTTTTGTGTTGACTTGAATTGTTAACTTGCTATATCACTTCACTATGTCACATTCGCGCTCTGATTCGTTGCTGAATAACCAGTCAGAGCACTCTCTTTAGCCGACAGCCCAATGCCAATTCGACAGGTTAAATTGGGACGAAAGGTGATGTGTGGAACACACCAAACCAGGGGTCACCAACCCTGTTCCCAAAGTGATACCTTGATGCAGATTTCAGTTGCATCCCTGACCAAACACAAGTGCTGCTTCAGGTCCTAAGGTACATATAAGGGCCGGTACACACCAAGCTGACACCAAACAACTAGAGCCGACAAAACCCAACTGTGCTTTGCGTTGGTTCACGTCTGGTCTCGTCTGGACCAAAAAACTGCCCATGAACACAATAAACAGACAAAAGCCGACTGATTTAAGAGCACGCATTCCACCATGTCCACCATCCTGAGAGTTATTTCTGACAAAGAGTTTGGACTAATGAATTAATGCCTGATACTTTAGCATAACCAGGAATGTCAATGTCTATCAAGCTGCCTTTGGACCTTCTGTGGGCTTTTTTTATCCAAGAGGATATGTCTTTTCACACCGCGAGCTTGCAAAGCGTAAACAAAGTAGCTTTCATTTCTATTATCACGGTAATTGTCATTCACCATAGAAGAATTTGCTCCTGAAAATACATCTGATAATCTTATAATCCATATAATTATATTTGAGAAATATTTGAGAAATGTAGCAAAATTATAGCCTGCCTTTTGTGTTGACTTGAATTGTTAACTTGCTATATCACTTCACTATGTCACATTCGCGCTCTGATTCGTTGCTGAATAACCAGTCAGAGCACTCTCTTCAGCCGAAAGCCCAATGCCAGTTCGACAGGTTAAATTGGGACGAAAGGTGATGTGTGGAACACACCAAACCAGGGGTCACCAACCCTGTTCCCAGAGCGATACCTTGATGCAGATTTCAGTTGCATCCCTGACCAAACACAAGTGCTGCTTCAGGTCCTAATTAATTGGTTCAGGTGTCATTGATCAGGGTTGGAGCTGAATTCTGCAGTAAGGTAGCTCTTCAGGACCAGGGTTGGTGACCCAAGCACCAAACCAACTAGCCAGACCGACTTCGACTGACGGACCAACAAAGCCCACTGGCCAACTGTTGGCTTGGTGTGTCCTGGCCTTTCTATAACTATGAGAAAAAGTAGATGGCAGTGTAGTGCTCTCAGCATGTTTTTCACAGTCAACACCCTTTTAACCTATAGAGTCTGACGATGAATACAGTGATGATGATGACATGAGCTGGAAGGTGCGACGTTCCTCTGTAAAATGTTTGGAGGCAATAATCATCAGCCGAAGGGATCTGCTGGTGGAGCTCTATGGATCCATAGGCCCAACATTGGTATCCCGCTTCAAAGAACGTGAGGAGAATGTTAAGACAGACATTTTCTCAGCATTTGTGGCCTTGCTCAGACAGACCAAACATCCTCACAGTCCCACTTTGGACACAGGGTCTAAAGAGGAGCCAGCGGTCACTCTTTTAAAGAAGCAGGTACTCCCGTTTTCAGGATATTAATCAAACCTACCTGTAGCATCTTGTGCATATCTTATGAAAACAGTTCTCATCTGCTTTTACAGGTACCAACAATAGTAAAAGCTTTACACCGACAGCTAAAGGAGAAAAGCATGAGATGTAGGCAAGGCTGTTTCAGTCTTCTGACAGAGATGGCCAACGTATTGCCCGGTGAACTAGGAGAGCACATACCAGCCCTCATTCCAGGTCAGGCTAAACAACATTTAGTATAAAATGCTATACTATCAACCAAGATAAACTAGAAGCAAGTCGTGTGTCATGGTAAAACCCTATAGAACCTATTGTAAATCGTGATACTCTTTATACTGGGCAAGGATGATGAGTAGGGCCAGACGGAATCTGCGGACGTTTTTTGCTATTTCTGCTGAGAATTTTAGTAAAAATCTGCGGATTTCTGCTGAATTATTTTGGGAGTATCATAACTAAAACCTTAATATGTTAAATAAAAAATTATATCTTTTTAACTTGTATTTAATGTTTAAAATGCAAATCCAATTAGATTAACTGTAAATAGTTAACTTTAAGTAAAAAACAGAATTAATGATGGGCTAAAAATCTGCGGAATTCTGCGCGTGCATATTCCGTGTGGGCCTAATGATGAGTAACCTATGACCCTCATATACTCACAACAAGTTTTATTCAATTTGGAGTAAAAGGATGACAGTGGTAAACTGTTAGCAAACATCCCAATTCTGTCCACCATACTGAAAGTTATTTCTGACAAAGAGTTTGGACAAATGAATTAATGCCTGATACTTTATCATAACCAGGTACCTCAAAGTCTATCAAGCTGCCTCTGGACCTTCTGTGTGCTTTTTTTAATCAAGTTTTGTGGCACATTGATTGTTTGAATACATACATTTATATCAGGTTTTATCTTTCTTTAGGTATTATCTACTCCTTGACAGACAAGTCGTCCTCTTCAAATATGAAGATTGATGCCCTTTCTTTCCTCAATGTCCTCTTGAGTAGCCACAACCCAGAAGTCTTCCACCCACACATTAGTGTCATCTTAACACCAGTAATTCAATGTGTTGAAGACCCATTTTATAAAATTACATCTGAGGCTCTTCAAGTCACCCAGCAAATTGTGAAACTAATACGGCCACTGGAGAAGCCTGTCTCTTTTGATGCAAAGCCTTACGTGAAGAACATATTTGCTTGTACCTCAAAAAGGTTGAAGGCAGCTGACATAGACCAAGAGGTGAAAGAGCGGGCCATTTTCTGCATGGGCCACATCTTGAGTCATCTGGGCGACCAACTTGGTGCTGACTTACAGCCTACCTTACAGATATTTCTGGAACGGCTGAAAAATGAAATCACTAGGCTTATTGCAGTGAAGACCTTGACTCTTGTTGCTTCCTCGCAACTTAAAATTGACCTGAGACCCATTTTATCAGAGGGGATTCCAATGCTCGGGTCCTTCTTGCGGAAAAACCAGCGTGTACTTAAATTGAATACAATAACAGTCCTGAATGTGATGGTCACAAACTACAGTGACAGCTTCAAGCCCCCACTGATAGAGTCCATACTGAGTGAGGTGCCTGCCTTGATTCAGGAGAACGATATGCATATCTCACAGGTAGCCATAAACCTGATCACCTGTATGGCCAAAGTTTGCCCGTCCTCTCTGAGCAAGATTAGGGGGACAATCTTACCTGAAGTGCTTAACTTAGTACATTCTCCACTTCTACAAGGAGGTGCTCTTAATTCAATCCTCCAGTTCTTTCAGGTTCTTGTTGCAACAAAGGCAAACAACATGGGATACAGTGATCTTCTGAAAGCCTTGAGGGGACCTTTCTATGATGCAAAGTCGGCTGATTCCATGTCTGTGCATAAACAGTCCTACTACTCGGTGGCCAAATGTGTAGCAGCGTTGTCTTCGGTCTGTCCTAAAGAAGCTGCTGGAGTGGTCACTAACTTGATCCAGGATGTCAAAAACTCCAAATCATCAGAGCCTGTGAGGATTCTCTCATTGCTTTGTCTTGGGGAAATCGGACGTTTTATGAACTTTGAAGGGCAGAAGGAGTTAAAGGGAGTCATAATGGAAGCCTTCAGTTCTCCTAGTGAAGAAGTCAAGTCTGCAGCGTCTTTTGCCCTGGGAAATATTTGTGTTGGAAACTTGGGGGAATATCTTCCGTTCATGCTCAAAGAGATAGGCAGCCAGCAGAAGAGACAGTACCTGCTTTTGCACTCCCTCAAAGAAATGATCAGCGCTCTGTCAGCCGACAGTCTCAAACCTCATGTGGAGAACATCTGGGCTCTGCTGTTCAAGCACTGTGAATGTGCAGAGGAGGGCACTCGCAATATTGTAGCCGAATGTCTGGGAAAACTCACATTGGTCAGCCCATCTGAACTTCTGCCAAGGCTAAAGAAACAACTGTCCTCAGGTGAGTTACCTTGACGTTATACCATAGGTCTTCTGGAGGGTCACTGACCTGCTGATTTAATCGCTAAAATCTAATCAACTCCACATGAACCAACTAATAAAAATCTCCAGGATTACTTGGAACAACCATATTTGTAGCTGTGTTAAAGCAGGTTCAAATCATTTTTCTCAACAGTAGGTGTCTATCTGTGTTGCTCAGTAGAAAATGGGTTAGTTTTACACCTGTGGTGGTTTTTAAAATCAAGTCTGTTATATGCATGTTTGGGCAGCACAAATGTAAACTAAAGCCAAGTAAATATCTGTTTTTTTCAGGGTCCCCTCTTTCACGCAGTACTGTTGTAACTGCAGTGAAGTTCACCATTGTAGACCACCCTATGCCTATTGACTCACTCCTTAAAGGATGCATCGGTAATTAAGCTTTATTTTACTCAATATGCTACTCTGTGCTTTTCTTAGGATAATAAATAAATGCTTTGAATTCTATATAATGGCCTTCTTTTTAATTCTGCTCTTAGGTGATTTCCTGAAAACACTTCAGGATCCCGACCTCAATGTTCGGCGAGTGGCTTTAGTTATGTTTAATTCCGCTGCCCACAATAAACCTTCCCTAATTCGTGGACTTTTGACGTCACTACTTCCACATCTATACAATGAGACGCAGATCAGGAAAGATCTTGTTCGAGAGGTACAATTTATGAACGTTAGGGTGGCACTTACACAACTAAAAACTTATGTACACACGCAAAAAACTAGGGGCCTAAATACACAAAATTTTAAAAATGGTTTTAACAGTCTTAATTGACTTTCCTAAATAAATAATGCTTTTGCAAATGTCATACATTTGATACATGTTCTATAGATAGATACTTGAGAAGCAAAATGACAATGGTGAACTTTATGTCTATGGGCATTTAGTGTTTCTGTTCAAAGTGACATCCCCAACAGCATTTTTGTTGTTGTTGTTTTTGGTGTGTAAACTTAAGATCCACATTACCAGGGATAATTTTGTATATTTTTAGTACATACCCTCAAAAACATGAAGGCTGAAACAAAGAGTGTGTAAAATATCATTAATACCTAAATATAAAACTTGCAAAACATTTGAAATTCTTTTTGAAACTAAGAATGATGTGTATGAATATATGCATCTTAAATCATGTCTCAGGTTGAAATGGGCCCCTTCAAGCACACAGTAGACGATGGGTTGGACATCCGTAAAGCATCGTTTGAATGCATGTACACTCTGCTGGACAGCTGCCTGGACTGTTTGGACATCTTTGAATTTCTGAACCACGTTGAGGAAGGCCTGAAAGATCACTATGACATTAAAGTGTGTTTTCTTTGTGACTGCATTGTGCTAACTTTGTCCAATACATTACCTAATGTAAAAAAAAACATAATGCTGTTTTTTTTAGATGCTGACCTTCATTATGCTCGCAAGACTTTCGAAACTGTGTCCAACTGCTGTCGTACAAAGGTTGGACAGATTAGTGGAGCCATTAAAAGCTACTTGCACTACAAAGGTAAAACTTGGCTTACTACTATGGAAGCATTCATTATTATACATTCTTTTGTGTTCAGAAGAAGAAAAAGTTTAAAAAGTTTAAAGTTTAAAGTTTAAAAAGATGAGGAAGAATGAGGTTATTTTTATTTTTGGGTTAACTACCCCCTTAAACCTGAAGGCAGTTTTATAACTGTAAACATGTGACATTGTCTTTTCTTATTAAACAGCAATCTACTTTTTGTAATACAAAGGTAAAAGCCGGTTCAGTGAAGCAAGAGTTTGAGAAGCAGGAAGAGTTGAGGAGATCTGCCATGCGTGCTGTCGCTGCCCTGCTGTCCATCAGTGAAGTGGAAAAGAGCCCTGCCATGGCAGACTTCGCCAATCAGATAAGAAGCAATGCAGAGATGGCCACTATCTTTGAGAGCCTTCAAGGAGACCCCTTAGCAGGGGCTGTGGAATCAATGGACACTAGTTAGGATCAAAGTGATATGGATTCTACCATGGTTTGTAGTTACAACTCCCACATTGGACTAGATTTGTTGTTGTGAAAATAAAGACTTCTCAGAGTTTCTGCAGGTTTCACCAAGTCAAATTTAAGACTTTTAGACCATGAAGAATGAAATTTCACATTTATTTAGGGCTAAATGCGAAGGATTTTTTGACCCAGCAAAAAATTTATTCCAATTAGCTATTTCTTGGCCACATATTTTGAATAATGAGTCAAAACAAGTAGACCCTAGTTGTATACATAAATGTCAACTTAAAAAAAACTCCTTAAAAACTAAATGGACAACAGACTGTTTAAATATTAGTTATAAATAGTTTTCCAGAGTTATTGAGATGTATTGTTGGTGACTGAATGAGTGTTGGATCAATTGGGTAGCTTTACATAAGGCAAAATTAAGACCCATTTTAAATGATTTAAGACCTACAAGACAGTATTTCAGTGAATTTAAGACTTTTTTTTTTTATTTAAGAATTAAGATCCTGCAGATAACCTGCTTTTAAAGCTTGAAGCCTCTTTCTATAGAAACATCAACAACATTCTAGACGAGGTGGTTTTCAAAATGTTAACTATTTTCATATTTCAGCTTCAATTATAAATTTAAAAAAAATACATAAATGTATGAAAGAACACAAACTACCAATATTAAATCAGTTGGAATATACACTAGTTATTTCACAAAAAATCTAAACTTCCTAATTTATGGTCCCTTGTGTGGGATTAATGCACATTAAATAAAATAAATATTATATATATATATATATATATAAAATTATTGCTTGCTGAGAGCATGAGTTCTATAGTAAAAAGTATTAGTAAAAAAAAAAAAAAAAAAAAAAAAACTACAAAATTACTTTTCCATTGAAAAAAAAACATTTTGAAAGTCAATGGGTGCCAATAGATCGCGTTTTCCAAAATATAATTTGTCAAATCAAATATTTTTTGAACAAAGTAAAGAACAATTTTCATTGTTGGGTGAACTAATTTAGAACTCATTTCTAAAAAAAAAAAAAAAAACTACTCTAAGACACTGGCTTGCAGAAACATTAACTTTCAAATAATAAAAAAATTATAATAATTGGGGTTTCATAAAGCAATATTTCACCAATAGGTGTAGATGCACGTTTATCAGCAAATGAGTGCTAAAGTTCAGAGAAGACAAAAATACCTCACAAAAATTGACACTGAAATAGCAAAGTACATATATAAAGTATATGACACAAAGTTGTGCTGAACATGCTAAAATGTTCATATCACCTAAAAAATAATTAATCAATGTGTAATTTTACCCACTTTACTATCATTTAACTGTAATTACTGCATTTAAGTATGTTAAAAATCTGATTTGAGCCTAGATAAGATCAGAAAAATGACCAAACAATCAAATGGTTTTTTTTTAACATTTTACACTTTATTGAAAAGACAACAAGATATCCAGACTATTCGTTCTCCTCGCTGCGGAGTCTGGCGTTGGGGTTTGTGACCTTGATTGCCAGCTGTGCGGCCCGTTCAACGATGAGCTTTCTGTTCTTTGAGGACACGTTGTGAGCGATCTCTGCACAATGACTCCTGCAGAGAAACAAAAGCTTCAGGTTATCACTCATTCTCAGTTTCTAACTAATAAATCATCATAACCCCAACACTATAGTGGCATACCACAGGTCTCACATGCATTTTTATACCAATCAAATATCAAATAACGACAACAAAGTACACAACTATTCAAAAGCAAAAGGAGACCCAAGAATCTCATTTAAACAAACTTTAGGATCTAGGAAGAACACCCAGATACAAGCGCTAGTCACTTGTAGCAGATTATCTTCCACCAGCTGACTACGGACAGAGTTAGCGGTGGAATGGGCACTTCCTCTGCAATGCTATTTCTCTGAATTCTACACCTGGGATGAATATGGAGAATTCAGCAGGTACGACCACAGAGATAATAGCACAGTATGTGTTATCAGAAGCACCCAATTAAAAGACTTAAGAGCTGTTAGTCACCCACAATCACATTCACTGCGGTCTTATGTTTCAGCTCTTACTTGTTGCTCATCATGAGGACTTCGAGTTCCTTGACATTGTGGACCAGGAACTTCTTGAATCCAGAGGGCAGCATGTGTTTGGTCTTCCTGTTGCTTCCATAACCAATGTTGGGCATCAACATCTGACCCTTGAAGCGTCTGCGCACTCTGTTGTCAATACCTCTGGGCTTTCTCCAGTTTGCCTAATGAGAGATCTTTCATTTTAGTTTCTGCAAGCCATAAATTGAACCAACCCAACCAAATACAAGGTGAATTACAACATTACAAACTCTGATTTAAGTATAATATGAAAAACAGATCAAGGTACAGGACAATCAAATTTAAAGGGTCAGTTCATCCAAAAATAAAACTGTTTTCAATTACTTAGCCTCCACTTGTTTCAAACCTGTCTGGGTCATGTTTAACTACTGGCAACCCATAACTAAAGATTTTAGTAGTATTGCTATGTCCAACTATAGTTGTAAATAGCTACATGTATGCAATAGACTGCAGAAGATATTTTGTGGACAAGCTTGGAACAAGTGGAGTGTGTTAAATTACAGTTTTCATTTCGGGTGTCTAGGGAGAGGACTACAAATCCATCAAGTATGGCAAATGGCAATTAGATTTATAATGATGAAAATGCATTTAGTGGTATGACTTTCTGGTACACCACATGCATAATGAAACATTCAGTTTATTAAACAGTTTAATTAGCAATTATGCAAACAGCTGGGTTCAGCAAAACAAATCAAAAACACTGTTTATTAACTTCAGTGATCACAATAGGTCTGACTTTATTAAAATTTATCAGCGTTTGGTAGAGCTGCACGATTTTGGCTAAAATGAGAATCACAATTTTTTGCTTAAAATCAAGATCACTATTTTCTCACAATTCTATGGATGTAAAATAAAGGATAATACGAGTAGGCTATTGTTATTGTTATTTCTCAAACATATGGTAAAACAACAATAATAATATTATGTGTATCTACTGTTGGTTAAAAAGCTAAATTTTTAAAGACTTTGAATGGTGGACTTAAAATAGACTTTATATTTGTCCTGGTCATTAATGCACAGTAAAGTGACGACATCAAAATACAGAATATTCATAATTCTAAAGTTGAATTATTATGTTTAAGACATATGCTTGCCATTTGTCATTGACAACATTATTAGACCTTTTTTTCTACTGGTAAAATCAGACATGCATCATTATCTGATTCCCTCTTGCATTATATACACTCTCAGAAATAAAGGTACAGGAGCTGTACTGGTACCTCAAAGGTACTTTTTAGGTACATTTGGGTACTAATATGCACCTTTGAGGTACCACTGTAGACTCTTTGGGTACAAATATGTATCTTTTGAAAAGGTACTGCCCCAGTAACAGCTCCTGTACCTTTATTTGTGAGAGTGTAGGCTAGAGTAGTTATACTGACACTGTTAAACATTTATTTCCATGGGGAGGGGATTAAATTCCATTGGGGGGGATGGGACAAGCGTGCTTTGGCCCGGTTCAAGGCAACTGTACATAGTGCGAGTACGGCCTTAAAGCTGCAAGCAGCATTGAAAGGGGCCTCGCACCCAAGCTCACTGCCACTCGGTGGGTTTAGGATGCAGAACAGTATACGATAATAGTTTAAGCTGATAAAATAGTAAAAAACAAATCTGAAAAATCACAGATTCATGCCAAACTTCCTGCTGTCAACAGGTGTCGCTATGACTGTGACTCAGTATTGGCATGTAGATGTCTTCAGGAGAAGAATCTCATCGAACATGAATTTTCAGGCAGATCTGACATTGTGTTGCTGAGTGGATATTGGCATGTTTGATGTGTGTGATAATTTTAGTAAGTGTGCGTGAAACAGCTCAGGGGCCACTCCGTCAAATGTGCATAGCTGATGCTGTAGATCAGGGGTGCTCGACCCTGTTCCTGAAGATCTACCTTCCTGCAGATTTCAGTTGCAACCCATATCAGACACACCTGCCTGTAATTATCAAGTGCTGTTTAGGTCCTGTTTAATTGATTCAGGTGTATTTGATCAGGGTTGGAGCTAAACTTTGCAGGAAGGTAGATCTCCAGGAACAGGGTTGAGCAGCCCTGCTGTAGATGTATGCCGAAACCCATAACAAACGTATTTTCAAAAAACTAATTTTCGCCACTTCTGGTGTGTGTGCAAAGTTGTGTGAGATTTCAAGCATGTTTATAACCTCAAAAACTGTGATTCATTCTAGAAAATAATAATAATTATAATAATAATAATAAACGGAGCAATTCCAATAGGGCCTAAGCACCGACTGTAGGTGCTTGGTCCATAATAAAGCAATTATAAAAGCAGTAATGCAAATGTAACAACCAATTAAAAAGCAAAAAACGTACAGATATATTGTTTCCCATAAACCCCAATTAGATAGTAAAAAATATATAATCCGGGAAAATGCCTACCCTGATCTTGACATAGCGGTCAGACTGATGTCTAATGAACTTCTTGGTCCTTTTCTTGACGATTTTAGGTTTGGTGAGGGGTCTGAGGGCCGCCATGATGCCTACAAAATGAACATGCAGAAATTAATGACAGTTCGAAAACACCATGTACCAAGATAATAAAAATAATTTGATAACAATTGACAAGTATCAAACTAAGTGCAATTTTCAAACATCAAACTAAGTGCAATTATTTTTTTGTTCAGTTTTATAGGGTTCTGTTAAATTATCATTATTTTTTACAGCGATATAAAAGACAACTAAAATGTCATACAGCGTAACAGTCTCTCCACAAAATAACATTGAGGTAAAGTTGGTTTTATATTTGCACATTCGTTCATTTTTTAACAGTGACAACTTGACAATGCCTATTAGGGCTGCACAACCTATCGTTTAAGCATCGACATCACAATGTGCGTGTTCGCAATTGTCACATTGCAAGACATGCAATGTTGAGTTGGGATTATATTTGACCAGAAACCACAAGTCAAAACACATGAGATTTGCGGAGACTCTGCAGAATTTATCCGTAATAGAGGTATAGTTTATCATTTGCAAAGTGTTTTGAGGCCTGTGACAGTATGAGCAATTTAGAAGAGTTTAATAGCGCATACAGTTTAATAAACATTCATTTTATTGAATATATTATATAATGGACTATGCAATATTATTTATTAATAATATTACTGTACCCGAATACTGTTAGACCCTCCCCAGAAAATCACAAAGCACGGTTTATTTCACTTTAATGTTGGCTCCGTTAAGTTTATGACTGCAGTTTGTTTATTACATGTATATATAAAAAATGACATCACTGCCCTACAAAACAATCCCAATAAATCTAAATGGATGACTTTCTAAATAGAGCTATTTAAGTCATCTGGTGAAATTGTATTTCAATTGCAACATAAATCTTAGTGAAATTAAAATATTGCAATGTCAACCTATGTTGCATTTTGAATATTCTGTCTGAAATAGCATGCCAGTATGACTTCAAAACAACATTGGCACTATTTAACTGACTGCACAATGTTGTACATTTGCTGCTAATATGATTTCTCTTTTCAGAATTTGCAAAGAATACTTTAATGATGTTATAATATTAAGGAGTAAACAGAATATGCGAATATTAAACAATCTTTACCTCTATCAATATAATATCAAGACATTTAGCACAGGAACTACTTGATGACAATTAGCAGATACAAAATTATACTTGTCATTTTAAACTTTATACTTTAGTTCAAGTCTTTAGTAAAAGTCATTCATAAATTATTCATAAACGTACTCTAAATGAAGATCATAGTATTTAATACAACCATACTCTGACTTCCTTTAAAGTTATTTGCAATGTAGTCTTGCAATATACACTCAGCCTACATTTGCAAATTTTCCAATGCATTTACTCCAACGTTACATTTTACGTTAGATATTTTACGTTAGACAGTATAAATTTATACATATATTATTATATAACCAGTTACATCTCGCTTTTAAATCACGAATATTAGCAATGCTAGCTAACACTCCAGCCTACGGTGTGTCAACAACAAAAAGCTAAATTGCAACCCTCAAAACACAAACTTATTTCAAAGCTCCGCATCATTTAATATTAAGAAGGAAAATTAAACTAACGTTATGGACGAAATGGTAAAACATGCTAAACATATGCAACCAAAGCAAGTATTCAACAATTGGCCGCTTGACAGTGTAAATCGTGTATTTTTTTAGGAAAACATGCTATCGCTGTATGAAAACGAGTAGCGCGCGGACCTTTAATACTTTTTTTAAGCGTCGAGATTCACATACATCACACTAATGGCCGCCATGTATAGACCTTGTGTGACTTTTCATATAAATAGCCAATATACAACCGCTTTAAAAGCCACAATATCGGTGCATTTATAAGCAGCATACATTAATAAAACGTCACAGGCTGTTAAATGTTTATTTGGATCATGATGTGTAAGGATGTATTGAGATTTTATTCCGCTCACCGTTTCAGCCTGTCTCTAGCGAAGACAGTCCTGAAGAAGAGAAGGAAGTGACGCAGCGACGGCCTGGAAATAAAACCGGCCAGCGGAAGTTGCTCCTGCTCTCAAATGTAACCGTACACGACTGTCGGTGTGTTGTCAAAATTATTAGTGGAAAAGGTGAGGCTTAAAATGAAATCTTATACAAATGTGAGTTACTAGCAGTTCATAAGTTAATTCCAGTTTAAAACTTCCCTCTGGCAATCTGTTACAATGCTATTTCATTTCAAGACGTCTGTAATCTTACTGAGGGAATTGTTTTGGAATTATCTAGAGGAGTGTAAAAATAATTTCAAATACTAATGTAAATTAGTCTGTTTTTGTAAATCTAATCTGTTATTGTCCGACACAACTCAAACAAAATGAAATAAATAACTTACTGTAGTAATGTGCTATATTTAAAACCATACTGCAGTAAAGTCTATTTACTGTGTATATTACAATATTAATAATTTTGCAAATTAATGCTACAGCATGCTGTGTGTTTGTTTAATAACTAAATAAAATACTGTAGCAAAAATTTATTAGTTTATTGGGTAATATGTTTGTTTCTATATTTACTATAAATTATATTTATATTTACTATAAATTTACTAGAGTATTTACTATAAATTACTATTTAGTAATTTTTCATAAGGGAAATTGTATTCTGTTTAATCTACCCTTATTTTCAATAGATATAATAAAGTTTATAAACCAATATAACTTTCATTTTATCTGGAAAAAAAGGGGGAAAATGAAATTTAAAGCTAAAAAAAAGCTAAAAACACCATTTACGATTAAAACTAAGGCCCAATCCCAATTCTACCCCTCAGCCCTTTCCCATACCCCTTGTTTTGCGCGTTCACGTGAAGGGGTAGGGGTGTCCCAATTCTCTAGCTTGAAGGCGTAAGGCTAAAACAACACTAGATACCCCTTGAAAGCGAGTTTTTCAGGACCACACTCGAAACCAAGGGGTAAGAAAATTCCCCAGAATACACCAGCCACAACGGCAGTGTAGCTGCACCCGGAAATCAGGAGATGCACAAATTAGTATTTTTTGTCATTATTATGATTTTTTACTACAAACAAACACGTTTTAATATATTCATAACCGTGTTCGTGTTTTACCGTCATGCTTTAAAAAAAAATGCTAAAATAAAAACCGCTAAATTTCACTTTCTGTAATCCCTAATAACTCTTGTATAGTATTCCCACAATATTATGTCACATGATGACACTCGAATACCCTGTCAGAAAAGTCTAGTGACTGGAAATGAGCTTTTTACAGTGTCTGGTATATCGCTAATGTTGTTTTCTTGTGTTTACGTTGATGAATATGGCCAGTTACGATCTTATTGCCACATTATATGGTTATGATAACATGATATCGTTGCCTTCAGTGATGTCCTGAAGATAAATACCAAAAAAAATAAAGCAACTGGAGTAAATAAAGCAGTCGCCATCGTCAACCTCATATGAAGCTATAGCTCACGTTGACATATGATGACGTGTGCAGGTGTTGTAGCGGTGTCCCATTTAGGAGTAAATTTTGAAGCCCTTCCCCTTCACACTCGTTTTCAAGGGCCATGGGGCCTTCTTTGTTAAACATTTAAGTAGTTGTTAGACTCATAATCCTACCCCAACCATTAAATTTAACTTATGAGGCCACAGACTTCAAATAAATGTTATGAAAAGTCCTTCTATTTATTCATATGAGGTAATAATGAAAACATCTATAAAAAATGCGTAAAACGAAATGTGGTCTGTGATGCTATCAGAGTTAAGTTTACAACATTGATAACACATTAAAAAAATTTTGAGAGTTGTTTCAACCCACATTTCTGTAAAATGTGGGCAAATCAAGCCACTGGGTTGAATGAATTATTTTGTCTATTTATTTATTTATTTGAGTATATCAAAACAGTTCCAGAATTTGTGATTTGAGTTTTTCTAATAAACCTAAATGTACCTAATACCACAATCCTGAAAATCCTGTAATGCAAAAAATAGAACTAAAAAAAAAAAAAATCAATGTTAAGTTTTTACTTTTTCCCTAGTCTACCCAAAAAGCAGCAGCTTTATTTAAAAAAAAAAGTTAAAATAATGGCCCAATACCAACCTGGAACATTTTAAGATGTCGATTTGGTCTCAGTGTTAACTATTGTTTTTTTTGTGTGTTGATTCGATTGAAGGAATACATAAAAATGTTTTTTTAAAAGGCACCTGTTTTACCTTTTTCAAGATGTAAGATAAGTCTTTTGTGTCTCCAGAATGTGTTTGCAAAGTCACTGCTCAAAATACCCATTAGATTATTTATTATACCTTTCAGAATATTACAATTTTCCAAGTAGGTATAGCTGCAGCCCGGAGACCTCCAAGTAGGAGGGATTATACTGCAAATAGGTTGGGTGACCTCCAAGTAAGGGATTTAAACCACAAGCAGGTTGGGTTTAGGTGGTGTAGGTGGAGTAGACATTAATAAAACACATCAGGTTACTGTGAGGTTGGGTTTAGGGTTGGGGTAGATGTAGACATTCATAAAGCACAATATTGGATTCCATGTACAAGACATGAAATAAATAAAAACTCCAGGTATGTACAGCCCACTTGGAGCTCAAGTCCCACCCACTTGGAGTTTCTCGAATTTTCTGCTCTGAACACATTGTAGCTGTTTTTGTTGCCTCTGCCTTTAATGCTAGTTCTCTCTGCCCACTGTTCCCATGTGCCTGTCAGAGTGCACCTCAATCTCCGGCTGCGTCAGATAAACAGCACAGTGACAGACATGAAGGAAGCAGATCTCACATAATGTTTGTGAGAAATACTACAGTAAGAACTTTCCCAATAATTATTTGATGTTTTTTGTGTGGAGTTAATTCAAACCTTACTGCAATGGTGAGTCGCACACGATGTCATTACAAAGTTCATGCATGCACACACACACACACACAGCGGACACACACGCGTGTGTTTAACTTCCTATTAACTATCCAATTAACTATCGAAATATCGGGATTGAAGCGTCTACTTTTATAATTGTACTGACATGCTGCTGTGGTGATAAAGTAAAGATGGTAAAATCACTGTAATTCATTACAAACATGCACTGTTTTAAAAATGTTTTAAACTTGTAAAACTCATTCTTGATCACATTTGATGATGATTGATGATCACAGCGAGCTCAACAGATCTTTTAATCACAGTTGCTTTGCGCACGTCCTGTCTTGTTGATATGATTATACACATTACTATGGAGACATCTTGATATGTGACTGTCACTCAAATCGGTGGGCGGGAAAACCGCACTCCTACGTCATGTTGCGGTGGGCCTCGAAATGGAAGGGATTTGGATCCTATTTTTAACATCAGGAAACTTAAAAAAAGAGACTTATTGTCTTAATATCGCTCCAATATGACTGTAGACACACTATACCTACATACAGTTCTGTCCAAACAGCTTACAAAAGATGATTTTCATCATAGGTGCCCTTTAAAGGTTCTTTACACTTAGTATAGTTATAGTTAGTGTAGTATACTTCTATATGCCATATCATCCTGAAACAAAACCTTTTAATGCTGAAACAGTGAAAGGAATCTGTATTATCCTGCCATTTGTTATTCAAATCTGTAAGTAAAAACACCTCATTGCTGTTTTTCTGGAGCTCATCCATCAACTACACAGACTGTCAACACCCTTAGCAGGTAAATGATTTATTTCTTAAAATGTCTGTAAATTTTAACTCTTAAATTCTTCTTTTTTACTGATCATGTTCTTTTTCACCTTTTTTTATTTTACAAGTTTATCTTAAGTGTGACCAGTTCTGTTCAGTTCAGGATACCTCTCTTCTTTCTTCTAATAAGTAGCAGATACTAAATGAGTTATTAAATTAATTGTTTTTAAACACGGGCACACATACTTTTTTTTTTTTTTTACCTTCATAAGTGCAATTTTCTTTGAACATGAATGGAAGAGACGTACTATTATTTTAAATTCAGTTTTGTATTTCAGATGCTGTCATATCTAAGAAGTTCATCATATGGAGAGAGAAATTGGCACTTATATGACAAAATCCAAGCATAATTAAAGATTCAAGCAACACTGTAAAGGCCTGTGCCACCCAGTGGCCTCAGCAAATCGGTTCAGTATGCATTTAACTGGGTAAATAAAGGAGGAATATGTCAGTTATTGGTATGTGCCAAATTTCTTTCTGCCAGCAGGAGGCGCCATGACTTTAACTAAATATTGGCATGGTGTCCAGTGCTCAGGCCCTAACAGTGGACCTAAAGCCAACACAGAGGATTGTGAAGATTAATTTATTCATTTTCCTTCGGCTTAGTCCCTTTATTCATCAGGGGTCGCCACAGTGGAATGAACCGCCAACTTATCCAGCATATGTTTTACACAGCGGATACCCAACCAGCTGCAACCCAGTACTGGGAAACGTCCACACACATACACTACTGACAATTTAGTTTATTTAATTCACTTACACCGCATGTATTTGGACTGTGGGGGGAGCACCCTGAGGAAACCCACGCGAAAACATGGAGAACATGGAAACTCCAGACAGAAATGCCAACTGACTCAGCCAAGACTTGAACCAGCAACCTTCTTGCTGTGATGAAACAGTGCTAACCACTGAGCCACCATGTCACCATTTGTGGAGATTTTTAATTGAAACTTATACATTACATCTTTTTGTATGTTTTGTATTCTATCTATTAATTAATTCATTCATTTAGGTATGTATGTTAAGTGTAATGTAGTAATATATTTAGGTAGTAACAGTTGTAATTATTAAAAATAAAGATTTTACAACCAAAGATTCATGTTTCAAAATAATACAACAGGAAAGTGTTTTTAAAGGTAATTCTTAGCTTTTACCATGCAAACAAAAAAGTAATTTTTGTACAAATACTCCTTTTTGTGTTCTAAAAAACTTTAAATGTAATAACCACTTTACAAATGTTTAAATATAAGTCCTTTATTTGTTATACAAAAAAATCATAAATCATGTGATGACTAAAATGAGCAAAAATTTCTTGTAAATACATTTGTAAACAGAGATGAAAATAGATAGTAAAATCAGTTGCCTTCCATCCTTACTAGTACGTTATTATAATTACAATAAAATTAGTTACCAATGACCTAAAAAGCTACAAGAAGCATATATTTTAACATCTCCTTTTAAAAGTTTTACTTACAATGGCACATGTCAGTACTATGCAGTAGTATGCATTCATGATATATGTGAGGTAAATGAAGTAAACAATGTATAGTTACCAATCACACTTAAAGTATAACAAAATATTTCTAGCTGATATTTCAGATCATTTCAGCAATATACTTCCTGTTTACAATGTTATTAATATGTACATTTTGAACCATCTGCATTTTCAATTTTGTGTTTGTACTGTAATGTTGTATGCAACAGGTCCCTTCAAAGTGAAGCCCAGATAAAAGGTGACATTCTCATTGTTATGGGGTATGGAGGACGTCTTAAGTGCTGGGATGTGGAATTTCATTCCTTTGGGACCCTCTAGATACACCTTCTCATCCTCCGTCCATCCTGTGACGCATTTCAACAATTTAGACATTTCTGGCATCTTCCACACTTCTCCGCTAAACCATTTCAGGCGTTTTTCTGGAACAGAGAACAGTTTTGTGATGGTTTCAAACTTGCTCTTGTGGACAAACTTTTCAAAACCTGTCCCATTGCTGAGGAAGAAGTGAGTGTAGATCCTCTTTTTCCTTGGAGGGATGTCCTTCAGCCTCTTTTCATAGTCCCTCTGGAGGTTTTCAACAGCAGAAAGAACAATCTTATACTTGCGCTCTTTCTCCACCTCTGTCTCCTGCTCTTCTGGCCAAAAAAGTAAGACAAGTAAGAAATTAGCATTCGATATGCTTTTTTTCTGACCCTCTTTAAGAAATTGGTGGCTCATCCTTTGCAGATCCTGAAATGCAGCCAGCTTGGGAGACTCAGGTGAGAGCAAACTTAACGCAAGGTGTGATGCGATGTAGTTGACAAGATCCACTTGTGGCAGTTGTGCCCTCATAGGATCACTTGGGTAAAATGAAATAATCTTCTCTAGCAGAGGGACAGGGTCACGATCTTTCTGGTTTGTTAAAAGGAACAAAATGGTTGTGATGTTTCCTCCACCATGATAATGGATCATCATGCGTTTCATGACAGGCGATAACTTTTCTCGGTTTTGATCTGTGCTTGGAGAAGCACCACTGAAGTATCTGCCATAGTCATGTGACTTGTTCACCAGCCAGTGTATGGGATGCTTTATGGTACTCTCAACCGTTTCTGCTGTCTTCTCCTCATCTGTGTTCAGGTCAGTCTGGAAAAAACTTAGGTCTTCCGAAATCCATTCCAGTGCCTCCAGCATTGTTTTTTGGAGGTTTTTCAATTTATAATGACAATTCTCCCATGGTGTTTCTATTTCAGGTGGTATATAATCTGTAAGAAGGTATCGACAGAGTTCTGAAGTTCTTCTTCTTCTAGAGAACACCTGAAGATTGGACATTAGCTTCAGCAATGCACATCCAACTTCAACTACTCCTACAAAGCCAGCATTGTTCATGGTATCATTGTCTTGAACTGCTGCATTCTCACATGCCTGAAAACATTCAATGGCTTTAAAAGCCATTTCCAAAGGATCTACTGTGTTTTCAGGTGTTTCATTTTGCTTTATGGCTTTGCATTTTGCCAAGAACCACTGTCTGTACACCTGACCTTTAGTATCAAGAATGTACGAATTGTTTGGCATTTTTGCTACTGCGGTTTTCGCCCACTGTTCCGCTGCTTCAAATCTTTCATGTTTGTAATTGAGTCGAGCCAGATGTTGAGCAAAAAATGCATCCTCATTAAAACGCTTATAAGCTCCCTTGAGAAGATCAATGGCTTTATCTGGACACTCTTTCTTTCTCACATGCTCAATTAGGGGAGAGAAAAAACTGTCTGATTCATCCCCTTTGCTGATCCTGTGGCGTGTCATGAACAGATCTCGCAAGAACTTCATGTAATGATCTTTCCCAAACCTGTGCTCAAACAGCACATCATTGTTGAGAAGATCCAAAGCTAGATCGCTTTGTTGTTGCTCGTCACCCAGAAGCTGGTGCAGGATTTCCTTTGCAACCAGGGGATGAATGATTCTGATCGAGGTAATGTAAGTGTTTTCATCCCTCAAGTGTATTAACACCAATCTAGCTTGCTCACTTAGAGATGTCTCAAAGACATGCTGTCGAAATCTATCCACTAGAATGGACAAAGCAAGAAGGGCTTCACAATGTGACCGAGAGAGAAATGAGTTCTGCACATATGTGTTGAGCAAGGCCACATACAGAACAAGCTTAGTAACAGCAGAGTTGTGGTCAATACCTTGCAGCAAATGTTTGACAAACTGCTTCACATATTCAGCAATTTTGTGGCTCTTAAATTCCTCACTCATCAGGACAAATGTTAGAATGAATTCTGGCTTGAACTGTTTTTCGAGGCTGTCCCGCTTTTTGGAAAAATGTTGTTTTTCTTTCTCCGAAAGTTTATGGGTAATAGCAACATTGTGTTGAGGAGATTCCTTGCACATTTTCTCTGGATTGTGAGATCTCCTACAACTCAGCAGAATGAAGCAAAGTGTTCCACGTGCTATTTTCTTGGTATTTACAGCCACTTCCAGTTCATACTTCACATCTTCTAAATACTCCTGATCACAGTCTTCAAACAGTAGGAGTAGAGGTAGGCATTTCTGTGGATCTTTTTCTTCATATTCTCGAAGCCAGACGGCATCTTCAGAGACAGCTGATACTGATTTTGAAGATTTTACCACTGCACACCTTAGATCCCTTCTGTAATTCCACAGAACCTGTCTTGCCACTGTACTACCACCACTGCCTGGGTGATGGTATATGTTGATGCAGCTGATGGGAGCACGCTCTGAACTCCAATTAAGACATTCTTTCACAAGATCATTGACTTCGTTGTAAGCATCTCTCTGAATAACCTCCCCAACAATCTTTTTTTCTGCAAGCCAGAGATTTATCCAAGTTACTTTTCCTCCATGGTAAAACTGCTTCTCAATGTTCTCTTTTTCAGATTCAATGACATCAGGACTATTTTCTTCACAGTGGTTTAGACTAAGAATCTCTAATGAACTTCTCACTTTCTCTTCTCGAGTGTCAAGGAAACACTCCCCTTTGACAAGAATTGGTAATCGTTTGGTGGCCTGTGTGGTGGTAGGCTGGACACGTTGAAGGGTTGCATTTATTTGACTTACTGTCATGCCAACAACACTTGACTGGTTTATTGTTTCCATGTCACTAGATCCTAGAGCAAAGCTCTGCCATTTCTTGAAATTCTCCTCTGATTCTGCTAGGCACATAATGTCTTCATGTCCTTCCATGTCAGTGATGAACTCATAGAACGTGTTCAGTAATGGAGTGTCAACAGGTGATGTAAGAAGGAAGATTACTTGAAAGGTACCTTTAGGTAAGATATTTTTGCAAATCAATGACACACATTCTTTCAGGAGGGTCCTTTTTGTTTTAACCCACATCTTCTCATCACAGTGTGGTTCACTGCCTTTAAAATCACTCCGGCCATTGCAAAATATCCAGCTAATCTGATCAAACAAACGTTCACGACTTTCAAATTCTCGAATGCTCAAGCCACTGGGAATTTTGTAGTTCTGCATGAAATGGCGGTTTACTGCATGGTGCTTATCATATTCACGGCATAACCCAGACACATTGGAATCTGGATCAAAGTCAAACACACAGAAGATTTTCATGTTCAGCAAAAAGTCGATGCTTTGCAGATCCTTCTCCTGAAATCGGTTTGTAACAAGTATGTGCCATTTGTCCTTGTCCATTACTTTCTTTCCGCCTGTTATGAGCATGGTGAGCTTTTTTCCCAGGTTCTGGCTTGGTTCTGGTGATGTGAAATTTAGCATTTTCTCTGCCTCTTCTCTCTGAGAATCCCTTAAACTGACGTGTTGGTAGAACTCGGTGAGATCAGCCACTGGTTCTGTCTTAGAACCCACTCTGCGGTAAACAGTTTTCTTTTCAAGCTGAACTTTGTTTGCCTCTTCACTGAAATTTGGCAGACGAACAGAGAACACCTGATTCTTTACTATTCTTACAGAAGGCTTAATATCAACCTCCACAATGAAGTGTTCTTCGTTGCTTTCTGAACAGATTACTTGAACAAACTGAGGTTCACCAATACATAATCGTACAAGTTCACTGTCAGATTCTGAGAAACTTTTCTCAATGTAATCTAAAGCATCATAGTAAATGTCTTTTTCCTTAACAGGAAAACCAACGATTTTACCATGTATATAACCAGCGTCACCTCTACTGTCCATGACACCAAAATGTATTGTACCATTTGTGCGAATATTCATACAACCTGTCGCAAATTTCAGCACTTCTTTTGCAAACTTGGCCTGCAGTCTTTGGCGGTCCAGTGTTGCAGCAGTGGTGAATGACTTGTACTCATGACATGGACTAATCATATCATCAACTCCAGATTCTGGTAAGAGAACGCTGTTTTTAACATATAGAAAATCAACACCTTTCATTTCAAATGGTCGTGGTTTTGAACCTCTATTTCTTAATACTGCTGGCACAGGATCTTCTTCATGCTCTTCCTTGATATCGGCTCTTGTGTCTGCAATTTTATTTTTACTTACTCCATTGTCATTTTTCCCAGAAGGTTGTTTAGGTTTGCTCTGGGCTTTTTGGGAATTTTTTAGTATCTCATCTCTTTCTTTGATGATCAAAAGTGCAGGCCCAGCTTTCATTCCAGTCTCTTTTTTTAGGAATTCTACTGAGACTTTAGAAAGGACCTGACCATTTACTTCCTCTTCGTGAAGTTTTTCAATATATGGTTCTTTGATTCCTATTGACTTTAACCAGTTGCTCACCATAGACTCAGTCCATGTCTCCATTGGAAAATCCTCGGGCTTTTCTGCAAACGAAAAAAAATCTGAACGTGAGATGAGTTCTTTAAAACTTCATTAAAAGAAATACGTGACCCTAGACAACAAAACCAGTCTTAAGTCCGAATTTTTTCAAATAGATTTCCACCTGAAAGTTGAATAAATAAGTTTTGTAAACTTTGTTATGAATTGACAATATTTGGTATAAGATACAATTATTGGAAATTCTGGAATCTGAGGGTTCAAAAAATTGAAATATTGAGAAAATCGCCTTAAACCATAAGTCCTGCAATAGAACAATTCCACCAGACAATATCTTAGTATTTTTACATGCTGTTCTTTAATTCTTTTGAGTATTTTCAAATACCATATATCAATGAAATCCTTACACTGCCAATTTGAAGGCTACGTATGTAATAAATCCATAATAACTAGATAAATAGCTGAAAAGTGCAATAAACCACAACATCAAAATTAAAGAACTAAAAATGCAGCAAGGCTGTGATAACAATTCTAGCAGATCCAGTCCAGAATAACAAAAAATTAGGCCTTTAAGCTCCAAAACATCTGCGTCGGTGTACTTTTTGCATGCATTCGTAACTTTAGGACCGCAAACGTGCAATCGTGCATGTTATTTTAAATCTATGTCTGTCTGTCTGTCTGTCTGTCTGTCTGTGTGTATGCAAAAGAAATGATGAACCAACCAATTACAATAATAGAAAAAGACAGTGATGAGTGGAAACAGTTTACTAACACCTATGGTTAGCACAGACAACAAATGGCACACCTTATGATGTCACCACGTGAGACATACCTTGGGTACACAACGAGATTAGATCATAGGGCTCGTAATAAAAAGTAAATGGCAAACATGCAAAGATGTGCAATGTTTCGTAACTTTTTTGTTTGAAACGCATTTTACACCGTTTTTGCAGGCTCATTAAATTGTGAAAACAATGCAACAGTAGGACTTTGTTGGCTTGATCTGAAAGTGTAATGTGTCTGATTTTGTATGCAAAGAGTCATTGCTCTACCTGGTTGTTTTCGGTTTCTATCGGCTCTTAAACAGACATGTCCATACCCCTTCAGTCGGTTTTAAAAACTTAATGCTGTCTAAATTAAGTAAAATTTTAATATATATGAAGTATGAAATTTACAAAACCTTTTCATGGAACATGAAGATAATATTCTAATGATTTTTGACATGAAAGAAAAATCTACAATGTATTTTTGCTATTGCTGTTTATATATGCTGAAGAAGAAACATTATACTTGCCCATTGTTTAATGTCTTCTAATGATCATTCACAGTACAAATACAGACCCCACAACTTTGCAGACCTTGATGAAGAGAAATTAGAGCAGTTTGTTAGAGCAGAGACAACATGGATGCATTTCAGAACATTTTCATTATTAAATAAATGCAGAAACTCTGCATGTACTAAATGAGTTGAAAAACTCTGCATGTAATAAATGAGTTGATTTTGCACAAGATTAATATGAGAAGATCTGAGCGTTTAATGGTTTTTGTATTGTGCTTTTAATAAAAGCAATTACAATGTTATGATTGTTAAATGTATCTGAAACATGGTAGCATTCTGCATTTGTTCAAATTAAAAACACTTATGATCAAATCTTTAATAGGGCATCCCGGTGGTGCAGTGTGTAGCACAATCTCATCACAGCAAGAAGGTCGTTGGTTCGAGCCCCATGCTGGGTCATTTGGCATTTCTGTGTGGAGTTTGCATGTTCTCCCCGTGTTCGTGCGGGTTTCCTCCGGGTGCTCCAGTTTCCCTCATAGTCCAAAGACATGCGCTATAGGTGAATTGAGTAAGCTAAATTGTCCGTAGTGTATGTGTGTGTATGAGTGTAAATGGATGTTTCCCATTGATGGGTTGCAGCTGGAAGGGCATCCGCAGCATAAAACATATGCTGGATAAGTTGGTGGTTCATTCCGCTGTGGCAACCTCTGATTAATAAAGGGACTAAGCCAAAAAGAAAATGAATGAATAAATAAATCATAAATAATGGTATGCCTGCCAAGTTTAACTAAGTTTTAATGGTTACATTAGTTTAAATTAAACAATTGTCTTTATTAGTGGACTCAAACGAAATACATGCAAAGAATTGGTAAGCTACTACAGTAATGTATATACGAAGTCTTTATTACTGTACACTGTAACATTACTGTAATGTAAGAAGAAAATATGCCGATGTTGAAGATCCGAGTGAAGAAGTTGCAACTTAGCAGTCACAATGTACATGTTAGAATGGATTTGGAATGAACACCAGACATTCTTATCTCAAAACTTTTATACTGTTTAAATTTATATTCGTAATGTAAATGAAGTTATTCCTGTTATCACATTTGTGTTTTGTAAGTTAATGCAGTTTCGACACCCAATTGTATGAGATGGCTATCAGTGTCCCTCACCCATTCCCATTCCACAATGTGTCACCATTTGATCAGGATGAGGTCATCCCAAACTGTGCAAAGACAACAAAACTGTCGACTTTCATCTTCTCAATAATTAGCCATTTTGGGAAATGAGAATCAACAGATTATTGTGGAGCGGAATGGGTCATACAGCAATATATTCCAATAAAATAACTGTATATTAACATTGAACTATCTCTGCAAGTATTTCACTGTTAATGCATTATCTTTGACTGTTATTTCCATTGTTGGTAAAAGTTTGGCACACTGCCATGAATTTCATATAAAATGTCTTCTATTCATTCACTGGCCCATCCTTGCTTTACTATAACCCACGTTTGGAAATTCGTTTTGAGAAAATCAACATTATCACTTCATGACGCGCTTTACACTTGTGTTTGATCAGCTTGCTATATCAGATCGAAAATTGTTAATGTTGATGATGTTAACGCATTAAGTTACCAACTGCAGATATAATATCCCGAGCTTCCCTTTCTAAAGATAAAATGCCCCCTTGCTCCAATATGACAAATTATGAAGCGTGCTAACAGAAAACTATAGTTTATTACGATATTTTTATTAAAAACCAGCTTACCGTTCGGTCTTCAGGTTTCTTCCACGCATTTGGATTCAGTTAAACAAATGTAACTCATTACTACCGTCAGTCAAAAATAACAAGCACATTCTTTAGAGTGTTTTCATTTCGCACGGCTCACCCATCAAATGAGCGGACATGGTGCTGTACTGTATATGTGTATGACTGTCTTCCTCACTGCTTCAGGCGCGCTCAGTAGGAAAGCGAATATCCGGCGCGTCTTAAGTTTCGATTTCCTGAACACTTTCATATATGGGTCATGCATATAAACCATTTGAACTAAGATATAATTGAGCATAATATATCTTGTGTTGGGCTACTCTGTAAAATTGTGTTTGGGAGGTGGTTTGTCACGCATCATGGGTTACAAAATATACCAAAAATGTGTAGCTGGGGGAAAAAGACCACTTCAAGACGACCCGTTTCTCTGGATTTACTGGAAATATTAAAGAAAAAACACTCTTGTTTTAAAGTGATTGACCATATATAGGATGACAGCAGAATACCAAAAAAGGCCAAGCAGCAGTGTATGTGTATATATATATATATATATATATATATATATATATATATATATATATATATATATATATATATATATATATATATATATATATATATATATATGACTACAAAATAGAATAAATCAAATAATTTATAATAATAGAGTAGTGTAATTACAGTGAAATTAAATGTAAATCAAATTCTAGCAACTAGCATTATTTGATTATTTTTTAGGCTACTAAAACAGAACTGGATGACTGATGATTTACGCTATTGTTTCAGAAAATAGTTTAAATGTCTGAAGCTAGTTCCTTAGATATTAAAATTAAAATTGTGACTAGACTGGCAGTGGTAAAGCTGGCGATTTTTCAACAATTTAAGTGCAGGTTACATGTTTCATTATAACCAGCAGGTGGCGGCAAAAAGATATTCCCCCAGTCTTAGAGAGATATATCCAGCTGCAGGCCCGCAGAACCACACACGTTTCAGGCACCCACAATCCAGCACACACGTTCTAGGCAAACCATATATGGTTACGATGGAAGTTAATTTTATTAATGTCTTCTCGGACATCGTCACCAATATATTTTTATATATATTGTTGATAAATATTGTACACAATAAACAATAGTGTTTACTGTTTCACAAATATTGCGATCGAGGCGGGCAAATGGTGAACATTGTTTCTGATCGCCATTCAATATAATAGACTGAATAGTTTTCTATCAGTCATCATAGATGATCAGTCATTATTATATGACAGAGTCAATATAGCAGATACTCGTTTGCTGGCCTTACTGAACTATCTAAATTGGACAGTTTTAATTTATATAATGGTTGAAGGAAATAATAGCAAGTTAATATGCATAGGCAATAACATCTTTATATGTAATAAAAAATCTTTTTCATTTAATAAATGTGAACACTATATTTTACTCAAGCGATTTAATAGTATTTATTTGCTTAATTTTCTAATAACTTTTTTATTAATTATTTCCCACATTAAATACTAGAGTAATTTATAGTAAGTAATATGTTGTTTTTAAACCATAAAGTACTGGTAATTTGTGGTAATTATAGTTGCAACAAATTTAGCAATACAAAAAAATTAACCATTAATAATGAATTAAAATAAATTATATATATATATATTACTAACAGTTGCTAGAGTTTAGTAAAAGATAGTAGTTTAAATCAGTTTATAACTATATTAATTTTAAAATATTATCTATAGTAATTCATTTATAATGTGACACATTATTGTTTTTTTTTAATATATTTTACAACAAAACGATTTTAACCAAGTATGACAACATTAAAATCCTGAATTAGTTTATTACACTTAATACAATTAGACGGTCTGTTATGTTTTTTTGTGTATGTGGATACGTGAATAAAGTCTTAAGTGTTTAACCAATTATTTTTATTTACATAATTTGAGTTCAGAAACTGTAGAGATGTTAAAATGATCTTTACAATAATGAAATAATGACTGAAATGGGAAACCATAAACTGTTGACAGTCTAATGAATGGCAATCGTAGCACGGGCATTCTCGATCGCCGTACTTGTGAAATACACTAGGTGGCGATAACGCTCCTAAGGAGTTAGTTAGTTACCATATATGGTTTGCCTAGAACGTGTGTGCTGGATTGTGTGTGCCTGAAACGTGTGTGCTGCGGGCCTGCAGCTGGATATTATTGGGGTCTTAGAGCACAGGTCTTTCGGTTTTAAATGCTTTACAAAATATGAATTATTTCTCAATGATGAGTAATACTGACCCTCTAAACACAACAATGGTGGCTGTGAGAAAAAACATTCATAAACATCTGGTAAACAGCCTTCTACAGTCGTAAACACTACAGTCGTTCCACTGTAAATAACGTTGCACATCAGACGAGAAGCGCCACTGCTGCCTGTCACGTTTACATTGTTCTGAATTAATTAAAATGACAAATCATGAAAGTTCTGTATTTAATTTTTTTTTAATTTAAAAATGCATTTGTTCTTAAGTGATCATAAATATAAATAGTAGTAATCCAGCTATCCAGCTAACAACTATAAATATATTTATGTTATACAGTTTCTGAACAATGATAACATCCTGTTTTTTTAAATATTTCTTTTTTCAGGATAAAAGTTGTGGAATTGTTTCAGCTCTTCTGAATTTTAGAGCACTGTCACAAAACGATGGCAAGCTGTTTTAACATTTAATCTATACCATTATTATCGATTTCAATTGTGACTATACATATTATTATAAATATTCATTAGGTACAGTACAGTCAAACAAAAAAATATTCAGACTTGTATTATTATTGATAGTGGTACAGGGCACTATAGTTCACTTATGTGTGTGGGGAAAACTAAATAAAGTAAACTGACATACACTGAAAAAAAAAACAATTCAAAGATAAGTCCTTGCATTTACTAATTAAGGTCATTTAAGGTAAGCGGTTGTAAACAATTTATTTGGGCTGAATTTAAACAAACAAATTAAGTTAAACATTACTAAATACAATTTGTTTGTTTAAATTCAACCCATATAAATTGTTTGCAACATTCATTCATTCATTTTCTTGTCGGCTTTGTCTCTTGCGGGGTCGCCACAGTGGAATGAACCACCAACTTATCCAGCACGATTTTACGCAGCGGATGCCCTTCCAGCCGCAACCCATCTCTGGGAATTTCCACACACACACATTCACACTCATACACTACGGACAATTTAGCTTACCCAATTCACCTGTACTGCATGTCTTTGGACTGTGGGGGAAACCGGAGCACCCGGAGGAAACCCACGCGAACGCAGGGACAACATGCAAACTCCACACAGAAACGCCAACTGACCCAGCCCAGCCGAGGTTCGAACCTGCGACCCAGCGACGTTTTGTTTGCAACAATTTTGCAGTAATATTTTTATTTCAGTGTACCCAACAATTATTTATACAATAGACTAAAATCCAACAGGTCCTGAAAAAGCTGATTGCAGTGAGTCTGTGAAATATTGAAGCTGCCATTTCCATAACCTTTTTGGTAATTACTATTAATATAATACTATATAACTATTAATAATTAGACACCAGTGCTTATTTTATCTATTAAATAGATAGCTACTAGTTTGTTTGTTTTTTTTTTACAAGGATTTTACTGCATGAAACCATGAAATATGTGTCATCTGCATAATAAATAATTACTAGCTAATAAATTAGTGGTGGAAAAGAACTTGTGCTTAATAGAAAAAAGTAATGATATAGATCTTTTATTTTGGTAGGGGTTGGACTTTAGATTAAATGTTGAAACGGCTTGCCATATTGGCACTTCCTCATTCAGATACTGAACATGTTAGTTAATAAGCAAAACATTTTTTCTATAAAGATTATTATTATGATTATTATCCTATTTAAATTAAAAAGTTATGGTAAATGCAGTAATGGTTTAGTGACTTTTGAACTACGTTTTTCATGTCAAAGCAGATCATCTGAGAAATGATTTCATATTAACTGGGGTTTTATTATAGTAAAGTTGTTGTTTTACACAGTTTTAATACAAATACGGTATGAAAAAGTTGCTTTTGTTGCTTGTTTTTTCTGTGATGTGTGTAAACACGGTTTTGTGTGGTAAAGCCAAAGATAAATTTCCACTTGTGGACATAAAGAAAGTAAAGTAAAGTAAAAGCTATGGTGTATTTTTGATTATCATGGTAAAAAAAAATGTTTTTAAATGTTCTTTGTTTTACTTAGGAAACCCTACTTGTCATTGGAATGTATATCATGAGATCGTCACGTTGCGCTGCTGCTTCCTGACTCTCAAAACGAAAGTTGACAGTTCACTTGCTACAATGGACAAGACGCACTTGCTGAGGTATGATCGAGAACAACAGCGAAATCACGAAGAAAGTCTGACAGGATATACGTAGATTAGACATTAAATTTATGTAAGGAATTACCTATAAGAAATTATATTTAAAACAGCAGCAGAAAAAAAAAGATATTTAATTGAAATAGTATCAGGTTCGTTTGTTTTGGTCAGTGAGGGATATCTCAGTTCTCGGTTTTTTTTTCTTCTGACGCCTGGTTTTGATGTCAACTTTTATTTATCACTGTACTGATGCAAATAAGGAATGAAAACACGTTTTTATGTCTTATTTAGTTGTCTCTCTTTTACTCTCTCTTCCTCTGTCTGTGTGTGTGTGTGTGTGTGTGTGTGTGTGTGTGTGTGTGTGTGACAGTGACCAGGATGGCGCGTCAGGTTCAGGCAGATCTTATGGAACTTGTACAGGTAATCATTTTTTTTTCCAAAAGATGAATTCAAACATCACTAAAAACATAATTTATACTCTGAAATTTAAAAGTGCACGTTTACACAAGATTGAATCCCAGAGAGATTTCGATTAGATAATATCAAATATATATTCATTAGATACTGTCAAAAAATAGTTGACCCCTGTGTTTACTGCAGCGAAAGTAACATGAGAGAAAAAAGTTTCCTGTTTCTGCTGTTTCCTCATTGCATGAATAACTCAGTCACAGCTGAAAAAACAAAAAGAGTTCAAAGAATACAGATGGTATGAAGAAATACATTTATTTTGTGTACATTAAATAGATCCATACACAGAGGCAAATGAGGGGGCCACGGCTCCTCCTGCTGATCTGATGCCTGTGGTTCCTGGATATGAGAATTTGGGACCAAATGGTGAGAACTATTTCAGTTGCTTAAGCTGAAACTATGTATGATGTTGCTAATGAATATGATAGTGACTTTTTGTTTTATCCTCAGTTATTCCACCATCACATTTTGGATCGTCACAACCAGAAGCCCCACCCAGAGCTCCAGAGAGACGCTTTGAGTAAGAAAATAGCATGATTCATGATTTTAGTTTTAATTATTTGAATAGTTCCACATAAAGTCTGCGCACCAAACCTTTTTCTCATTCTTTATTCTCTGTATGCAATGGTGTAAATAACAAACTACAAATACTCAAATTAAGTCTTTTTGAGGAATTGACATTTACTAAGTAGTTCTAAAAATGTGTACTTTTACATTCTCTTTAGTATATTTTTAGTGCTGTATCGGTGCTTTTACTCCACTGTTTTCTTTCAAATGGCAGTCACTACTTCATTTTTTCTTGTCTATGGGGATTGGCTGAGTAGAAAGATCTGCCCTGCAATCGCTGTCCAATCAAATCGCTCATAGAAAAAAAAAACACATTAGAACAACATCAAGAAATGGGTGCTTTATAAATGCCTCAAACCCATTGGAAGCATTAAAAGGGTTCAGGAAGATATTCAAAATCCTCACACAAAATGGCAGAGAGACTGTTTAGACTGCATGTCACTGATGAGAAGATGCCGGATGTTGACTGAAATGGCCTTAAACAATAACTAAACGCACTACGGAATGTTACATTTTCACACACACGCACAAATATGAGTATGATTTTTCTGTATACCACCACTGTCTGTAAGTGTTCATTGAAGATAAAAAATAATAAAGTTAATTTAAAATACAAAGAAAAACTATTGTTGTAATAAAAGCAACCTTTGCACATAATTTCATAATTAGGTTTTCCAAGCTTCTACTTGAGAGTTTGTCTAGTGTTGTCTCCTTGGATTTCTTTTATGTTTTATTTTTTTTAACTTCACCTCATTTTTCAGCCATTGTTATAACATTAGAGTCATTCATGGTCAGTAAATTCTGCCACATAAAATAATAATAGCAAAAGGTATCTAATCTCTCTCTCTCTCTCTCTCTCTCTATATATATATATATATATATATATATATATATATATATATATATATATATATATATATATATATATATATGAGCAATTCCAGCGTACGTACGGATGTGACATTTGCAGTAAAAACTCAAAACTTAAATTCACATACAAAGTATAAAAAATATATGTTAACATTATATTGAAACATCTGTTTTTATTTCCCAGAACAACTAACCACATAGTTATGGGAGCAGAAAAATATCCATCTGTAAACATGTTTTGTACTTTAAATGAGGAAAATAAACATGCGTTAAGGATGTGACCAAAAAAGTCTGCGAGTTTACAGTATACAACATACTGTGTAGAAATTTTGTGAACTAAACTGCGCATCCCAATAGAAATAATGCTAATCAAAAGGATAAGAGTCGGCTCACTATAGAACAAACATGATTGATTTTATTTTATTTAATATTTTTGCATTTATGAGGAAAAGGTGTTATTATGGATGTGACATCTCTCCGTTATGGATGTGACAGATGTGAAATTGCTTTTTGGTGAACCAAATATAATAGTGTGAAAACATTGACAAAGACATTCTTGAGTATTTCTACAGTACTGTAAAATACTTGCTTACACAAAAAAAACTTTTGTGGTTTCCGTATTTTAGTGAAAGCTTAATTTTTGTCAAGGCAAGGTTGACATTTTCATGGAATTGGTCATATATATATATATATATATATATATATATATATATATATATATATATATATATATATATAAAGAGTAATTGTGACTTTTTATCTCACAGTTCTTACATTTCTTTTTACATTAGCAAGTGTTTATCTCAGAATTCTTAATCATAAACTCACAACTGTAATTAAACATAAAACATCTGATTTTTTCCCCATCAGTTCATATCTCTCAGCTTTAAGTAAGGATAAAACTATAGAATTGTTAGATGTAAACTCAAAACTGAGAAAAAAATAAAATAAAAATTGTAAGATATAAACGGATTGGCAGAACTGCAGGTTTAACGTCAGAATTGCAAGATTTTAAATCAGAACTGTTAGAATTAAATGTAAAATTACAATAATCACAAGATTTAAACTTAGAATTGCTAGAAATATTGCAACTATAATACATATTTATTCAATCCTCCTATCTATCTATCTATCTATCTATCTATCTATCTATCTATCTATCTATCTATCTATCTATCTATCTATCTATCTATCTATCTATCTATCTATCTGTAATCAATTCTTTCATGGCGTGCAGTTTCCTTTATAAGTTCATAAACAATATTCTGGACAATTTATATATATATATATATATATATATATATCTGGTTACATGTAAACTTCACTTTATCGGGTTCCTTCAGCATTCCTGCGATCAGTGAAGAACTTGCACAGGAGGCCTTCACCGATTATGTGTCCAGCAAATGCTGTTACAGCTCTAAACCAGTGAAAGAGATTGTGTTCACTGACCTGCAGTCCCTCAACACATATCGGGTCAGCCTCAACACTCACAAACATCTTACCTCACTATATAATGATGCCAAACTCACATGTTTAATTGTCCTTACAGTACCGACTGGAGACTTTTACAGAGTCTAGAACAACAGAATGGGACAGTGAACCATACAGTGGTGAGTACAATAAGTTTTATTCATGTTCAATGACTAATTCTCCCATTATAATGCAATTCCAGTTAATTAAGTCAGATAAGAAAATAGTTGTTTAACACATTCAATATATCAGGCAGGCAGCAGAATAGTGGTACAGTAGTATCCAGGTGGCATATAATAAAATCTACCTCCAGGTCTGACCATGAATGCTGGGGGTTTCCCAGATGTCAGGGGATTCTTGGATAAAACTTGTCCTGAACCACTACAAGTGAACTTTTAATAGTGAAAGGGTTTGAATGGCTCCTAGATGGTCATTGCCCAAGGATGTACAGTATTTGCTCATCTGACACGTGGAGTGTGTTGAGTTTGGGAACATATATTCAATTGGGAGTACATACTGGTGGAGCTGGCACAGAGGCATTAAAAGAGGACATTTCAAGAGTTTTTGAGAGATTTAGAGGTACAGTCAAGAGCATGGAGGAGAAAACCTGATTTCAAACCTAGTAAAGGGATGTCTGTAACCCTACAATCAATACTTCGATTGTCTAGGGCCTGCAGTTTCATATTGCTGCTGACTTTGTTTGTTTTCATTGGTTGATATTTTATGGAAATAGAGCAAATGGATGGAGACTACAATTTAGAGTCTGTGCTAATTGAATGATGGTGTTGGGGAGAAACATGGCGGAATAACTTATCAATTATAGAGAATTATATATACCATTGTATATCTTATTATACACTACCTGACAAAAGTCTTGTCGTCTATCCAAGTTTTAGAAACAACATATAAAAATTGACTTCTAGTTGATAATTTGGTATCAGAAGTGGCTTATATGAAAGGCAAAGGCCTCTAGATTACGCTTATTTAACCAAAATAAAATATGATCATGCCTTGATTTTTTTATTATTTAATTAGTACAGTAAGGTTTGACTTTGCTTAGACAAAAGTGTGACAAAAGTTCTTGCAGGACTCCTAGAGATCATCAAGATTCTTTGGATTCATCTTTAACCCCTCCTCTTTCATCTTACCCCAGACATGCTCATTAATGTTCATGTCTGGTGACTGGGCTGGCCAATCCTGGAACATCTTGACCTTCTTTGCTTTCAGGAACTTTGATGTGGAGGCTGAAGTATGAGAATGAGTGCTATCCTGCTGAAGAATTTCCCCTCTCTTGTGGTTTGTAATGTGATGGGCAGCACATATGTCTTGATACCAAAAGCCTGGTTTATACTTCTGCGTCAAGTGATTGCTGTAACCAACGGCGTATGCGTTGCGCATAGCCGTGCATTTATACTTCTGCGCGCTGTTTCTGTTTCTCTGCAATACACTTCCGAAACGCTAGCTGGCAGTAGGTGTTTATGTTTCTCTGTGTTGAGTTTCTTCGCTGGTGTTTTGTTTTTTTCTGAACACTTCCTTAATGTACAAGTGGCTCAAATTGGCTAATTTTGAGGCGGGAACCGGCAGACGTGCAACAACTTTAATCATAAGGTAAACACAAAATAACAGTCTCCATCCGGAGCTCCTTCACGGGACTCCACACTTGTAAACACTCGCTGCATCGGGCGCACGGCTCTCACCTCCGCCCACACTCGTCACCGCTACCAAGCCGACCAATCACAGAGCTTGCGCTATGCGTACGCATTACATTTTTTGAAAGGTGCGCGTCAACGTCGCCAACGGTTATGGCGAGGGGCTATGTGTCCACGCGTAGGCTGCGCCGCAGCGTACGCATGCGCTTGACTCAGAAGTATAAATCGGCCTTAAGGCTGTTGATGTTGCCATCCACTCTGCAGATCTCTCACACGCCCCCTAACTGAATGTAACCCCAAACCATGATTTTTCCTTCGCCAATTGACTGATTTCTGTGAGAATCTTGGGTCCAATAGCTCTTCTGCGGTATTTTTGATGATTGCGATGCAGTTCAACAGATGATTCATTGGGAAAATCTATCAACTAGAAGTCAAGTTATTATTTGTTGCTCTTACAACTGGGATTAACGACAAGACTTTTGTCAGGTAGTGTATATAGATCAGTAGGTAAAATTTGTGGGTTGTCCGTGACAAAACACAACTGATGCAAATTGTTTGCTCATAAGCAGAGTTTACAAACCCTGCTGTATTTTTTGTTATTTGTCAAAAGTAATGTTATCTCGTCTCGACGAAAGTGACTTGAACAGACCTGACGTCATTATTACTTATCAACTCGTAAGTAGAAACTTGACGGGAGGATTTGAATGCATCATGATACTTGAAGTCTACATGTAGGGAAACATCTAAGGATAGGTGCTCATTACGTTTACATTTTAATATGCATTTCATTACACTGGTAATACTTGTATTGTGTGGTAACCAATGTATAAAATCAATAAGGCACTGGAGGTGTGCTGTATTGTGAATACACAGGAATATAGCACATATTGTTGTACTGTTTTACATAAATACACTCTTCATTTATCAGGTCAGGTGGTGGATGGATTTGGAGTGGCTCCTGAACCTTGGAGCATCCCGGTGCCCGTGCCGTCCCTCTTCAAGAACTGCAAAAAATCAGTCCGCGTTCCTCACACATCAACTGTCAAAGTAAAACTTCTTCAGTCTTCCATTCAACACAACCACTGAGTTATTTTTAGTCATTTTTATTGTGGATTTTAAATACAGGGTTGTCACTCATGCCTGAATCTCGGCAGATCTGCTTGCAGAAAGTGTGTAAACTCAGGCAGGGTAAGTATGATGATCGGATTATTATTTTTAAATATTTACCTCTGTAATTGTTTTCTAATATTTCATTATCACATGTTTCAGACTCGCTGTGGACACTGCTCTGGCACAGGATGGATATCTTCTTCTGAACGCCGGCGCTGTGGTTTATGTAGCGGCTCTGGCATGGTTAGGTATGCTTTATTTGATTTATTTTTACATTTAATATATATCTGTAACACAGTTCAATCATTTACTTGATCTTTGCTATTATTACTTTAAATTACAGTGTTTTTCTAACTGCATTCTATTTAGGGGTGTAACGTATCATGGTTGATCCGTGATCCATACGAATCACAACCCACAGTTCGGAACGCACGTGACCTGTGGATTAATAACATTTTAACTTGTAGGTTAATCCAACATTTATAACAATTGCAGAAAGATCGCTGGCCTGGGAGAACAGTTTATAGTTCAGATATAAACACTGATGTTTATGGTAAAGAGTAAAATCACAGTTTAATGGAACTTGACGCTGTGAATGTAACAATTATATTGTTTAACCAACAGGTGGCGACAAACAACCATCAAAATTATGTCACTGAATAGGTTTTCAGAAATGATCCACCTATAATGAAGCATTAAGTTTTATGTGTAAATTGTTAAATCATTAATTGAAAATAAATATGATGTGTTGTACAAGATGTTAGATTTCTATATTTAGCATTATCAGCAACAGTAGCAAATATCATTAACAGCATCATTAAAGTAGCAGTATCATTTTTCCTATTGAATATTTTCCTTTTTTTCAGCTGGTTCTTTCTTGATTTTTATTTTTATTAAAATTACAGGTTTTATGTTCTGTTTGTTAAAACCAATGGTAATCATATTTTTGTATAAATGGAAAGCAAATGACATTTCGTCACCTTAGAATTATAAGGTTCTATCTGACATTTTTGTCAAAATTGAGTTATTGAAATATTCGTATTAAATGACAACTTATTTACATTATGGGATGTTTTTCATAAGTTGTTTACATTTTAAGACTTTTTATTTAAATAACAAATGTTACACACATACTGCTTGCAATATGGAATGCAAAAACTTTGAAGCTCAATATCTCAAAATCATCCAGAACGCAGATAGAACCTTATAATTCCAAAGTGACGATTTGTCTCCTCCTATTTTTGCTGATCCGAAAAATGGTCTGATCTGTGACTCAAAAACCATACTGTGATCCAAACCATGAGATTTGCGATCCGTTACACCACTAATTCGAATAGACTTCATTACACAGTCATTGGTTTTGGATCAGCAACTATCAACCACACTGTAAAAAAGGCAGGGTTCCACACAATTGGGACATGTTGTCCTTACACAAACCGATTAAGTTAACTGAAATTTTATTGGATTGAACATAAAATAATTAAGTAGTTCCAAAAAAATCTCAAGAATTATGTTGTTTCAAGTCATTTTAAATAAGTAGTTTAAACAAACAGCACAAAGTGCACTGTTAATCACTCAGACCCCTCCTAGAATTATAAATGTAGGCTTTGCTAAGTCACATCTAATTCAGACTAATTTAAATTTGTTTTCCAGGTGTCATTCATGTGGAGGAGTCGGTTCAATCACTTGCAAAACATGCAAAGGTCACGGAAAGCTCCTCTGTTTCATCAAATTGATAGTTACATGGTAAGAAACACAATGTGAAGTCCTGTGTTCAGACGAGCTAATATCCTTTTTTATTTATTTATTTTCCCCCACACATTTTGTCTTCTCAGGAAAAACAACATTCACGTGTCTGTCATTGACAAGGGTTCAGGATTCCCACTTGAGCTTCTCAATCAAATCACTGGAGAGACACTGCTAACTGATATGGCTCCAATGGTGAGCAAACTTATCATGGTTCACAATGTCTGTGTAATTTAAAGGGAACTACTGTATATATATATATATATATATATATATATATATATATATATATATATATATATATATATATATATATATATATATATATATATATGCTTATAGTGTCATGGTTTGAAGTAGGGGAAAAGGAGCGAGGACTCCCCGAACTACCCCGATGGGAAAAACACTAACAAAACAAATAAACAAACAAACTAGACTGGGCAGGCTGGCAGGGATCAGGACTGGAACACATCAGGATGAACAATGATGACGAACTGGCACAGGGCAGCAGACATGAGGAGAATATAAGCATAAATAAAACAGGTGAACCTAATAAACTAATAATGGGTTAACAAAGAGGGTGGGACTAGACAATAGATGGGAGAGCACATGACACAAAGAGACAACACAAGCCATGCACTCACATAAAACGAGACTAGAACACACAGCCAATGAGAGAACTCATTAAATGCATGTTCAAATGACAACACAAGCAAGCAGTGCATGTAAACATGAGACACGAGCACACGATAGATGAAAACATCTTACCGTGCGCTCACACATAAGCAATGCGCATGTTTCATCTCAGCGTCAACCGAAACCAAAACCAATCAGACTGAGATGCTGAGAATGAAACAGCGCGATGCTGACAGAACAAAACACAAACACAAGTACAAGAGCACGCGCGTCCAAAGCACGTGCAGACCACGCGCGTCCACATCAAGCGGATACACGCACGGTCTGCACGCACTCACGACGGCGCACACACAGAGACACACACAATGACAGAAAACAAGTGCTCGAGCCGAGCATTACAGGACAGAACAAGACAGAGCTAGTGTCCGGACTCTGCCACCAAAACAAGAATTTACAAGACCAGAGTGGCAGAACCCTGACATTTAGCCTATTCCGTGCTCACGCGCGCGCAAAAATCTTGCACCAGCAAAAGTAATGATTACGAGTGTGTTGGGGGGAAAGAAAACATTTTAATTATATTTTATTAAAATAGTGCAGCATTATTCTCAGTCAGTGGCTGAAAATATGAAGATTGCTGACGCTGCATACATTTCTTTTTGTCAAGTAGCCAGTTCATTGCAGCGAAGCGCTATATTTCATAGAGGCTGCATCTTGTTTATTTTCTTTATTTTACAAATACACAACTTTGTTGTTATTGTGTGCACATATATTTCCATGGTTATATAGACCAGGTTCTAGTATTGCATAAGTGGGGGCATTATTTTACCGTGGTAAAGTGGAGCATTTCTTGGAAAGTTAATGCTTCACTTTGTTTAGTAATTAAATTTCATAGTTATAAAATACATGTAAAGAATATTTTAACACTTTCAATTATTCAGGATTATTTATTGCACCAAAAGTAGTTTCAAAGGAACATTAAACGTTCGTAAACTTTTAAACTGCTTAATTTGTGTGTAAACGCCTGATGCAAAAGCTTATTTAGGCCAGTAGGCCTGCTAAATGCATCATGCAATTTAAAATATACATTTTCTCTTTTTTTCTGCAAGTTGTAAGTAAACATATAACCTAAATTACTTAAAAACTTAAAATTGGCAGAGTGTGTGTCGCGAATAAAGTGTTTATTAAATGAAAAGTCAGGTGTCTATTGCGTCATTCATTTAGATATGCACATGGTGCATTCAAAGCTTCAGAAAATGGCTCATAAAATAGTGGCGCCGGCTTGCGTTGAATATGTTCGATGATTGCGCCTGCGCTCGCTCCGTCTCCCACACCCCAGTAATTTGAGTCAGTAGGCTATATAATAACGAAAACAATACCTTTCAAATAAAAAGATGCAGGTTTTACGATCAAACATTTCCCAAACCGGTGAACTCCTGTAAACCTTTCAGTCCAAGGATCCAGTAAACGAATGCATTCAAATACTGTAAGTTCAAAACGTCTCAGATACAGAGAAAGAGTTTACATTGTGTGTGCTATCAGAAAATAAGTATCCTGTGAATGATCGAGGGGCTTGTACTGTATGAGTTACAGCCCAGTCTGTTCTGTAACTTTAGTACGCAGAGTTTGCATTTTTTTGCACATTATTTTGACAATACATGAGGCTCACCCAGTTTTTCTGATGCACACACAGAGTCTCTTTTCTGGCTACGCTACTGCTTTTTAACATTAAGATATTTTCTTTGAACTCTAAATGTGTATTTTCCTGCCATGTGTTTCTTAACAAACAATCCCTCGCCTGAATTTGCCGCGAGAGAGACGGAGAAATTAAAACACATAAGCACCAAGCAAGAAAAAACTAGATGCTCAAGACATAATCTTTAAAATAATGACGTATTAAAAAATTAGCAAATATATAACTGAGATTTGTGATACAATTACAGTGAAACATTCATTACATCCTTATTTTCCTCAGAGCGAAACAAATCATCCACCCGTATAGTTAGTGGAGGGGCACAAACAAAAATATAATTTGTATATTTTTCTTGGAAAAAATATCTTTTGAAACGAATTTCGTTTGCTATAATTTTTTATAAAATTTTAATGTATCTTTTGTTGATCAGATATCAATAAACAAAAATAATGAATAACATTTGAGGTGATGCGCTTCAAAACAAGTCCACTATATATGTGCCAAAACACGAATTGCCGTGAGATTGTGTTGGTTTGTTAAATAAATAGTCTAGCCTAAATAAAATGAAAGTGAAATATTCACAGTTTAAGAGAAGCCTATAATAAACTGTTTTTACTATTAATGACAAATTTGAATAAGCAGGAAATGCTTTTTGTATTTGCAGCACTGAGAATGTTCCCATTAAGCAGAACAAACTCTGTTGGAAGAAGAGAGAACTCAGAAACTCAGTGTGAGAATAGAGATATAAATCTTAATGTTTTAGAAAAGGTAGTTACAGTTTGTAGAACCAATGATTGATCTTATCCACCGCTGACCCACCCATAAGTAAATATGCATGCAGCCTATTTTTTGATTACCTGACAAGTCTGGCTGTTTTGACAACAGCACCGGCTGATATAACCGAGAAATTATGAGCCCCTATTGCACAGTGTTATCCACGTGACGGAACTCGTCGTGAAAATAGGGGAAAAATTAAACATGCTAGACTTTTTACAATGGTGTTGTGAGGTGCCGCAGACATGGTATCGGTTGTCGTGAACTATGGCACATTACACAAGAAGAAATGATTTTTCTTGTGTCACGATGCCCATTTGTCGTTTACGAATCCCCACGACACCCTATGTCAAAGAAATTGTGCTGAAATCGTGACAAATTCATGTGATCTGACCGGAGCCTAAAACATCCTCGCCAGACAAACCAAGGCTGTTTACTGATACTAATGTCATACTTATAGCTGCTGTTAATGTGAATTCTGATGAAGATTACATGAAGATTCAGAAGATTGTATGAGTGTATTTTTTGTGAAAATAGTTTTGTCGCAGTGATTTTATGTCCTGATAAAAAATTCGAAACCAATTGCATGAATTTTCGTGGCTAAACATGGACCACGGAAAAGACATCTCTTGAACATTTTTGACATGTTTAAAAATGATTGAGAGCTTGTGCACTGCAAAAAATGCTTTTCTTTCTTAGAATTTTTGTCTTGTTTCTAGACTTAATATCTAAAAATCCTTAAATTAAATAGCCTTTTCCAGACAAGCAAACAATATTGTATTCTTTTCAGAAATAATATGCCAAAATTAAGTGAGTTTTTCCTTGAAATAAGTCAAATAATTCACCATCGGGTTAAGCAAAACAATCTGTTTTTTTAAAGATTATTTTACTTACCCCTTTAACAAATTATTTGCTCGTTTTAGAGAAAAGTTTGACATATTATTTCTTAAAACAAGACAATATTTTTGCTCGTCTAGAAAATGCTTTTTGATTTAAAAATGTTTAGATATTTGGACTAGAAACAAAACAAAAAATCTAAGTAAGAAAAGCATTTTTTTGCAATGTAAGTTGCTTGGTTCAGCTCAAAAATTCCTCTCACACTGTATGAGCCATGGCCATACGAGCGTCATCGATTTCTGCGGAACTTCTCCCAACAGAAAATAAATACATACAAGCTTGTACAAAAAAAACGCACCAACCTTTATGATGTGTTTTGGATAATATGATCACAAGAAGACATTGCTAAATAGAGTGTAGGAAAGGTCTAAAATATATATTTTTTCAATTTCTATCCAATTTTGAACATTTACACAGGTAGTCGAATACTCAGTATTGATTGAATACTCAGTAATCAGATCAAATACTTAGTATCGGTTGAATATTCTTTAATTTTATTGAATACTCAATATTGGTTGAATACTCAGTAATCGAATCAAATACTCAGTAATCGGATCAAATACTCAGTAATTGGATCGAATACTCAGTATTGGTCAAATACTCAATATCGGTCGAATACTCAGTATCAGTCAAATACTCAGTATCGGCCGATACTCATTAATCGGAACAAATTCTCAGTATAGTTAAATACTCAGTAATCGGAATGGATACTCAGTAATTGTATCGAATGCTCAGTATCTGTCAAATAATCAGTAATCGGAACGGATAATCAGTATTGGTCGAATGCCAAGTAATTGGATCGTCATTGGATACTTAATTGGATACTCAATATTGGTCGAATACTCAGTAATTTGATCAAATACTTAGTATCGGTCGAATTATCAGTATTGGGCGCATACTCCGTAATTTGATCAAATACTCAGTATTGTTCGAATACTCTGTATCGGTTGAATACTCAGTAATCAGATTGTATACTCAGTATTAGTTGAATACTTAGTAATCGGATCGAATACTCAGTATCGGTCGAATACTCAGTGATCGGTTCAAATACTCAGTATCCGTCAAATACACAATATTGGTCGAATACTCAGTATCGGTGGATACTCAGTAATCGGATCAAATACTCAGGACCGGTCAAATACACAATATTGGTTGAATAGTATTGGTTGAATACTCAATATCGGTCGATACTCAGTAATCAGATCAAATACTCAGTATCAATCAAATACACAATATTGGTTGAATACTCAGTATTGATCGAATACTCAGTAATCGGATTGAATACTGAGTATTGGTCGAATACTCAGTAATCGGATCAAATACTCAGTATCAAATACACAACTTTGGTTGAATACTCAGTATCGGTCAATACTCAGTAATCGGATCAAATACTCAGGACCGATCAAATACACAATATTGGTCGAATACTCAGTATCAGTTGAGTACTCAGTATTGGTCGATACTCAGTAATCTGATCAAATACTCAGTATCGGTCAAATACACAATATTGGTTGAATACTCAGTTTGATGGAATGTTCAGTAATCAGATCGAATACTCAGTATTGGTTGAATACTCAGTAATCGGATCAAATACTCAGTATCGGTCAAATACACAACATTGGTTGAATAGTATCGGTCGATATTCAGTAATCAGATCAAATACTCAGTATCGGTCAAATAGACTATTGTTTGAATACTTAGTATCGATCGAATACTCAGTAATCAGATCGAATACTCAGTATTGGTTGAATACTCAGT